>CM046445.1:60478036-61078036 GCA_025506515.1 Flaveria trinervia | reverse complement strand
GGGAGTTGGGTTTGTGGGTTGTGGTGTGGTTTTTTTGGAGAGGGAATGTTGACAGGCTGAGTTAGCATTTGGAGGTGAGTGAGGCTTTTGAGTGTTTGGCTAGCTCAGTCCTGCTCCCTGCTCCTGCTTCATTCAAAGCTTCTATTACTAGTCCCTTAGTATATGCCTCAGACGAACAGATCTTGGAGGTTATGGCCAAGATGCTGTCCCTGGTCCATGATTTTATTTCGATCAATGATCTCCCAAGGTATTGCTGATAAATCTGATCATGATCTCAAGTCTTTCTCTATCCATTGTTGTAGCTGGCCCATCTTTGTTGAATCTCTTCGATCTCTAATCTTCTTATTTCAGAGCCCAGCTTTCAGTATGAAACCTTGCCTAAACAGCTGATCAATGATATTGTCCATTGATTGCTGTGTTCAGCATCAGCCTCTTTAACCATTTCATTCAAGTTTTTTCTTTTTTAGCACTTTTCTTTTTTATATGGACATGAAAGTCTTTGACTTTCATGTACTTTCTCCTTTAAGCTCCCTTCTCATTCTCATTCTCCTTCTCTTTCTCGGTCTCATACACACAGTCCTTCTCTATTTCCACTTCTTTGTCCTTCTCTTTCTCTTTCTCCTTCTCCATCCTCTTTCTTTTAGCTTTACTGCTGGTCTCCCCTTTTTTGGGTGCATTGGTCATAGGGTTGATCAGCAGAAAGCTTTTGGCTCAGTACATCCTCCACCATAGGTTGTAAGACAGAAGAAAGTCTCTCATCAACAGTTTAATGACAAGTTCAATTATCTGCGGTGTGATGAGAGATAGGGGATTTGGGGATAGCATCCGTTGCTCAGGGGGGTTTTGGTCCTGAGAAATGGTGCCGGAAACAGAGGCAGGTGGCTGAGATTCTTTGAGTGGCTGTGTGTTAAGTGACCTTCAGAGGAAGGTGCCATCTATTGGGTTATGTGGTGGCAGATGGTCTTTCTCCCTGAGAGAGTTGGTCAAGTAGTTTTTGCAGCCTACTGACTTCCTCTCTAGGATTATGTTCTGGGCAAGAACATCATAAAAGAAGCCCAGGTCATCATCAGCAGATGCTGAATCACCTGACCTCCTGCTTGTAGCACGATGTACATGCACTGGGTGTAGACCAGATGTAGCATGTGCCCCTTTGTCTTGGAACGGGGGACTTCCAGCCTCAGGACTTTGTCCTTCATCAGCTGTTGCCTCTGGTGAGGTCTTAGTTATGTTACCAACCTCAGTCTGATCATATGCTGATTCAGAAGAGGTGGCAGCCTCACCAGATCTTTTGATCTCCATATCCACACCAGGAGATAGACATATAAACCCCGGAGCTGTGGGGTTGTCAGAAGCATGTGTATCCTCTTCCTCAATTGCTGTTGTTCTCCCTTTGTTGGTGGTTTTAGGGGAGGAGGAGAGGCATGCAGCTGAGTCAGCACATTAGCAATTATAATGGTTGGACTTGGGGGGCATTTGCATGGGGAGAGGGGATAGAAGCTGATTGCATTTGGGGAGAGGGATGCTCTTCAATGATAACCTCCTCAAGTGAGAGAGGTCTTAGTAATGTGGTTTCCCCTGAAGTGGTTGCAACAGGATCCTTTGAGAGGATACATGTGCGGCTGTTGCTGGTGAGTCTTTAACACTACTGGGGGTTTGAACCAATAGGTTTATCCTGTTGGGTGGTACAAGAGCATCATCAGGGGACTCATCTCCCTAATTAGCTTGTTTGGGTTTGGATTTTGGCTTGGTGGGGACTTTGGATCTGGCAGTTGAAGCTGTGGGTTCCTTTGCTTGGTTTGAGCAAACGGGCAGCTTCTTTGAGAGATTGGTCGGAGTTATGCCTGGAGTTACCTCAGCTAGAACAGCTGGTGCAGGGCACTCCAACGCCAACAAGGCCATCAGTTTGTAATTCATTTAAAATTATGGCCATCAAAAACCTGGGATATAATAGCCATCTGTTTCCCATAGGTTTCTGTGCCAGATCTTTGATTTCTAGAAACACAATTTGTGAAAAATTTAAAGGTGGTGTTCTAGAATTGAATATAATACCTGTTGCCACCGGGAAGACATTTGATCCCATGAGGATGTCTTCGAGGCTAAGCGAACATTACCATATGAAATATCAGTCTTTCAGCATCAGGGAGTTCTTCTTCAGTATGGTAGCAGCTCGAAGATTTCCGTCGTACCCATTGTTGATGAAGGACATATCAGTTGTGCCCTTCGGTACTCAGTCACTAGTAGCATCTTGTAAATTTAGCACTTGACGAATGCTATCAGGTGTAACCTCTACTTGTTTTTGGTTGACCAATGACCGAACAAATTTGGCCGGAAGGCACATCAGTGTGAACGTAGGCATTGGACCAAAACTGACTTAGTGACTCTGGTAGATGGTCGGGTTAAGAGCAGAGTAGTACTATACTGAGAATCAGCCATTAGGTCTATGGCGTGATCAAACTTTGTCCAGAAGGCCGATTTTGTGAGGTAGGCGACGCAATTATGTCTGCGTTTTAGACTCATGGTTGCCATTTTGAAAGTATGAATGTCAGAAGAACGGCTAATGGAACGTTTGAGAAGAAGACATGTATTATAGGGTGGGGATAGGAAAAGGCTGAAAGAAAACTACTGAAGGTTTTGGTGTGGTCATCAGCTGTTTGAAACTATGATGACGTGGTATTAACCTTCAGAGGTTTAAAACAAGACAGTGGTGGTGTTGTCATCTGGTGTTATAAAACAACTGAAGACTTGGTTTTGACCATCAGACGTTGAAACAGCTGAAGTCTTGGTGTTAACCATTAGTATTATGAAACTACTGAAGGTCGTGGTTTTGACTTCATATGATGTAAACAACTGAGGACTTGGTGTTTCTCATCAGTAGTTGTGAAACTACTGTGGACAGTGGTTTTGCCATCAGTTGTTGTAAACAACTGAAGACTTGGTATTAGTTATCAGTAGTTGTGAAACTACTGAAGACTGTGGTCTTGCTTCAGTTGTTTAGAAACAACAGTTGTAGAAACCACTGAAGAGAAATTACTCATCAGCTGTTTTCGTCAATTCTTAGCTTTTCAGCTGTTTGATACTGTCCTCAACACTTACTCATCAGACTTTTCATCTGATTTCAGGTGTTTTAGGACGTCAGTACTTATCTGTTTTTACTGATTTCAGTAGTTGTAACTACATCAGTAGTTGTAACTACATCAGTAGTTTAGAACAGATAAAGTACTTCAGTACTTGTGAGGCATTTAGCCTTCAGTAGTTATAAAAACTACTAAGGGTAAAAGAACTCGTCAGTACTTATATGTGACATGGTTACCAATGATCATCAGTACTTATTACTGAGATCATCAGTAGTTGTCACTTATTCTAGCTGTAGCATACCAAGCCTTAACACCAGGTTGTGGAAAGTTGAACTATCCAAAGGCTTAGTAAAAATGTCTGCAAGCTCATCAGCACTAGGCACAAACATAGGATTAATTAGACCTTTTCAAAACAATCTCTTATAAATGATGTCTAATTTTATATGTTTGGTCCTAGAGTGTTAGACTGGATTTTTTGACAACGCAAAGAGCTGAAGCACTATCCATTAAAACGGAGTCTTTCTCTGTAATGCCATAATCCAAAAGTTGATTCTGAAGCCAGAGTACTTGGGATGTACAACTTGCAGCAGCAATGTACTCGGCTTCAGCAGTGGATGTAGCAACAGATGTTTGTTTCTTACTCTGCCAAGAAATCAAACAGTTGCCTAGGAATTGACATCCACCAGAAGTTGATTTCTGGTTAACTTACACCCTGCATAGTCACTATCAGAGAAAGCAACTAATTTGCAAGAGTGCTAGTGGAATACCATAAACCTAGAGATTGTGTACCTTGCAAATATCTAAAGATCCTCTTGACTGCAATCAGATGAGACTCTTTAGGTGCAGCCTGAAATCTAGCACAAACACATGTAGCAAACATAATATCTGGTCTAGAAGCTGTTAAATACATCAAGGACCCAATCATACATCTGTAAAGCGTTTCATCAACAGCTTTACCTTTCTGATCATATCCAATTGTGTGGTGTTGCACATGGGAGTAGAACAGGGCTTACAGTTTTGTAAATCAAACTTATTTAAAAGATCTTTTGTATATTTAGACTGATGAATGAAAATTCCATCAGCTTTTGTTTGATTGCAAGCCTAGAAAGAACTGTAATTCTCCCATTGCACTCATTTCAAACTTCCTTTGCATTAATTTTGTAAAATCATCACACAACTGGGGATCAAAGGATGCAAATATAATATCATCAACATAAATTTGAACAAGTAGCTTATGCTGATCCACCTTCTTAATAAATAAGGTTTTATCTATGGAGCCTCTTGTGAAATTATTTTGCAGAAGAAAGTTAGATAATGTCTCATACCAAGCTCTAGGAGTTTGTTTCAACCCATAAAGAGCCTTATCAAGCTTGTATACCCATTCTGGGTGTTATTATCCTCAAAACCGGTGGTTGACACACATGAACTTCTTTTATTTAACATATAAAAATGCATTTTTAACATCCATTTGAAAAACTTTAAGATTGTGGAGTGCAGCATAGGCTAAGAACAATCTAATTGCCTCCAGTCTGGCTACAGGGGCAAAGGTTTCATCATAACCAATTCCTTCTTCTTGTGCAAACCCCTGAACAACCAGTCTGGCTTGTTCTTAACAATAAGCCCATTTTCATCTGTTTTATTCCTAAACACTCATTTAGTGCCTATGCACACTTACCTGGGGGAAGAGGAACAAGCTCCCCATTTGCTGCTTTTTGAACTGAAGAAGCTCAAGCTGCATGGCTTCAACCCAGCCATTGTCTCTAAGTGCAACATGATAATTCTTTGGGTCTAGCTGACTGATGAAGAGAGCATAGAAGCAGAAATTGGACAATTGATTCTGGTTCAAACTCCAGCATTGATATCACCAATGATTTGAGACATGGGTGATTCTTCAGCTCTTGATAAACAATGAGATCAGTGCAAGTGTTTGTAGAACCTTCAGTAGCAACAGATGTTGATGTAGACTCTTGAAACCATGTAGATGGTGGCAACTCAAATGAAGTTGAAGATGCAGAAAAATCTCATCAGCACTTGTTGTGGATGAAGCTACTCAAGCTACAGGAGCATCAGGTTTAGAGGACACAGGCAGTTGGTCACTAAACCTGAAAAGGTGAGTACTGCTATCATCGTTATCATCAGCACCAGCAGTACCACCAGGTGGTGAACTGTTGACAGGAGCAACAGCAGGAGTTTGATAGGGAACATATTGCAGTATGTCAAATCAAATAGCTCCACAGGGCTTTGTGGAATATTGTCCTTTGGAGATTCATTAAACTTAACATGTAGAGTCTCTTCAACCATCTTTGTTCTGCAGTTGAAGACTCTGTATGCTTTGCAAGTTGATGAATAACCAACAAAGTACCCTGCATCCACCTTAGGATCAAAATTTTGGAATGATCCGTGTGTTGAGAATGAAACAAGGACACCCAAAAGCTCTGAAGAATGAAATTAGAGGGCCAAATGATGAAGAACTTCATATGGAGTCTTCATCAACCTCTGATTTACTAGAACTCTATTCTGTACATAGCAAGCTGTATGACAGCTTCAGCCCAAAAAGTCATTGGCAGTCCAGAATCAGCCAACATGGACCTTGCAGCTTCAATAAGGGTCCTGTTCTTTCTCTCCACTACTCCTTTTGTTCAGGAGTTCTTAGAATGCTAAACTGCCTCTTGATTCCCTTTGAGAGGTAAACTCATCAAGTGTATTGTTTCTGTCTGTTCCATTATCACTTCTAATACACTTGACTGAGAGGGAATACTGCTCTCAACATACAACACAAAGTTGATAATCTTCTGAGTGCCTCATCCTTTGAATGCAAGAAGAAAGTCCATACAAATCTGGAGTAATCATCCACAATTACCAGACAGTATTTCTCTTAGCCATACTCATCACTCTCACAGGACCAAAGAGATCCATGTGAAGAAGCTGTAAGCAGGCAATGGACTTAGGTTCTTCTATGGAGGGAAATGAAGCTTTGTGCTCTTTTCCTTTTAAACAAGCAGTGCAGTTATCTTCACATTTGAACTCCTTCATAGGCAGTCCCCTTACTAAACCATGGTTTAGCAGCTGATTTATGTTTTTGAGATTACATGACCCAGCCTTCTATGCCATAGAGTAGATTCTTGAGAGGAAGGATTGGAAAATAGGCAAGGATGGCCTTTGAGATCTATTTTCTTGGACAGATCTAAGGCATACACTCTTTCTGTCCTATTGGCTTCAGGAGAGTGTATTCATCCAACACCTTATCAATCAAACTTAGAACTTTGGATGACAGAATCCGACAGTTCTGAATGGTGAAAAGAGCAACATGGCCTTTGTCACACATTGACTGACACTCAAGAGGTTGTACTTGAGATTTTCCACATGGTTAACATCATCTAACTTTATTTCCCCATTGGAAACACAAAGCCTTTGCCGATGATGTAACCCTTGCATCATTTCCAAATGACACAAAACCCCTTCCTTCCTTGAGAGTAGTCATTAAGAAGTGATATGTCCCCTGTCATATGCATGGATCCCACTGTCTACATACCAGATGCCTCTGTGGCATGTTGAAGAACCCTGCAAAATACAACAAATTAGTTAGATTTTGAGACCCAAACCTTTTTGGTTTTGGGCCTGTTCTCATCAACAGATTGTAAACTAACAAGTTTGTTGGAAACAACAGCCTGAGAGGAAGAAGATGGTGAAGAAGAGGAATCCTTTGGCTTGGACCTCCTTTTCTATGGTTTCAACATAGGAACATCTAATTTAAATCTTCCCAATAGATGTTGAACCATCATAACCAGTGTGTCTGATTTTGTGATAAAGCTTTCAGCTCTCAGACACTTGGCATTGGAGTTTGATAAGTTCCTATGTTGCACCTTCTTCTTTTGAGCAATCTCAGCTGTTACTGTTTAACCCCTTCCTTTTTGGATTTCTTTTAGACTTAAGGGTTACATGATTTGATGTTGCTGGTACAAATGTGGCTTCAAACTCAATTTCATTTTAACCATTTTCTCTTTAATTTCCTCTTTATGTTTGAGTTTGGATCCTCTTTTGTACCAACAATCATCTGTAAGATGATTGAACAAACCACATATTTCACATGGTTTCTTCTTCATCTTATGGTGATCATAACTAAAGAGAATGAAACTACTGAAGACTTGTTCTTCAGCACTTTGGAAGCACTATTTGCTTCTTGACTTCCTCTTTAGTAGTTTTCAAACCCTTTCTACTGACAGTTTTCTTCTCTTCAGTGCTGACAGTAGTTGGAGTTTGAACTTCAGGTGTTAAATCTTGCTCTCCAGTCCTTTCAGGACTTCCAGAAATAACTCCTGAGTTGATCAACTCTTTGATCATATGAGTGTCAGTATTTGAACCATCAAGATCAGCTCATAGGTTCAACGAAGGAATAATACTAACTTCAACTTCTGATGGTGCTCTATCAGAAAGTGAATCACATGATGAGGGGGATTGGTTATTGCTTCTCCATCAGATTTCACTTCTGCTCTTGAAGCAAAATCTGTAGGAGGAGCAGTGTGATTATAACCAATGCCAAACTTCACATGGATGCTGTGCTTACTAAGAAGCATTTCAAAACCTTTGCATGATTGTACCCATCGATCACACTCTACTGGGGTGACTGCAAGGGTTTCTTTGAGGTCTTTGTAGTTTTCTAAAGTACCTCTTCCCTAGCCTTATCATCAGTGACTTGGCATTTATGTTATAAATCTTTCAATTTTCTCTTTAAGCATAGACTCAAACTCAGCTTTTCTTTTGGAAATAATCTTCTCTAGCTCTATGTTCTTATTAATTAAAGCTACATTTGCTTCTCTAATAGAGGCAAATGCTGCTATGCATGTTTCAGAACATAATTGGCCTTAGCCTCAGAGGATACCTGTGATACCTGTGATGAAGAGGCATTTGAGGATGATCCATCTGCAAACTCCAGAGCCATAAGTGCCAGATTCCCAAAAGGACTGTCACCACCATGTTGACCAGCACCTGTGAACAGTTGTTCATGACCAGACATGTCATCTGGTAAACTGCTCCAGTCAATAACTCCAAGGGTGAAGAAGCTGTTGTTGTGGTTAAGGAGGTTGATGAGATTGAGATGGTTGAGGCTCGGAAGAGCATGTTGTTTTGAGCAATGGGTGCTTGAACCTGACTGGTTTGTGGCATGTAATAACAAGGGTAAGGATATGGCATTGCACCCGAGGAACAAAATAGGCAGGAGATTGTGATTGAGAATGATGACCAGAATTAATAGGATGTTGCCCTCTATGTTGTGACTATTGCCAGGGAAAGTCACAAAGGGTGCAGAAGAATTAGATCCAGATGATCTACATTCTCTAGCAAAGTGTCCAAGCCTGTGGCATTTGTGACACCTCAACTTACTCTTGTCAAAACCAACTTTGGTTTTCCCAGAGAGTCCTGGGAACTTTCTTCCAGTTCTTTGTAGAACTTCTGAGATCGATATTTATCAAGGCCATTTGGCTCAAAATATCCATCTCTTCTAAGTCATCATCAGCAATCCCCTTGAGATCATCCATGATGAAGCATAGATTGTCATTATACACCCAGTAAACTGACTATCAACACTCACAAATGCAAAATCAGAAGTGTTTGAAGAGGAATCAATATGCTCATCATACTGGCATTCAGATGAAGCATATTCTGACTCATGACCAACCAAGGCAGTGTTGCCTAGTACAAAGTCTTCAGTGAGCTTACCAGATGAAGCCAGTTTCCTTTTCTGCTCTATCTCTCATTCAAATGTAAGCAGTTTCCCATGAAGTTGGGTGAGAGATAGACTATCCAGATTTACACTAGAGCGTAGGACAATTGTATATGTGTCCCATCTCTCAGGCAGTGATCTGAGGAATCTGTGGTTCATTTGGCTTTTGGTATATTTATGTTTAACCATTTTCAACTCAGAGATTAAACATGAAAACCACTCAAAGCTGAGTCAGAGTCTCACCCTTTCTATGAGCAAAAGTCTCATACTGTTGGGCGAGGATTTCCCTGTTGTTTGCTAAGACCTCATCAGTGCCACCAAATTGTTCTTTCAGTGCATTCCAAAGGTCATGAGCAGTTTCATGATGCATAAGCCGGAATAGATTTCATTAGGCAGTGCCATGGCCAGAATTCCATGGGCTTTAGGATCAATCTCAAACAACTTCTTGTCCTCATCAGAGTATTGTTCCTTCTTCTTCGGAATCAACTGTTTTGTTTCGGATGATTCACCATTGGCTATGTGGTCCATGTACCACGGATGTCCAACAACCTGAACTATTGACAGACAGGTGATGGAGCATTCTTCGTTGCCAAATGTTATACTCATTCCTAAGCAGCATCGGAGGCTTGGGTGAGGAACCAGTATTGTGTGGATCATTAGAAGGTGTAGTCATTTTCGAAAATTCAGACAAATTCAAGATAAGCAAAACAAATTTAGCTCAAAACCACTAAGAACCTGAATTAAAAATAGCCAAAAGCGACAGAACTTCAATCTCTATAACAGATTCGTGCGAATTTGCTAGTTCGATCAAACTTAGAGCAAATGAGCAGTTTCAATGATCAATTGTTAGATCGATTAATCCTTAACCTGCTCTAATACCATTTGATAGGATCTCAGCATCTAGTTTGATCGATTCGAATGATTTCAGTAGCGGAATAGAGTACCAACTAGCACAATTCGAGCAAGAATACCAAAGATATAGCAATGAACAGAATTAGTTATAGAGAGAGAAAGTTTCTGCAAAAGGAATATTTCATTCAATCATATGCTTTGGCATGGCTTTTCGCAAAATTACAATTTAGGTCATTCTTCCTTATATAAGGAAAGATGACGTCGGCGGATGTCACTTGATAGTGACATCTAACCGTTATTTAACAAACTACTGAAACACTAAAAGTACTGAAGATGTCAAGCAGCTGACATCTTCTTACAAGAAGCTAAGTGTTTACTTATTACAAAACTACTGATAAGAAACTACTGAAACTACAACAACTGAAGAACAAGCTCTTCAGTCATTTTACAAAACTACTGAAAGTAAAAACATAAAACTACTGATAAACACAATACTAAAGAAGTACTCTTTAGCTGTTGTGACAAACTACTGAAACTTCAGCACTTGGTCTTTAGACTTGAACTTCAGACATTCATCAGCTGATGACTTCCCATTAGCTGATGTCTTCAGTCTTGTCTTCAGACTTTGTACATCAGTTGTTGATCTTCAGCACTTGTGGACTCTTTAGCTGTTGAACTTCAGTACTTTGGTCTTCAGCTTCAGCACTTGTATTCTTCAGCTGTTGACCTTCAGTACTTTGGTCTTCAGCTTCAGCACTTGTGTTCTTTAGCTGTTGGACTTCAGCACTTTAGTCTTCAGCTTCAGCACTTGTGTTCTTCAGCTGTTGAGCTTTAGCACTTTAGTCTTCAGCTGTTGAAGTCTTCAGTACTTGATCTTCAGCTGTTGAAGTCTTCAGCACTTATCGAACTGCTGATGAAGCCTTCAGCAGTTGTTGTGATATCATGTGGGACTTAGAGGTTTTCTGATCTTGGCTCATTGGTTCTTTTGGTCCAACATAAATCTTCCAAGCCAAGACCAACATCTTCCGAAGCCATAGATGAAGTCTTCCGAAGCCTTAGAGACAAAGTCTTCCGAAGCTTCAAGTTCATGAAGATAGATTTCTTCTGAAGACTTTTAAGATATGCTTTATCTGATGTACTGTTCCATAAAGCTGGACACCTTTCCGCTGCAACTCACCAACTAACATGGTTTGGTGAAAAGGTCCATGCTTTTGGTAACTGTACATTGAGGTCTTGAGTTTGTAACTTTCTACTTTATGTACTTTATCCTTTTGTAATAGATAAGGATGTGAGCTATGGCATGTCATAGTCACTAGTCAAAAGGCAATCTGCCTTTTGACTCTACAATTGATTTTGTGTGTGTCTAGTCAATTATGTCCAGCTGGCTTTCAAGTATAGCCGGGTGTAGGATGTTGTATAAGTATCTCATGTTCTTGTATCTTTCATATATGCTTTGTAACACTTGTAATAGAACATAGAGAAAGCAATATACTGCATTCTTGAAAACCATACACATGTGTTCTTTATGTTCTGTCTCTTACATTACTTGTGTTCTTAGTGTCTTATCTTGGTTAATCCAGTTTACTGTTTGATTAAAGTTTGGTTAATCTCCTCTTTATGTTGTTGTGTTGTAATTCACACCCTTCAACGATCCTGCATTTGGTATCAGAGCTTTCAGGCTCTTGATATAAGATCTCACCATCTTAAGATCCCTTACACACACAAATACCAAACTTTTCAAATGGCAGTCATTTCCAAAACTGATATGGAAACTGGAACCATGAACAAGTCCCCACTGATCACTCTTGATGAGTTTGACACCTGCTGTTTAAGAATAGAAGGTTTCATCAGGTCTCTTGATTCAAGAATGTGGGAGTCTATTGATTCAAGAACGTGCTCGGCCGGGCAGCGATCATGTGGCTACAAATATCCGTTGGCAAACCCTAAATGTACCTCTTCATTTATCGAGACAGAGGTGTCACCTGATCCGGCACCAGTCATGCCATCTCGTTGAATTTCGTGGTGTACTGCTCGTGCGTTATAGTTCCCACCTCTAGTTGCAAGAACTCCCTTTCGACCTTGTCCATTTCCTAATGAGGACAAAACTCCTCAATCACCAACTTTTCCAGTTCGAACCATCTCATTCTTCTAATGGCCCTGCTGCCCTCAACTTGGACAATATTGTCCCACCAACATAGACCTGAGTCCACAAAAGAGTGGGTAGCGAACATCATCTTCTGGTCCTCTCGGCACTCCCTAATATCAAGTACGACCTCCATTTCCCTTACCCACCGGTGAGCAGCAACTGTAGTGCTGTTTCCATCGAAAGTTGGGGGCTTGCATCTCATAAATGCCCCATAGTTACAGCCTCGTACTGCCTCCCGCACAGGCTCTGCTTCTTCCTCTTCTTCTTCAACATGAGACAGAACCGTCTTCGTCTCGGGCTATCTTCTTTCGCCCGTAGGTCTAATCCTTTCCCTTCTCTCCCCCTCTCTAACTGCCTTTATCACTTTGGTCACCACAGACGATAGGATCGTCCGCATAACTTGATGCACGTCCTCCACAACGGCCTCCTTCACTGACGCTCTTAGGTTAGCACTCTCATCCCCACCCTCCGGATGAGTGGTTTCTAGTTCTTCATGAACCACCTTTTCGGCCCTAGGCCTTCCTCTCGTAACTCGTGGTTCAGCACCACATCCACCACCACGCGAAGCTTTAGATGATCTACCACCGGCCATCATCAAAGTCACACTAAAAGATATAAGCACTAATACGATCATTCAAGGAATGGCTTAGTTTATGGTAAGTATATTGTAAGTCCCTAATTAAAGTGGCCAGTTGTGATTAGCCACTTACTTTACACTTCATACCCCAAGCATTACCTGTCCCGACTACATCAGTATTTAAATCTACATACAATACATAACCACATACCATGCGCACATAAAACCAGTTACCTTTATAAAAATACCTAATGGCACGCAACTACTCAGATTGGCATCCCATTCCCTTTCCATCCCTTTCTCAGTATAAGTTAAGTTTCATTTGAAAATTTACCCATTTCACATAAACTTTGGCTCTGATACCAACTAGTAAGGCCTTGTTCCCGGGATGCTTACAGCTTGTAAATCATCGCACATAAAACATACACTTTGCATTTAATCATTAAAACATTGCAGCGGAAACATTGAACATATGGTATTTCATTTCATCATAAAAACTTTTGCAAAATAATGCATCATTAGTCAGTTACAAAATTACATTGTTTTATTACATCACAAAAGTTTTATATAAATTGATGCTATCCAAAAGAGTTGAGCAGCTGCCTCGTACCATCCTCAACAATGCTCACCTGCCAACTGGAAAATGCATAAAAGTCAGTATTGCTGAGTGAGTTCTAGTTTTACAATAAACATACTTTTCTTTCGTAAAACTGTTCTTCGCTTTTTTCAAAATCATACTATACATTACATCCATTCGTGATCATACATCATACGTACATATAGATAATATCAGCATTATCTTCTTTAATCTTTCATGCTTTACTTTTCCTTTCTGACACCCATAAACCATTCCCTTCTATTCATGGTACTGGACCTAGGCCTATCATAGACCTTCTATAACAGTGCATCGCACCTCGTGGTCACAGTACCTAGGGTAAGATTTAGGTTTACTATACAATACCTTTCTGTTCATGGTTCTGGACCTAGGCCTCTCATAGACCTTCTATAACGGTGCATCGCACCTCATGGTCATAGTACCTAAGGTATGAATGTACATGTACCATTGCCACAAGCAGTACCTTTCTGTTCATGGTTCTGGACCTAGGCCACTCATAGACCTTCTATAATGGTGCATCGCACCTTGTGGTCATAGTACCTAAGGTATGAAGCAATAGTTCTATGCAAATGGTCCATCACAAAGAAGGACCTCGATGTGCATGCCATGCCTACAAGGCTATCATTACTTTCATTACATGTTAATGCATGCACTCTTACTTCATGTTCCACTTTCATTATCTTTTACTTTACGTTGCATAATACTTCGTTCATTCATTATCATAACACGTAAAGTCATAGGAAAGATAAACATACATCATCACAAGGAACATGAACATATCATTCATACATCATCATGCATGGCATCATACATACCTAACATAAATCATGTTTAACCGTGGAACATCATCATCATCATGTATAAGCATCAATCACAATACATTACATGCCCAATATACCATTTATGACCTCAAAAGTCAACTTTCATAACCCCCAGGAATCTCCTAGGTCACAGCATTGTTCATCCGCATTGGATTTACTTCATCTGCATTTGCTATTGTTCATCTGCATTGGATTTACTTCATCCGAATTTGCTATAGTTCATCCGCATTGGATTTACTTCATCGTCATTTGCTATAGTTCATCCGCATTTCCCAGACTTAGTCAATTGCTCAACCACATTTCCCAGACTTAGTCAAATGCTCATCCACATTTCCCAGACTTAGTCAAATGCTCGTCCACATTTCCCACACTTAGTCAAATGCTCATCTGCATTTCCCAAACTTAGTCAAATGCTCATCCGCATCTCCCAGACTTAGTCAAATGCTCATCCGCATTTCATGCACTTAGTCAATGTTCACCCGCATTGACTTCATCCGCATTTTACTCCATCCGCATTGACTTACCCATTGGTTAATGTTAATCCACATTAACCCCATCCATCCGCATTTACTTCCAATCACTTAGGTAGATTTAAAGAAAACTTAACAAGTGGGTCTAAAACATCAGATTCGATTCCCATGCACCATTCATCAGGTTCTAAGCTTAAATCTTACACTTTAAGCATTAGAAACACAATCATACATCATCAAGCATTAACATAGTCACATATCACGTCATAACATTATCATACACACATTCAAGCATACGGGTCCGAAACCCAGTTAAATATAAACATACATTCATACAATTCCAGCCCTAAAATTAGTTAAAACCCATAAAAGACGGGTCCTAGAACCCACCTTTGCAGCTTTTGAGTATGGCTTCCTCCAAACTCGTTTGCAAATTGAATTCAACTGCTTAGAAACCCACTAAAAACATACCCGAACACATACAAACACACATATGCATAAACCCGAGGATATGACCAGTCAAGAACACCATAAAAGCATGAATTCTTACCTTGAATTTGATTTCTTTCTTCTTGTTCTTCTTCAAACCTGAGCTTTGCTCATTCTCTCTCTATAATCCAAACTCTAAAAGTAAAAAAGTGGCATGGCATGAGCGGCCATGCTACTTGTTACACCCACTTTTCAAACATTTTGTCCTTTTGGACACTTTTTACCCCTAGACTTGGGTTTTATTTGTTTTCTTTCTTTTCTTTTACTTTATTCATCTTTCTTGTCTAAAATAATAGCCGGGTGTTATGCAAGCCGAGTGAAGATGGTGAGCCCCAACCTAGGGGAGTATTGTAGATCGTGAATAGGTTCGACTCACCTTAGTTTAGATTGTTTACTTTTACTTGTAATAGGTATTTTTTTAGTTTCCTTTTGTAAGTACTTAGTTTTATGTATTCTAGTAGTCTACTGAAACTGTGAGCGAAACGATAAGTTCACTCACAGTTTGCTGCTTTGTTTGCCTGGCGAATCTAGTGTTTTGCCTGGCGAAACTATAGTTTCGGCAGTGCAGTTTCGCTGACAGCGAAACTGTCTGCGAAACTATAAACTGCTATACATTGTTTTGTTTCTTTCTATTGTGGGGTAAGCTGGCAAAAACCTAATCGATTATCATAGTTGCAAGTTACCATTTCGAAGAAGTTAATACACAGAATTATCCTTGTGCTTTATATTATTGATTGTCATTGATCATTGTCTTATTACGAATGAGTTCTTATTGTGTTCAATCTTCTTTCTAATTGTTGTTTAGTATATTCGTGGGATATTGAACGAATATTAATATCATTTACACATGGACCAACAATATGGTATTTGCTATAGTTGGCCAAGTCTCTGATATGGATGTTTGTGTCTCCACTATGGATAATCTTTTTGATCTTGCTTCCCTAGGTGCTTGTCCGCCGTGGACACTTGTATGTTTGATGTAGTCCATTGTGGAATTGTAAATCTGTTGTAGGACTTAGTCATCCACTATTGACATATGAGTGTTCAATATTGTCCACTCTGCAAGTTATACAACTGTTGTCTATGTCTAAATGTCCACTAACAAAACTTGTACATTTCTTGATGTTCGTCTGTTGTGGATTCAAACGTTCGCTGTGACCACATTCAGATCATCTTTGATATACTTATTTTAGTGCCATATGGTGTCTTCGATTATCATAATTGCAAGTTACCATTTCAAAGAAGTTAATACACAGAATTATCCGTGTGCTTTATGTTATTGATTGTCATTGATCATTGTCTTATTACGAATGAGTTCTTATTATGTTCAATCTTCTTTCTAATTGTTGTTTAGTATATTTATGGGATATTGAACGAATATTAATATCATTTGCACTGTAGTATGATCACATGGACCAACAATATGGTATTTGCTATGGTTGTCCAAGTCTCTGATATGGATGTTTGTGTGTCCACTATGGATAATCCTTTTGATCTTGCTTCCCTAGGTGCTTGTCCACTATGGACACTTGTATGTTTGTGTAGTCCGCTGTGGATCTTGTAAATCTGTTGTAGGACTTAGTCATCCACTATTGACATATGAATGTTCAATATTGTCCACTCTGCAAGTTATACAACTGTTGTGTATGTCTAAATGTCCACTAACAAAACTTGTACATTTCTTGATGTTCGTCTGTTGTGGATTCAAACGTTCGCTGTGACCACATTCAGATCATATTTGATATACTTATTTTAGTGCCATATGGTGTCTTCGTAATGTTGTAGTGCTTAGAAGATACAACAGTTGTTGATCGTTGACTTTCTTGTGGTGCCATATCATCATCATCTTCTATAATAAAGGCATTTTCAATAGTATGAAAATCACTAGGAAACTTGTATACATCTATCATTTATGGACTACCAAGGTTTGTGTATTTCTCATCAAGCTCCAAAGCCTCAATCTTAGGAACCATAGTGTCCAAGCTGGTGCATTCTACATCAAGTGTCTTCTAACAAATGTGTAGAAAGGTAGACATCTAACACTTGAATGAATCACCAAATGCGATTAACCATGATGTTCAAGCAAATGCAATGAACACCTTAGTAAGAAATACGATGAATAGTAAAGTTCATGCAAATGTGATGAATAGTTCAATACTATAGCAATAAAAAGAACAGTGGTCAATGAACCTATGATGAATAGTGTTTGCTTTCGTTCTTTGAATTCTCATAAAATTTTTTGGAATATTCTCTCAAATTTGTTGATACCACCCTTAATTAGGAACCATATCTAATCTCCGGTCATAATAGTCACTCATACACTAGAATTTGAGGATATTATTTAATTTTGGTATTGTATTGATCAATCGAACAATAATACTTTAATTCAAGATTTATTTAAATGTTGATTGATTGAATAATCAAGTATTTAAAGTTTGTTTACAACTCATATATGTAGAACATAATGAATTGAAAATCAATCAATAGATCAATCAAATAATAAAAAAGAATGGGTTTTTATAGAATTGAGAGTCAAGGCTCTTGTAGAGATTATATAAAGAGGCTGATGCAATCCAAACACCCAAACTCTCTCCTGTATGCTGCACAAGTACATTGAAGAAAAATGCTTCGGAAGTTTCACACATGCAGCAGAAATATTCAAGTGTGAAATCTTCCGAACCCAAGACCAATATCTTTCGAAGCCAAAGATGAAGTCTTCCGAAGCTTCAGAGACAAAGTCTTCTCAAGCCAACACTTGAAGACAGATTTCTTCCAATGACTTTTAACAACATGCTTTATCTGATTTACTTTTCCATAAAGCTAGACCCCTTTTCACTGCAACTCTATAAAGTCACCAACTTACATGAGTTGGTGAAAAGGTCCATGCTTTTGGTAACAATACATTGAGGTCTTAAGTCTATAACTTTCTACTTCATGTACTGTATCCTTTTTCTAATATATTAGCATGTGAGCTATGGCATGCCATAGTCACAAGTCTAAAGGCAATCTGCCTTTTGACTCTACAATTGATTTTGTTTTGTGTCTACTCAATTGTATCTAGCTGGCCTTTAAAGTATAGCCGGCTGTAGGATGTAGTATATGTATCTCAAGTACTTGTAACTTACTTTTATGCTTCGTAACACTTCTAATAGAACTTGAGAAAGCAATATACTACAATCTTGAAAACCACCTCCTTATGTATCTTGTTCTCTTGTTCTGTCTCTTACTTACTTGTGTTTTTTGTATCATGTATTGTGGTTAATCTAGTCTCACTGTTTGATTAAGTAAAGGAACTCTCCTCTTTGTGTTGTTGTGTTGTAATGACCACCCTTCACGGGTCCTGCATTTGGTATCATAGCATTCCAGGCTCTTGATATAAGATCTCATCATCTTTAAATTCCTCACACACACAAATACTTAAACTTTTCAAATGACAGCCATTTCCAAAACCAATATGGAAACTAGAACCATGAACAAATCCCCACTGATCACCCTTGATGACTTTGACACCTGGTGCCAAAGAATGGAAGGTTTCATCAGGTCTCTAGATTCAAGAATGTGGGAATCTATTGAGAATGGACCTTACATACCAAGCACCTCTTCTGTTATCGGTGGTGGTATGATCCCCAAGGTTGTGGCGGAATACTCTGATGAAGATAGGAAGACAGTAGAGATTGACCAAAAAGCCATGGCAGCCCTTCAGACTTCTCTTCCTAACTCTATGTACAGAGGTTTCAACAAATGCAAAACAACTAAGCAGCTGTGGGATGGATTGAAACTGAAGTATGAGGGTTCCTTTGAAGTAAAGGAGAACAAGAAGGATCTCTTGAAGAAGCAGTTTGAAAACTTCACCTTCAAAGAAGGTTAAACCATGACTCAGCTATACTTCAGGTATGTTGAAATTGTGGATACCCTAGTGGATGGAGGAGTTGCTCTTGAGAACAGAGACATTGTAAGGAAGTTCATTTCCTCACTTCCTAGACAATGGACACACTACTGTGTGGTTATCAAGAGGACTGAGAACCTAAAAACTCTAACTCTGATAGAGTTATATGGGATTTTTTGTGGTTACTAAATGGACATGAAGATGCAAGGTTCATGTGAAAACTCCAACAAACAAATGTGTTCAACCTTTCATGTGGTTGAAAGGGATAGCATAGAACCCCAACATCATCTCATATGCTTCTTTGACAACTCACCAAAGGGTCCTTTCTTCACCTTCCCTCAGAAGCCAAAGGAGAACTACACTCAAGGAAGCCCATTCTAAAAGACAAGTCTTCTCAAGCCTTTATGTCTTCTGATGAAAGTTGTGGGAGCTTTCCTTTAACCCTTGAAGATCTGGACTGTATCCATCCAATTGATCTAGAATACGTGGAGATAGTTCAGCAGATAGCTCTTTTCACTCACAGAGCCAAGAAGTTCTACAAGCAGACAGGAAGTAAGTTTCCAAGCAGTGCAACAAGTGGAAAGTTTGGGCTGGACAAAACAAAGTCAAGTGTTACTACTGTAACTTGATGGAACACTTTTCGGGGATTGTAAGGCACCTAGAACAAATTCTGGCTAAGCACAGTCTAAACCAAACTACACTTATAAAGCTACCTAGAATGACAAACCAAAGCAACAAGCTGATGTGTTGTTGAAGAAGGTGGCTTAACTTAAGCTTTCAGTGGAAGATGCTCCTCCAAACCAAGCACTAATGGCAGGAAGCCAAGGTATTGGAACATCTCTATACCCCTGAATGCGTTGCTAAAGTTAATAGATATTGGTCCTACATCTTAGAAATGAGATCTGATCTTGAGTCCTTAAAATCTTAAAAGCTTATTTTAGAAAGTCTAAAAATGGTTATAAAGTGAAGATAGAAGACGTAGAGGAATCTATTTCAGTTCTGAACATAAGCATACAAATTTTAGGACTCAGATCAAAGACCTCATAACTAAGCTGACCGAGTGCTAGGTTGAGCTTTTGATCTGCGAAGCTAGAATTGAAAAGTGTGTTCTTGAAGAAGAGACCTTCAAGAATATGATATTCTTATCCTACACAACAAGGTTTGTTATCAAAACAAGCAGGGGCTGGGATATAATGAGATAGCTCCTCCACACACAATCTTGTCTGTAAGATCACCTAGGTGTGGAACTTGTGAAGATGAGCTTTCTCTTATAGATCCTTTGAGTGAAGAAGATAAAGAAGTGATAGTGAAGAATTCCTCTAAGAAGAGTGAAGAGGAGGATTCTAAGAAGGGACACTATCCTTCTAAGGAGAAGAAGAAGACTATGATGACCAAGTCAATGAGAAAGAACTTAATCATGAAGAGCAAGAGGAAAGCAAGCAAGGCTCAAGAGATCATAGCTACTTTTGACTCCAGGCCAAAACAAATGTTTATCTTTGCGGGATTTGAAGTAGTAAGACTGAAGACATCAACCTAAACTCTTCTGCTAAGAGTTCTAGTTCTTGTTCAAATCATCTCAGTACCAAGAAGAAGTCTGATCTGTTGTGTACCAATGCTAAACAGCCTGGACCATCCAACTTGAAGAACAGTCCACAGCCTAAGAGGACTGTCTGAGTATCTGCAAAGATGAGGGTGGAGAAGGGATGTGAGCAAAGTCAGTCTTGTTCCCATCAGAAGGCTCTTGGGAACAGAGAAAATGGAGTGTGTCATGTGTGAAACTACAGCTCATCTTTCTAAGGATTGTCCATACAATCCTAAAAGTACTCTTTACACGACCAAGAAAAAGACTTCCAAGAGTTCTTAGAGAATTCATGCTTCGAAAGGAAGATCGGTTTCCTTCGAAAGCTCCAAAACTAAGAAGAAGGCAAGTGGAAAATTTCCTTCCGAAGAAAAGTTGGTCTCGGAAGGAAGAAATACTTCTGAAGCACTGAAGTCTGCTGCAATGTTTGCAGAATCTTCCAAAGGTCCAATCATCAAAACTTACAAAGTCTCAAAAGGTTCTGAAGTATTGAAGGTCAAGTCTAAGCTTCCAAAGGTGGTGTGGAAGTCTAAGAAAGACCAAGTGACTAAAAGTTCTCCATCAACAACAACTCAAGATCATCAAAGCACAACCATAGGATCCATTACTATTGCATTACCTTTTGTTTCTCTTAGTGAACACAATACAAGTAAGGCTTGGGTTTCCAGATGTAACTAATCATTTTCTTTGTCCAGGGACAAGTTAAGATAAACAAAAATGTCTGGATCATTGATAGTGGCTGTTCCAGGCACATGACAGGCAATAGGTCACTACTACAAAACTTTGAAAGGATTGATGGAGGACTAGTTGCTTTTGGAGAAGATGAAGGTGGTTACATTTCTGGTAGGGGCAAGGTCATAAATGGTAAGCTCAGCATTAAAAGGTAAACTTTAAGGAGCTTGGGTACAATATTATGAGTGTATCCTAATTTTGTGATCAGAGACATAACATGCTCTTTATTGAGCATGTGTGCATTGTTCTCAAGCCAGGGTGGTTATTCCTCATGAGCATATTCTCCTTAGAGTCCCCAAGAAAGGGAACATGTACAAGATGGACTTCCAAGAAACCTCTCCCTCTATAGAAGTTTCATGCTTTCTGTCTAAAGCAAATAGTGATGAGTCTTCCTATGGAATAAAAGAATGTGCCATGTAACTTTAAGAAGATGAATTAACTAACTAAGAATGATTTGGTAACTGTAATGCCAAAGAAAGAGTTTTCAAGTGATGATCATTGTGTAGCATGTCTGAAAGGGAAGCAACATAAGGTATCTAACAAGTCCAAAGAAAGAAACTCTATCACTATACCCCTCCACTAGTTACATATAGATCTCTTTGGACCCACCAGCGTAATGAGTCTAGGAAGGACCTCTTACAGTTTAGTGACCATAAATGACTTTACAAGATTCATTTGGGTCTTCTTCCTTATAACTAAGGATGAGACTCTTCAGATTCTGAAGAACTTCATCCTAAAGATTGAGAATCAATCTGATCACAAGGTCAAAATCATAAGATGTGATCAAGGAACCGAATTCAAGAACCAAATCCTTGATACATTTTGTGATGAAAAGGGTATTACAAGACAATACAGTGCTCCGAGGACTCCTCATGAAAATGGTGTTGCGGAAGGGAGAAACAGGACACTGATTGAAGTTGCAAAAACCATGTTGTCTGACTCTAAGCTCCCCATCACTTTGTGGGTGGAGGCAGTCAACACTGCCTGCTATGTGCAAACAGACTTTTAGTAGTTCAGACTCATGGCAAGACTCCTTATGAAATTTGGCACAAGAGGAAACCTTTCATTGGTTTTCTCAGGTCCTTTGGATGTCCTTGCATCATCTTGAATACCAAAGATCAAATTGCCAAATTTGTTAAGAAATCAGATGATGGACACTTTATTGGATACTCTTCCCAAGCTAAGGCTTATAGAGTATACAATCTCAGAACTAGAATTGTTGTGGAGTCGGCCAATGTGACTTTTAATGAACACACACCCTGTGTAGCTGGTTCTGGTCCTGATTGGTTGTTTGATCTTGATTTAGTTACCAACTATTTTAACAAATCTTGTGAGACTGTTTCAGGATCTGCGGATATCTTATCAACCAGTGATCCTAACCCACAATTTGAGCTGAGAATACGTTCAAGACATATATCTTTAGCTCCAGTTGTAACTACTTCTGCAAATGAAGTATGTATCAGCACCACAATGACAAACTCAGTTGATACATCTGGGATGCCTTCAAATTCTAGCTCAGAGGCTCCACAACCAGATGAAGATACTTCAAATGTAGAAGAAAACAATGGAGGTGGTGATAGTGATTAGGAATCTCTTGATGCTAATAACCACTCCATAGATGACAACATCAATGATGTCACAGGTTTATTTGATAAAGTTTCTCTTGATAAGTGTGCTGATGTAGTGGGAGAAACATCTATGCCAGATCTAAATTTTTCTAATTTAGATCTCTCTCAACAACTTGCTGTGATCCTTCAGCTAAGGATCCACAAGTCTCACCCTACCACAAACATCATTGGAGATGTTTTCACACGGGTAAGAACAAGAGGACAAAGCCATGAAGCAAATTTTGTCTTCACTCTTATTTCTTATCCCAGATAGAGCCAAAGAAATTTGATGAGGCTCTAAAGTATGGAAGTTGGGTTGAAGCTATGCAACAAGAGTTGCTTTTATTCCAAAGAAAGAAAGTTTGGAACCTTTGTCCTTTTCCTCATGGGAATACTAGCACTGGAACCAAATGGGTGTTTAGGAACAAGAAGGATGATAGAGGAATCATCATCAAGAGAAAAGCTAGATTAATTATTCAAGGATACACACAAGAAGAAGGGATTGACTACACTGATGTCTATGCTCCTGTAGCAAGTTGGAAGTTGTTAGGATATTCATGTCATTTGCTGCATCAGTGAACTTCAAGGTCTATCAGCATGATGTGAAGTGTGCTTTTCTTTATGGAGTGATTGATAAAGAGTTATATGTCAAACAACCATTTGGTTTTGTAGATCCTGATCATCCTCATTATGTTTGCAAACTTGACAAACCTCTTTATGGGCTGCATCAGGCACTCAGGAAGTGGTATGAGACTTTATCTTAGTATCTCTACAAATATGGGTACAAGAGGGGTACTATAGATGGAACTCTTTTCTTCAAAGTATAGGGAAATGAATTGAAGGACAGATTTGAAATGAGTGCCATGGGGGAACTCAGTTTCTTTCTAGGAATTCAAGTGAAGCAAGTTGAAGATGGCATCTTCATCAACCAGTCAAAGTAAGTTCAAGGCATACTTAAGAGGTTCAACATGACTAATTGTATGATTGCTAAGACACCCATAGCAAGAAACCACTCCCTTAGAACTGATCTTGAGGGGGAGTGTATGGATAAACACCTTTATAGGGATTTGGTGGGTCTCTTATCTATCTTATAGCTAGCAGGCCTTATATCATGTTTGTTACATGTATTTGTGCAGAATATCAAGCCAACCCTAAGATGTCTCACCTTATCACAGTCAAAAGGATTCTAAGATACCTCAAAGGTGCTTCAACACTTGTTCTATGGTATCCTAAGAATTATGACTTCATTCTGTATGCATATACAGTTAGTGATTATGGTGGTTGTAGCATGACTGCAAAGTCTACATCTGGGGGATGTCAGTTTTTTGGTGGAAGGGTTGTCTCATGGCAATGCAAGAAACAATCTTGAGTCTCTGCATTAACTGCTGAAGCTAAATATATTGTTGCTATAAGCTGCTGAGCTCAAATGCTATGGATTCAAAATTAGATGCTTGACTATGGAATAAACTTCAAGGAGACTCCCATTCACATAGACAACAAAAGTGCTATTTCTATCATGAAAATCTTGTGCAACACTCAAGGACCAAACACATCAACATCAGGTATCATTTAAGTAGGGATAATTTTGAAAAGGGATTAATTAAACTAGTCAAAGTCCACACAAATGAACAATATGCTAATCTCTTTACAAAAGCTTTTGATGAACAGAGATGTAAATATCTTATATGAGCTATTGGGATGATAAAGTTTGAGTAGGTTTTTATTAAAACTAATTCTTATTATTTTTTAAAATATGTGTGTCCTAAGTTGTCTAGTTTATCACTTTCATAAAGTCATGATTTCCTTGAATGAAAATCTTTTTGAAGACTTTCCTTAGATTTTTGAAAATTTCTGATCCTTCGGAAGATATATTTTTATCTTCGGAAGAAAATCATGCCTTCAAAACAAATAAGTGTCTAAGAATCTTACCTTCGGAAGAAATTTCTGAAATATCTTCCGAAGCATAAATATTTGTCTCAAACACTTATATGTTTTCTAGGACCATTCTCTTTCGAAGCAAATTAACTCACGGAAGCTTTGTTCATATGGACAAAGCATTCAAGTCTTATTCTTCTTCTGAAGCAACATTTTCACATCTCTTAGGAAAATCTTCCGAAGTCAATTTAGCTTCGGAAGCTTTTTCACTAAAACTTCTGACGATAATTTACCTTCGGAAGCTTTTTGAGTACTAAGAAAACTACTATTTGAGCAAAAGTAAACTACGTTTTCAGAGGTGGGACTGACATCTAGATTTCAAAGTTTATCCTCTTTCATTAACTTTTATCTGAAAACCTTTCTCACATAAAAAAGCAATGGTTTCCCCCTCTTTCTATCATCTCCTTCTTCCTCCGTACCTAAAACCCCAAATTTCTCTCTGAAATTACTTTCTTTCTTCTTTCTTTATCCTTAAGCTTTCTCATTATGGCCAACCATAATAGAAGAAATGATCCTAACTTCTCCATTCAGTTACACAGGCAACATAACCAAGTTTCTCTGTTACACTCTGAGAAAGATCCTCATTCTCAAAGGTTTGCTGTTTCATAACTCTATCTAGTAACTTCACATCCCTAAAAATTTATCCTACTCTTTATGAGGATCAACTGCTACAAGTTTGGAAGACCTGCCAAGAGGTCATAATGGATGGGGAGAAGGCACTGTCTGCCATAGTATAGGGGAGAACAATCTTCATCACTCCGACCATCATCAACATGCATCTTCAGCCGGATGATGAAGAAGGTAAGGTGTTCTTTCCTAAAGAAGCTGTTAACTAGTCCTTCACACACATAGGCTATGAGGGAGACTATTCTGTCAAGACCTTCAGGAAGGGAAGGTCTCATCCCAATGGAAATTCCTGCTCCATGTGGTTATCCACAACTTATCAAACAAGCATGGTGGATAGGACTAGATTCCTGAGGATCTCTCCTTCATTTTCCATGGGATGGTTTAGGGGGTCAAGTTCAGGTATTCTCGGTTTGCTTAAACTAATATGCTTGCAAACTTGGACTCCTTAGAGTATTACATGTTCCCTAGATATGTTCAACACATTCTTAACTGTGAACTGGGCTCACAGTTAAGGGGAACATTCAATATTATTAAACTGGGACAGATGAAGCCCAACAACTTTAAAATACTGAGAAAGCCCACTATTGGCTTCTCTGAGGTTGAGATAGTTGTTGTTCGAAAAATGTTGGAGCTCATTGCTCAAGGTGACAACCTAGCAGCACCAACTAGTGTTGAACCCAAATCTTTTACTTCCCAACCACCTCAACAGCCACAAATCACCCTCACTTACCAAAGAAACACAAACAAATCCCTAAACAGACTATTTAGTCTGTGTAGTCCCCAATATACTTATCCACACAAGAAGAAGTGGACAAGAGAGCCCACTTCTCCTGAGGAGCAAACCACTCCCATTCAATCAATGATTAGTGCTGAGGTTCCTCATGCTCAGCCTGATGAGCTCATAAGCCCAAATGCTTAAGCCATCACTCTTAGTCTTAACAGTCAAGTGATCAACCTTCAGGGGACAGTTACTATCCCCAACCTTTAGAATTAAACAAACCAATTCCAAACCTTGACTTCTATATTGATGAAGATTTAGGTTCTAGTGAGTACCATGATTCTCTCTTCTTTTCCCCCTACTCAAAGAGACATGAGTCCTCCTTAGTCTCCTACTTCTACCATGTAGATACATGTGTACCTAGTTTAGGAGCTCAAATGTAAAATATCTTTCATTCTTACATATATGTAACTGAATGGGTTTGAATGAAATATAATGTGTTTTGATTATAATGTTTAATATTTCATTGTTTATTGTGTGATAATGCTTAGTGAACTAAATATATAAGTTTGTGGTTATTACATAATTCTTAGTCTATAATGATTGAGAAACATGTTTAAACTTAATCGTGTGAAGTTCTCATGCAAATACACCATGCTAATGTACCATACGCATGAATACTCATGATAATGAACAAGTCACATGACTGAACCAGGAGACTGGATTAGTCACACGATTGTGACATGAGATTGACCCAGTCGCATGACTGGATCTTCAATCGTGCGAATGGATGCACCGCATGCTTTAGTCGCACGACCGAACCATGCTAATGGTTCAGCCGCATCATGAATGAAAAACCGAACCTATTTATACCAATTAATTAGGAAAAACATAACAATTCAAATCCTTAGCATACAATCGTACCCTAGCCGTCCACAGACCCAAGAAAACCTGTTTCAAGTTCATAGATCGCAGTTAATCTCTACAATCGTCTTAACGTTTTGATTCATTCTTAGATCGATTATACTTGCGCTCTCACTCATTGGATCGCAATCAAATAGGATTCCACATTATTTGGTTTGGTATACACGTGAATCATTTAGTAATTTGTACCTAAACTGTCCTAACAAGTGGTATTAGAGCTTTGGCTCTTGATTTGCGTGTAATTCAATCGATTTTAATATATAAAATCGCGTTTTTCACTCAAAAACTCAATTTTTGTGTCGAACGGTGTTTTTTGATGTCTCCAGGTCAAAAAGTTGACGTTGTTCAACATACGACAGTTAGGGTCATAAGAAATTTATGTTTTTTGTGTCAAAGTGTTCAAAACCTTCGTATTTACAAAAACAGCAACCTTTAGCCGCACGATTGACTCAATCGCATGACTAAACCCATTTGCAACTCTCATACGCACGAAAACTCAGCCGCCTTGTTCATTCGTACGATGACCAGCTTCATACGGATAGACTCCAACTACATTCTCCATACGAACGACTGAATCCAATCGCATGATTGAATTCATTTGCACACATCATTCGCACCATTGACTCATTCTCATAAGTTCAATCACACGAGTGATCCATTCGCACAAGTGAAGTATTTCATTTCGGAAGATTAAAGATAACGAGCTCGAAGAATAATACTCCGTGTTCACTGCAGGTAGAGACACACGGATCTACAACCTCTTGCTTCTAGAGATGAGACTGGGAATCATAATAAACCACCTAAGCTTATAACATTAGATGATTACCCATAATGGACGTAATGTTTCGAGATCTACCTCAATCGAGTTGATTCCAACTTTGAGAATCTATTGAAACAGGATATGACATGTCGGGTGGTGCATATGAAGTAAAATTGAATTGGAGGGATGACTGATAGCCAGAAGGCAAAATATAATGCAGAGAAGAAGGTCTCTTGCCCTGTTAAACAGTCTATTCCATAGGATATCTTCAATCAATTTTTTGAGAATAAACAGACAAAAAAACTTTAGATAGCCTTGGAAAAACGCTATGACGGAAATGCTTCGTTAAAAGCACTAAAGGCATAAGCTTTGAAGAAGGAGTTTGACAACTTCTCTTCAGTGGGTAAAGAAAGTCTGGATGATGTAATCGACATGTTCTATCATCTCATGAGTGAGCTGCATATTCTTGGAGTTACAACGTCAATGGATGACAAGGTATCCAGCTTGGCGGATGGTTTACAAGAAAAGTGGGATTCATTTGTATCTAAATTGAGACAAAATAGTATATTGGGAAAATTAGACATAAACGATTTAATCCTAAAATTGAGAGAGGAGGAACATAGGATGAAATACAGGTTGCAAAGAGGAACATATGAACAAAATCCGTCACTGTATAATGCCTCTTCCATAACAGCCAGTTCAGGAGCACCCCTTCAGACTGCATTTGTCTCAAGTTCAACTGCTCCTTCACCAACCATAGCTTTTACACGTCTAGGACATCAAGTACCCATTATATTGCACTCGAGGCTAATGCAACCAAGTTAAAGACCGACAACCTCGGGAATATCATTGTGGAAGTGGCTAAAGAACATATGGATCTATTGGCAGCCGTTGTTCACCGTATGATGGTTTGGTTGCAGGAAAGATTGGTAACTGCAACTAGCAGATGAAGATTACAAACAGGTCGACGAGAACGAGGTTGAAAGAATGGACATAATGTTGGCGTTCCCAAGTTCTGTGCGAAGAGCTAAAAAGTTTGTTAAGAAGATGGGACAAAACTTGATAGCCACTAAATACATTATTTTGGTTTTGATAAGTCCAAAGTTTACCTGTTTCAACTACGGAGAGAAGGGGCACTTTAAACGTGAGTGTGTAAAGCCCAAGAAGACACGTAACGGCAACCTGTTTCCTACTTTTAACAATCCGGACAAACCAAGAGGTGGAGCTACCTCGTCTAGTACGGAGACAAAGGCCTTGACTACTCAAGGTGATGAAGGACAAAATTGGACCTTCAAAATTTTCCTTCTAGGAGAATCTAACATTGCAAATGTCGAGGTGTTGGGTGATGATACTAAGAGTGAAGAGGATATAGCAAAAGTGGGCAAACCCCTGATTGAACAAGATACCAAAACGACATGTTCAAAATCTCCAGTAGCTGAAGAGTCAACCTCTGCACTCATGGTAGATTCAACTGAATCTTCACTAGTAAGTACTAAAGACCAACTCTTTGACGATCATGCTAGTTTTGAATGTAATAAACTTAGGGAAAGAAACGATTTGAAATTTTCTAGGATATTAGATCACAACGATAACTTAGTAAATGATTTGCAACTGTGCAAAGAAGCAAATCGCATTTTAAAACTAAATGAGCATAGTTACAAAGAGAAAATAGAACTATTGAATAAACAACTTAAGGAAACCGAAGTTGTGGCTTTTAACCAAGCAAATGAAATTAAGTTCTATTTAAACTCCCTTGAAGAAATAAAAAGGAAAAAGCAGTTTGGAAGTCGAAGTAAATTCATTAAAGCAAAAACTGCACAGTTGGACTAGTTCTTCTCACATAGTTAAAAACCTTGTGAAAGAACGAAATAACAGGGAGGGATTAGGTTACAAAGATGTTCCACCACCACATGAGATATTTTTAAATACTAAATGTCAACCAGTAAATTACAATCATATTAAGGATCATGTGGTGACCACTACTCTAGTTAGTGATCCAAATTCCACGTGTCAAACGTTGGAATCTGTCACTAAATTGAATGAGGACACTTTTAAATGTAAGGGTTAAAATTCCTATCGTTAATTTGGATGAGCAATTTGAGAAGGTTAAGGTAAATTCATATTCAACAACGTCTAATACTGAACCCACAAGGGCCAAACAACTTAACCAAACAAGTGCTTCATGTCTAAGCCCAAATAAACAAAAAGGTAAAGATGTTAAAAAGGTTCAAACAATTAATTTTGTTAAAGAAGATAAAACATCTAAAACAATAAGTGAAAAACCCAACAAGCCCAAAGTCACACCGGTCTCACACATTCCCACAAAGACATCTTTCCTAATATGTTGAAAGTCCATTGTGCGACAATGTGGAAAGAGAGGACATTCGTTCTAATTGTCCTTAGTATCAGACACCAAGAAAGAAAGTTGAACTTTATGATACTAAACAGATTTCTTCTAAAAGGAGTTCTAGTACTCCACTAAAACAAAATAATTAAACTAAAGTTCAAATATAAACTAGTCATTTGTTTATCATAACAAGGATTGCACAAAACTGGTTTGTGGAAAGAAAAGTCACAAGTGATAGGATCAGCGATCACAAGTTTGATGTATCAGAATACAAAGCAGCGGAATACAGACTAGAATTAGACAAATTGTAGCAAGCAAGTCGACTTGTAAGCATTAAGATCGCATACGGTTATAGGGAGAGAATAGTATTTCTGATTTCTAGGAATGTTTATAGATGTAGAATATTTCTAATCAAATCAATCATTCATTCCATTCAATTACTCATTCCACATTGATTACAATAGGTTGTCACTCCTTATATAGAGTGCAACAGTCACTGCTGTTATCACGGAAAGTGACAACTGGCAGATCCAATACAAAAATAACTAATTCTTAACGAACTACTGAAATGTTCACAACTACTGAGAACATATCAGCATGTTAAGTACAAAAATATAAAACTACTGAACTTCAAACGACTGAAGAACAAGCTCTTCAGTCGTTTTACAAAACTACTGAACATAGAAAATAAAACTACTGATATCACAACTACTGAAGAAGTACTCTTCAGCAGTTGTGACAAACTACTGAGGCTTCAGTACTTGATCTTCAGACTTTGACCTTTAGGTGTTTCATCAGCTGATGACTTCAGTAGATATCATCAGCTGATGTCTTCAGTCTTTGTCTTCAGACTTTGTACATCAGTTGTTGATCTTCAGTACTTGTGAACTCTTCAGCTGTTGTACTTCAGTACTTTGGTCTTTCAGCTTCAGTACTTGTGTTCTTCAGCTGTTGTACTTCAGCACTTTGGTTCTTCAGCTGTTAAGGTCTTCAGCACTTGATCTTCAGCTGTTGTAGTCTCAGCACTTGTCAAACTACTGATGAGGCTTTCAGCAGTTGTTGTGATACCATGTGGGACTTAGAGGTTTTCTGATCTTGGCTCATTGGTTCTTTTGGTCCAACAAACTCCCCCTGAACCAATGCAGCCAAAACCTCTAATATTTTTAATCCCCACTTATTGATGGCAAAATGTTGGTCTTTTTCCTTCTTGATCAGTAGAGGAAGATGACCATGTAAGCTCCGGCCTGGGAAGAAATCTCAAATATTGTTTGGCAGAGTATGAATGGGAACTTTGTTTTGGGGAACTGGACACAGAGTTGTTATCCCATTCATGAGATTTACTTCCCCATAATGAGTCTGTATGACTCACGAACATAGGCCTCAAGGAGAACAACTTGTTCCTCCTGAGAGAGTTCTTCTGCTCCTCCTTCGAAGAAGAACTCTGGACCATAGTACTCTGATAAGTACTTCATGGTCCTGCCATTTTTCAGCTCCACCGTAGTTACCTCCCTATATACAAATTCATCAGGATTGTGCCTTCAAGGAGTAACTGGAGCTCATTCTTTTGGATGTCTTCAAGCTTTTATATAACAAACCCTTCTTAATCATCTTGTTTTCTAGTAAGGCTTGAGGGGTCTTCTTTGCTTGGTGAGCTTTCTTGAATTCATCAATGATTTCCCAAGGTGAGACTACAACGGCCAACATGATGGTAGACTCTATTGTTTTCGTACCTGGCCGTTGTATCTGTGTGGGATAGTTCTTTTATGGATTCTAGAACTCACCCTGAGGTCTGGCCATACTCTCACTCTCTCCTTCTGATACTGAAAGGTGTGCCTGAGAGTGTACAGCCTTTGAGCATGCCCTTTCATGGCTTGAATAGATGATGACTGAGGAAATTCCTTGTCAACCATCTTCAACAGTTGCTCATCGTGCTGTTTCTGCTGTTCTTCTTCTTCTATCTTGACTCTGACCATTTCCCTTTGAGAGTCAGGTGTGATCATGGGTTGACTTCGGGGTTTTGGTAGCTTCAGAACAGCAGAGAGTGGAGACTATCATCTTCATCCTCTTCATCTTCTTCTTCTTCTTCTTCTTCTTACATCACTGGATGATGGTTGGGTTGGTGAAGGAATTGGTTTTGAAGAATGAGGATGTTTGGATTTGGCTTAGAGGTTGGTTTGAGAGATTTGAGGGATAGGATCTGTTTGAGTGGGTGGAAGGGAAGGTTGATCTAGCATCCTTGTAGTTAGCTTCGCCTTTGTGAGTTTAGCCATCTCTAACCTTTTACCAGCCCCAGCCTCATCAAGGGCTTCCACAATAATCCCTTTGTTGAATTGCTCAGACAGACAGATTCTGGTGGCTATAGCCAGAATGCTGTCCCTGGTCCATGCGCGGATCTCCATTAATGATCTTCCAAGTATTTTGCAATAAAGCGGATCATTATTTCCAACCTCTCTTTCTCAAGAGCATCATACCCTGCCCATCGGGTTTGTATCTCTTGTACTTCTAACCTTCTGATCTCACTATCCAGTGTGGCTGTGTCAAACCCCTGCCTGAAGAGTTGTTCAATTATTTTATCCATGGAGCGGCTGTGTGTGGTGTCAGCTTCTTTGACCAGCTCCTCCAAGGATTTGTCTTCAGCAGTGTGATCATCAGCACTTCTCTTTCGCTTGTAAGTGAGCAGAGGTTGCTTTTCTTTTTCTCCTCTTGGACTTGCTTCTCTTCCTCTCCTCGGATCTTTTCCTCTTCCTTTCTTTCACTGCAGTACTCTCCCCCTTTTGGTTGCATTGGAGGAAGGGGTTTGTACCGCAGAAAGAGTCTTTTGGACAGCAGCATCAACAAGGGCTGTAATGTAATGTGGAGGAAAGCCTCTCATCAATGGCTTTGATCACTATATCAGTGATTATGGGTGTGATGAGAGGGAGGGAATTTTGGAGTGCAGCACCTATTTGCTCAGGAGGGTTCTGGTCCTGAGAAGTAGGGCCTGAAGCAGAGGCAGGTGGTTGATTTTGGGGTGGCTCGGTGTTTGGGAACCTTCAAGGGAAGGTGCCATCTGGGGTGTATTATGGTGGCAGATGGACTTGCATCCTGAGACATCTTGGCAGCAGCTCTTTGAGTCTGCTAACCTCATCCTCTAGAATGGTGTTTTGAGCAACTACATCATAGAAGAAGCTCAGGTCATCATCAGTTGATACTGAATCACCTGACCTCCTGCTTAGAGCAGGATTTACATGCACTGGGTGTAGACCAGTTGGTGCATGTGCCCCTTGTGCTTGGTACTGGGGACTTCCAGCCTCAGGACAATGTCCATCATCAGCTGTTGCCTCTAGGAGGTCTTAGCAATGTTACCAGCCTCACTCTGGTCATGTGCTGAGTCAGAGGAGGTGGCAGCCTCACTAGATATTCTAAGCTCCTTGTCTACACCAGGAGATAGAATTGGAAAACCCCCCCCTGTGGGGTTCTCAGGTGCACTGTGTTCCTCCCCCTCAATTGTAGAGGTATTCCCAGTAGTAAGTGGTTTCTGGGGAGGGGGTGAGGAGTGCAATTGAGTCAGCACTTGTGCAACTATTAAAGTTGGGCTGTGAGGGCGCGGTTGTTTGGGGTGAAGGGTTAGAAGCAGTGTGCACCTGGGGAGGATGTGCTCTTCAATGGCAATCTCCTCAAGTGAGTAAGATCCCAGATAAGTAGGTGCCCCTTGGGTTGCTGCAGGCTCCTGTGGAGAGGAAGCCTGAGCGGCTGTGGCTGGAGGAGTCATTGTATCCACTAGGGGGTTTGGACTAGTGGATATATCCTGCGTTTGTGTTGCAGGGGCATCCTCAGGGGACTCAATTCCCTGAGTAGCCATTTTGGGTTCCTTTTTGGTGGGTTTGGTGGGGACATTGGATTTGGAGGTGGTGGCTGTGGGTTCCAGCTGCGTGGGTTTTCGCAGCTTGGCAGCCAGTTTGAGTGTCCGGTCAGAGTTGTGCCGGGAGTATACTTCTGGCAGAACAGCCGTAGCAGGGACTCCCAAGCCAACAAGTCCCTCAGCATTAAGCGGTCGATAATGATGGCCATTATGAACCGTGGAGTAGAGTATCCAACGGTTGGCAGTTATTTTTGAGCCATATCTTTGAGCTCTGAAAATATTAATTCTGAAAAGTTTAGTGGTCGTTGCTCAAGGATAGAATACATTACCTGCTGCCATTTGGTGGACATTTGATCCCAAGACGACGTCTTAGGGGCCAAACATACATTGACCATGTGAAAAATCAGGCGCTCAGCGTCATTAAAGTGTTTCTTCATGATGGTGGTGGCACTGAGATCGCCTTGATATCCATGCTGAGCAAATGATAGATCTATGGTGCCCTTCGGATATCCAGCAGGAGAAGTAGCATCACTCAGTTGAAGAATTTTACGGATTGTTGCAGGAGTAATGACTACTTCTTTGTTGTTGACGACTGACCGGAGGGATGGTGTGTTGCTCTCCTCAGTTGTAACAGTAACGTTCATCCAAAATTGGTTCAAGGATTCGGCATGTAAGACGGGGTTCAAAAGAATGCCTTGTATTGTTGGGACTGAACCATAAGATCGATAGCAGTATCGAACTTAGTCCAGATCGGCGATTTGTGAGGTAGGCAACACAGTTGTGTCGCGGTTTAATTTGCATAGACGCCATGGAGAAGAGGGAAGTTTTGGAGAGGAACGTTAGGTTTGAAGAAGATGAAGCATGGAGAGCTCAGGTTAGGGGTATTTATAGGGTACGGGTAAGGAAAACTGAAGGATGTGGTGTTAGTCATCAGTAGTTTTAAACGACCGTTGACATGGTATTATCCTTTCAGACGTTGAAACAGCTGAAGTCGTGGTGTTAGGCATCAGTAGTTTAGAAAACTACTGAAGACCGTGGTTTTGACTTCAGATGATTGAAACAACTGAGGACATGGTGTTTGTCATCAGTAGTTATGAAACTACTGAAGACATTGGTTTTGTCATCAGCTGTTGTAAACAACTGAAGACTTGGTATTAGTCATCAGTAGTTATAAAAACTACTGAAGACGTGGTTTTGCTTCAGTTGTTTAAAATGAAACAGCAGTTGTACCAACGACTGAAGAGAAAGTTCTCTTCAGCTGTTTTCGTCAATTCTTAGCTTTTCAGCTGTTTCAAACTGTCCTCAACACATTCATCAGTCTTTATGGCTGATTTCAGTTGTTTCATAGGACATCAGTACTTATCTGTTTTTACTGATTGCAGTAGTTGTAACTGCATCAGTGTGTAACTACATCAGTAGTTTAGAACAGATGTAGTACTTCAGTACTTGTGAGACATTAGCCTTCAGTAGTTATAAAAACTACTGAGGTTAAAAGAGCTCATCAGTACTTATATGTGACATAGGTACTCATGATCATCAGTATGAATTACTAAGATCATCAGTAGTTGTCATTATTCTAGCTGCAGCATACCAAGCCTTAACACCAGGTTTTGGAAAGTTGAACTATCCAAAGGCTTAGTGAAATGTCTGCAAGCTCATCAGCACTAGGCACAAACTTAGGATCAATCAGACCTTTTTCAAAAAACATCCCTTATAAAATGATGTCTGATCTCTATATGTTGGTCCTAGAGTGCTGGACTGGATTTTTGACAATGCAAAGAGCTGAAGCACTATCCATTAACAGGAGTCTTAGTCTCTGTAATGCCATAATCCAAAAGTTGGTTTTGAAGCCAGAGTACCTGAGATGTACAGCTTGCAGCAACAATGTACTCTGCTTCAGCAGTGGATGTAGCAACTGAGGTCTGTTTCTTGCTCTGCCAAGAAATCAAGCAGTTGCCTAGGAATTGACATCCACCAGAAGTTGATTTCCTGGTCAACTTACACCCTGCATAGTCACTGTCAGAAAAAGCAACTAATTTACCAGAATGTCCGTAGAATACCATAAACCTAGAGATGGAGTGCCTTGCAGATATCTAAAGATCCTCTTGACTGCAATCAGATGAGACTCTTTAGGTGCAGCCTGAAATCTAGCACAAACACATGTAGCAAACATAATATCTGGTCTAGAAGCTGTTAAATACATCAAGGACCCAATCATACATCTGTAAAGTGTTTCATCAACCACCTTTACCTTTTGATCTGAGTCCAGTTGTGTGGTGCTGCTCATGGGAGTAGAACAGGGCTTACAGTTTTGTAAATCAAACTTTTGCAAAAGATCTTTTGTATATTTGGACTGATGAATAAAAATTCCATCAGCCTTTTGTTTGATTTTGCAACCCCAGAAAGAACTGTAGTTCTCCCATGGCACTCATTTCAAACTTCTGTTGCATCAACTTTGTAAAGGCATCACACAACTTTGGATCAGAAGATGCAAAAATGATGTCATCTACATAAATTTGAACAAGTAGATTATGCTGCCCAGTTTTCTTAATGAATAAAGTCTTGTCTATGGAGCCTCTAGTGAAATTGTTTTCCAGAAGAAAGTTTGATAATGTCTCATACCAGGCTCTGGGAGCTTGTTTTAACCCATAAAGAGCTTTATCAAGCTTATACACCCATTAGGATGTTTATTGTCCTCAAAGCCTGGAGGTTGACATACATAAACCTCTTCTTTAACTTTTCCATACAAAAATGCACTTTTGACATCCATTGAAAGACTTTAAGGTTTGATAAGCAGCATAAGCTAAAAACAATCGAATTGCTTCCAGTCTGGCTACAGGGGCAAGGTTTATCAAATCAATACCTTCTTCTTGTGCAAACCCCTGAACAACCAGTGGCCTTGTTCTTAACAATAAGCCCATTTCATCAGTTTTGTTCCTAAACACCCATTTAGTGCCTATTGCACACTTACCTGGAGGTAGAGGAACCGTTCCACACTTGTGTTTCTTGAACTGAAGAAGCTCAGCTCAAGCTGCATGGCATCAACCCATCCATTGTCCTTTAAAGCAATGTGATAATTCTTTGGCTCTTGCTGACTGAAGAGAGCATAGAAGCAGAAATTTGACAATGACTTCTTGTTGATACTCCAGCAGTGATATCACCAATGATTTGAGACATAGGGTGATTCTTCAGATCTTGATACACAATGAGATCTGTGCAAGTGTTTGTAGCCGGTTCAGCAGCAACAGATGGTGATGGTGGATCATTTCCTTGAAACCAATCAGTGGATGGTAATTCAAAGGAGGTTGAATTCGAAGAAATCTCATCAGCATTTGTTGTGGATGGTGCTACTGGCGCTACAGGAACATCAGGTCTAGCTGAGTCAGGCAGCTGATCACTAAACCTGAAGAGGTGAGTACTGCAATCATCATCATCATTAGCAGTACCACCAGGTGGTGAACTGTTGACAGGAGCAACAGCAGGAGTTGATAAGGAACATATTGCAGTATGTCCAAATCAAATAACTCCACAGGACTTTGTGGAATTGTCCTTTGGAGATTCATTAAACTTAACATGTAGAGTTTCTTCAACCATCTTTGTTCTGCAGTTGAAGACTCTGTATGCCTTGCAAGTAGATGAATAACCAACAAAGTATCCTGCATCCACCTTAGGATCGAATTTGTGGAGTTGATCCTTTGTGTTGAGAATAAAACAGGGACACCCAAATGCTTTGAAAAATGAAATCAGAGGAGCCAAATGATGGAGAACTTCATATGGAGTCTTCATCAACCTCTCATTTACTAAAACTCTATTTTGCACATAACAAGCTGTGTTGACAGCTTCGGCCCAAAGGTCAATGGCAAACCTGAGTCAGCCAGCATGGACCTTGCAGCTTCAATGAGGGTCCTGTTCTTTCTCTCCACTACTCCATTTTGTTCTGGAGTCCTTGGAATGCTGAACTGCCTTTTGATTCCCTTAGAAAGATAGAAGTCATCAAGTGTATGATTTCTGAACTCAGTTCCATTATCACTCCTAATACACTTGACTGGAAGGGAATACTGCTTCTCAATGTACAGCACAAAGTGGATAATCTTCTGAGCAGCCTCATCCTTTGAATGTAGAAAGAAAGTCCATACAAATCTGGAGTAATCATCCACAATTACCAGACAGTATTTCTCTTGCCATGCTCAGTACTCTCACAGGACCAAATAGATCCATATGCAGTAATTGCAAGCAGGCAGTGGACTTGGACACTTCAATAGGAGGAAATGAGACCTTGTGTGTTTTCCTTTTAAAAAAGCAGTGCAGGTTTCATCACAGTGGAACTCCTTTATTGGTAAGCCTCTGACTAAACTATTGTGGCTAAGCTGATTCATGTTTTTGAGATTAACATGACCAAGCCTTCTGTGCCACAGTTTAGATTCTTGAGAAGAGGCTTTGGAAAATAGGCAAGGATTGCCTTTGAGATCTATCTTCTTAGAAGATCTAAGGCATACACTCTTCCTGTCCTGTTGGCTTTCAGGAGAGTGTGATCATCCAACACCTTGTCAATCAAGTGCAAAACTTTGGATGACAGAATCCTACAGTTTTGACTTGTGAAAAGGGCAACATGGCCTTATCACAATTTGACTGACACTCAAGAGGTTGTACTTGAGATTTTCCACATGATTAACATCATCAAATTTGATTTCTCCATTGGAGACAAGCCCTTACCGATGATGTAACCCCTAGCATCGTTGCCAAAAGAGACAAATCCCTTCTTTCCTTGAGAGTAGTCATGAAGAAGAGAGATGTTCCCAGTCATGGCATAGATCCCCCACTGTCTACATACCAGATGCTACTTTGGCATGTTGAAGAACCCTGCAATAATAAACAATCAGTTAGTTTTAGAGACCCAAACCTTTTTGGTTTGGGCCTGGTCTCATCAATAGATGGTAAACTAACATGTTTATTTGTAACAACAGCCTGAGAAGAAGAAGATGGTGTAGAAGAGGAGTCCTTTGGCTTAGACCTCCTTTTTGTGGTTTCAACATAGGAGAATCTAGTTGGTTAACTCTACCCAACAGATGTTGTACCATCATCACCAGCTGTGTCTGATTGATAAAGCTTTCAGCTCATCAGACACATTACTAGTGGAGTTAGATAAGGTCCTATGTTGCACCTTCTTCTTTTGAGCACCCTCATCTGTCACCTGTTTAACTCCTTCCTTTTTGGATTTCTTTAAGGACTTAAGGGTTACAGGATTTGATGTTGCTGTGATACAAATGTGGTCTCAAACTCAGTTTTCATTTTTACCATTTTCTCATTAATTTCTTCTTTTTGTTTGAGTTTGGAACCTCTTTTGTACCAACAATCATCTGTAAGATGATTGAACAAACCACATACTTCACATGGTTTCTTCTTCATCTTAGGTTGATCATCAACTAAAGATGGTGAAGCAACAGAAGACTTGTTCTTCAATGCTTTGGAAGCATTGTTTGCTTTCTTGACAACCTCTTTAGTAGTCTTCAAACTCTTTCTACTGCCAGTTTTCTTCTCTTCAGTACTGACAGCAGTTGAAGTTTGAACTTCAGATGTTAAAACCTGCTCTCCAGTCCTTTCAGGACCTTCAGGATTAACTCCTGAGTTGATCAACTTATTGTTCATGTGAATGTCAGCATTTGGACCATCAACATCAGCTGATAGGTTCAAAGAGGGCTTGATGCTGACTGCTACTTCTGATTGTGCTGTATCAGAAGGTAGATCACATGATGTGATGGATTGGTTATCACTCTCACCATCAGATTCTACCTCTGGTCTTGGGGTAAAATCTGTAGGTGGAGCAGTGTGATTGTAGCAATTCCAAACTTCACATTTGAAGCAGATTGCTTACTAAGAAGCATTTCAAACCCTTTGCATGATTGTACCCATCTATCACACTCGACCTGGGTAACTGCAAGGTTTCTTTGAGATCTTTGTACTTCTCTAGAAGTACATCTTCTAGCCTTATCATCAATTATTTGGCAATTCAGTTTATAAACCTCATCATTTTATCTTTGAGCACAAACTCAAACTCAGCTTTGTTTTTGGAAATTATTTGTTCTAGCTCAATGTTTTTATTAATTAAAGCTACATTTGCTTCTCTAATGGAAGCAAATGCTGCTATGCATTGTTCAGAACATAATTTGGCTTTTGCCTCAGAGGATACCTGTGATACCTGAGGTGTAGAAGCATTGGAAGATGAAGTATCAGCAGACTCCAAAGCCATAAGAGCTAGATTTCCAAAGGGACTGTCACCACCATGTTGACCAGCACCTGAGAACAGTTGATCATGACCAGACAAGTCATCTGGTAAACTGCTCCAGTCAAAAACTCCTGGGGTGAAGAAGCTGTGTTGTTGAGATTGAGGTTGTTGATGAGATAGGGAAGGCTGAGGTTCTGGTAATGCATGAGGTTGTGGTGTCATAGGAACTTGAACTTGATTTGACTGTGGCATGTAATACAAGGGTACTGATATGGCATTTGACCCTGAGGAACAAATATGCCGGAGATTGTTGTTGAGGATGATGACTAGATGTGACAGGATGTTGCCCTCTGTGTTGTTGACTATTGCCAGGAAAAGTCACAAAGGGTGCAGTAGAGTTAGATCCAGTTGATCTACACTCTCTTGCAAAGTGTCCAAGCCGTTGGCATTTGTGACACCTCAACTTGCTCTTGTCAAAACCACTTTGGTTTTGCCAGAGAGTCCTGGGAATTTTCTTCCAGTTCTTTTGTAGAACTTCTGAGATCTGATATTTATCAAGGCCATTTGGCTCAAAATATCCATCTCTTCTAAGTCATCATCAGCAATCCCCTTGAGATCATCCATGATGAAACATAGATTGTCATTATTACACCCAGTAAACTGACCATCAACACTTACAAATGCAGAATCAGAAGTGCTTGAAGAGAAATTAATATGCTCATCATACTGGCATTCAGATGAAGCATATTCTGACTCATGACCCACCAAGGCAGTGTTGCCTTGTATAAAGTCTTCAGTGAGCTTTCCAGATGAAGACAGCTTTCTCTTCTGTTCTATCTCTCTCTCAAAAGTGAGCAATTTCCCATGGAGTTGGGTGAGAGATAGTTTGTCCAAACTTGCACTGGAGCGTAGGACAATAGTATATGTGTCCATCTCTCAGGCAGTGATCTGAGAAATCTGTTATTCATCTGAATATGGTGTATTCAAGTTTGACCATTTTTAGTTCAGAGATCAAACAAGAAAACCGCTCATATTGTTGAGTCAGTGTCTCACCCTTTCTATGAGAGAATGTCTCATATGGTTGGGCAAGAATTTCTCTATTATTTGCCAAGACCTCATCTGTTCCTCCAAATTGTTCTTTCAAAGCAATCCAGAGGTCATGGGCAGTTCATGATGCATTAGCCCAGAATAGATTTCATTGGGCAATGCCATGGCCAGAATTCCATGGGCTTTTGCATCAATCTCAAGCAACTCTTATCCTCATCTGAGTATTGCTCCCTCCTCTTCGGAACCATTTGATTGGTTTCCGGGTTATTCACCATAGGCTTGTGTGGACCATGTACCACTGATGTCCAACACCCTGCGCTGTTAACAGACAGGTGATGGAGCATACGTCTTTGCCATATGTTATACTCATTCCTAACCAGCATAGGTGGCTTGGTTGAGGAACCAGTATTGTGAGGATCATTGGAGGGAGTAGTCATTTTCAGTTCAAAAACAATTTAGTTCAAGCTTTTAAAGTTTTAGACAGACCACAACAAACTCAATGAGAACCAAGAAAAAGATCTCAGGATGAATGAGCAGAAATGCAGAAAATTCAATCTCTATAACCGTTTCTTGCAAAAACAAACGCTAATTCAATCAAACTTAGATCTTGAATAGCAGTTTCAATGATCAATTATTAGATCGATCAATGATTAACCTGCTCTGATACCATTTGACAGGATCAGCGATCACAAGTTTGATGTATCAGAATACAAAGCAGCGGAATACAGACTAGAATTAGACAAATTGTAGCAAGCAGTCGATACTTGTAAGCATTAAGATCGCATACGGTTATAGGGAGAGAATATGTATTCTGATTTCTAGGAATGTTTATAGATGTAGAATATTTCTAATCAAATAATCATTCATTCCATTCAATTACTCATTCCACATTGATTACAATAGGTTGTCACTCCTTATATAGAGTGCAACAGTCACTGCTGTTATCACGGAAAGTGACAACTGGCAGATCCAATACAAAAATAACTAATTCTTAACGAACTACTGAAATGTTCACAACTACTGAGAACATATCAGCATGTTAAGTACAAAATATAAAACTACTGAACCTACAACGACTGAGAACAAGCTCTTCAGTCGTTTAACAACTACTGAAACATAGAAAATAAAACTACTGATATCACAACTACTGAAGAAGTACTCTTCAATAGTTGTGACAAACTACTGAGGCTTCAGTACTTGATCTTCAGACTTTGACCTTCAGGTGTTTCATCAGCTGATGACTTCAGTAGATATCATCAGCTGATGTCTTCAGTCTTTGTCTTCAGACTTTGTACATCAGTTGTTGATCTTCAGTACTTGTGAACTCTTCAGCTGTTGTACTTCAGTACTTTGGTCTTTCAGCTTCAGTACTTGTGTTCTTCAGCTGTTGTACTTCAACACTTTGGTTCTTCAGCTGTTAAGGTCTTCAGCACTTGATCTTCAGCTGTTGTAGTCTTCAGCACTTGTCAAACTACTGATGAGGCTTTCAGCAGTTGTTGTGATACCATGTGGGACTTAGAGGTTTTCTGATCTTGGCTCATTGGTTCTTTTGGTCCAACACAAATCAAATGTCTGATACTAAGAGCAGTAAGAAGAATGATATGCCCTCACCCTCAAATGGACAGTGGGTTGAATTTATGATATGTGATTCCTCTGGGTTACCCAAGCTAGTTAAGCTTGTGTCCCAAACTTTCACTAATCATTTCCTTTGAATGTGCAAGGTGCTCGTTACAGTGTTATCACAAACCTTGGATTGTGGATAGTGAAGCATCCACGCACATGACCGTGAACCTGTCACTCCTCTCAAACGTCAAACCGATTAAAAGAGGACATGCTTCTTTTGCTGGAAATAAAGGAGGTTACATCACTACATAAGGAGAAGTGGGAAATTAGAAAGTTAAGTTTGACAAGGTCAACTATGTTCAACAACTACAAAATAACTTACATTCTGTATCCCAGATTTGTGACAAATGTCAGTTGAAGAAGGAGTACATCATTCCGGGGGACCAAATTTTAATGTCACCTTCAAGGTATAATGACTTATACGTCTTGGATTTGTCAAAGGTATCCACAACCGATCATCAAGTCCAATGCTTCTTTTCAAAAGCAACAGAGAAGGAATCCATCTCCTCGCATAGGAGAATAGGTCACATAAATCCAAGGAAGATGAATCATCACAATTAGAATGATTTGGTCAATGGACTTAATTTCAAAAACTTTCAAATTCTGGATTTTTGTGTGGCATGTAAGAAAGGGAAATAGACCAAGAAGTCTCACAAGGCAAATAACGTCAACTCTATTGAATTGCCTCTTGAACTTCTACATATGGATCTGTTTTGTCCTGTGAGCACCAAGAGCATCACTGGAGATCTGTATTGTTATGTAGTCACCGATGACTATTCCAGATTCTCTTGGGTAATGTTTCTGAAAACCAAACCAGAAACATTTGATTCATTCAAAGAGCTTGTGACCACATTGGAATCTCTATAGAAGTTAAAAGTAGGTCAGATTCGCTCAGACAACGGTATAGGAATCAAGAATCAGTGGATGGAGGCATTCGGCAAAGAAAAGGGAATAGTACATTAGATCACCTCAGCCTACACTCCACAGATGAACGGAGTTGCTGAACGGAAGAACAAAAGCTTGATAGAGACAAGCAGGATGATGCTAGCAAACTCAAAACTACCTATCCAATTCTGGAACGAGGCAGTTGCAAGTGCATGTTGCACTATGAATCCAGTCTTGGTGGTTAAATGACATGGTAAAATGTGTTACGAGTTGCTCGAATGATGTAAACCTAATTTGGAGTATCTTGAACCTTTTGGCGTACCATGTACACTACTGAAGAAACATAAGTCAGGAAAGTTCAATGAAACAGCTAAAGAAGGTATCTTTCTAGGATACAACATACCGAATAAGAAGGTTTACAAAAACTCAATGAGTCAAGTAGAAGTGTGGTGTAACGTCGACGTTCAGAGATTCACCACCCCCCTTGCAAGAAAAGGACCCGCCTTCTTCTTCGATTATGAGGATTCTTCAATTCCTTCAACATTACTATCACTCCTTCTCATGTTGAGCTATCGACAAACATGATGTATGATGTTTTAAACACACCGCCCCTAGTCTCGACAACATCCGGTTCACAAGGTCAGTCTTCTAGTAACTCAGGGAGAGCACTGGAGGTAAGTGACTCCATTCTAACAATGAAGAAGTGGAAATCGTTTAGGTGGATTAGTAGGAACAGGTTCCTAATACTACAAGTACACACACATGAGATGTTGATGCCTCTAACACTTCGGAACCCCATACTCCCACTGCCTCAGATACTAAACCTGTGGTTCACAATCTAGATATGAGGTAGTTGTACCCACCACTCCTGGATCTAGACTAAATGTTTATCATCCTCTGGACAATGTCATTGGTGATGTACAATCGGGAGTACAGACAAGAAATTAGCTATGTTCGGCTGATTATGGCTCAGTCATGGAAAAAGGCTACCTTCACAACGATGCTTATCGATTTTTTGTGTCTCAATTTGAACAAAAATATGTAAGTGACACCTTAAATGATGAGGCTTGGGTGAATGCCATACAAGAAGAACTTCTTCAATTCAAGAAGTTAGGAGTGTGGACTCTAATGGATAGACCTAAAGATGCTAAGGCATTGGCAGTAAATGGGTTTTGAAATGCAAGAAGGATGACCAAAGGGTCATTATCAGAAACAATGCTCGACTAGTAATTCACAGATTTTGACAAGTCGAGGGAATCAATTACAACGAAGTGTTTAGACCGGTGGCAAGAATGAAAGCCATCCGGATCTTCTTAGCCTATGCATCATACATGAACATTAAAGTTTATCAACATGATGGGAAGAGTGCATTTCTTCATGGTGAAATTCGAGAGACAGTGTATGTCAGTCAACCGAGGGATTTGAGGATCCATATCATCGGGACAGAGGTTACAAGCTTGATAAGGCTCTATACGGGCTTCATCAAGCCCCTAGAGCATGTTATCAGAAACTCTGGACTCATCTTGTGAAAAATTGGTTTCGAAGAGGAGTGATTGATTGTACACTATTTATCAAAGAAAAGGATGGTGACTTACTGCTTGTACAGATCTATGTTGATGACATAATCTTCGGCTCCAAAAACAAAGAATTGGGTAAAGAATTTGAAGCAATAATAAAGGCAGAATTTGAGATGAGTGACATGGGAGAAATGAAGTACTTTCTCGGATTACAGGTGGATCAGACACCTAAGGAATTTTCCTACATCAAACAAGTAAGTAGGTGATTTCTCAGTCGGTTCGATATGGAGAATGCTTCGGCAGCTGGGACTCCACTTTCTACAAACCACGATTTGGCACCCGACAAAAATGCCTATCTAGTGATGCCACCATGTAGCGAGGAATGATTGGATCTCTCATGTACCTCACCGCCTCATGACGCGATATTATGTATGTGACGTGTCCATGCTCCAGATATTAGGCGAAACTGAAGGTCAACCATCTCATCGACGTTAAAAGGATATTTCGTTATCTTAAGGGTACTCCAACACTCAGGTTGTGGTATCCTCATGATGATGATTTCGAGATTACAGCATATAGTGACTTGGATTATGGCGGTTGCAAAATGAACTACAAGTCAACATTAGCGGGATGTCAGTTCTTTAGGAGAAGATTAGGCACCTGGTAGTGTAAGAAGTAGACCTCGGTTGCTTGTCAACCTATGAAGCTGAATATGTTTTGCTGCAAGTTGATGTTCACAGATCATCCAGATTCAATACAAATGTGGGTTACGGTTTGCAATTCTCTAACACTCCTATTTATGTTGATAACTCTGCTTCTATAGCCATAACTAAAAATCCGTCCAACATCCTAAAACCAAACACATGAGAATAAATATCAGTTTATACGTGATTGTTTTGAAAAGCATTTGATCGATGTTGTTAAAATATATACGGATTTTCAACGCGCTGATCTCTACATTAAAGCTTTTGATAAACCTCGTTTTTTATATTTGTTGGAGGTCAACGGCGTTAAAAAGAAAAGTGAAGTGATTTCCGACGATGACAGTAATTAGTCCAACAAGTAGATTTAATTTTACTTTTAATTTTTATTTCTTCTATTTTATTTTATTTCTTCACCTATTAAAATTTTAAACGCAAAAACATTTACGGTTATAGAATTTTAGGGTAGAATAGGTTAAGTTAATATTAAATGTAGTTTTTTTAATTTCATTACATAAAAAAACGAGGGAGGAGGACAGTCTAGCTAAGAGAAATGAGATCGTATCTGTGATACTGATTCAATGACTATGGAAAATGATAGTTCACAGGAACAAATAGTTTGGAACTTTAAAGAAGAAATTGTTTAAAATGCAAAATTCGAAGTATAAGTTTGAGAAGTCTAAGCAATAATAAAAGGAAAAATGATAGTAAAAGTAGCTACTACTAAGGTAAAATGGAGAAAGTAGACCAAGAGGTTGCTAGACCATTTGATGATGTGTCGGTAGATTCAACACAATAGATAAGTAGACCTCGTTGGTGATTTCAAGTTCACACTAAGTTGTTCAACAAGTTGTGGGTTATGATCTTATCCCTCATTAACACAATCAATAAAGTTCCAATAAGGGGTGACGTGCAAAATAAACGCCACAAATGTGTGCGGATGACCATAAAATGAGCAAAGCACATGAAAAATGCAAAAAAACAATGAAGCTAATAACCTATGTTGTTGGTGTGATCTGTGCAAAAAGAATATAATTGCTCAAACAAGAAGATAGGTTGTATGCCTCTCTGCTGTGCGGTGGCACTGACCTTGAGACTTAACATCTCTTTGAAAGCTCTAGAATAGTTTCTTGTTGAATAATACCCATAGACCGCTCAAAAATCTCCTATGGAACGTTGATTACCATATAAGCGTGCGATCCACAAATGCTTGTTGAAATAATTAAACCTTAAATCATCACCAATCTGTCTCGAAATTCTGTGTATGGATTTAAGAGGACAAGTATACTGACAATCATTATGGTTGCAACTCTTGAAAGTCCAAACCACTGTGTGCATCTTGTGGCACTAGTATGATTTCCTAGACATGCTAATGACTCTGGATGAAAACTACAATCTAGCATCAAAAGGTTTTGGTAACATGTCCCGAATGATTTGATTTACCTGCATGATTCCATAATGAATCGTTCTAGTTATGGTCACAATTACTTGAAGTTGTACTCTTCGAAAAAAATAATTTTGTTAGATATCTATCTTAGGATTTCCACCTCACACAAAATTTCAAAATTATGTTTTAGTTTTTTCTTTTACTTCTTGTTGATTCATTTGTTTAATTTTTTGTCAATTTAGTTCTTAAACGTCGGACTATGCATTGGAATTATGTCTGGAATTTAGTCACTAAAAAGGGTCACCTTTGAGGTGACCAACGGTTTTTGAAACTTTTAAAAGGATAACATCTAAGGTGATCAAACGTTCTCTATGTTAAAATGGTCATGTCTGTGACGATCGAATGCATGATATGTTTTATCAATAGTTAAAAGCGTTAAGTGTCAAATGGTCATATGGTCGAAATCTAAGTTTGAGCCATTCGTACAACTGGACCATGAGTATGGACCAGCCGTACGATTGGACCATAGGTATGAGCCTAGTCACACGTCTGGACCATGAGTATGGACTAGCCATACGATTGGACCACACCTATGACCATATTCACACGACTGGACGTGAGTATGGACCAGCCATATGATTGGACCATACGTATGAGCCCAATCGCATGAGTAAACCACACACATGGCCCTGACGTGCGATTGCACCATCAGCATGGGTAAACTCACATGATTGGATAACAAGATTGAACTGACCGCATTAATGGAGGTGATCGAATGACACAGTCGCACGACTTACACCTAGTCGCACGACTGAAAGTGACCGACTGTGCCAGTCGCATGACTGACCCTCAATCGCACGAATCAAATATGCGACTAGGTTCAGTCGCACGACCGAAAGAAACCCTAGTATAAATAGAGGGGGCGTCAATCGCAGATGCCCATTCACCCCAATCGCTCACTTTATCGCACGAATTGTCGTTACGCTGCTCGATTTTCTTGTGATTGCTCTAGACTACTGATTGTTGTGATCTAACGATCTATGGTTTATCCAGGTAATGTGCAATGATATTCAATCCAATGTTCAATCAATTCGTGCCCTAATAATCGAATTTGAGCCCTGAACTTAACCGAGACTCAGTTTGCCTAAGAAACTAGTAAAACTAAGTACATTGTAAAATTAAAGGTTATTAGGTGTTATGTCATACAATTGCGAGACTAGTGAGCCAAACCACGACGTCTAACATTAAGTTTTGCTCAAAATTTGAATTTGAATTGAAAAACGGTGTGTCATGCAAATGGACACCCTCATGAACTTCAATCGCATGACTGAGCTGGGCAACTACTTCAATCGCATGAGTGAACCATGTGTTTTAGTTCAGTCGTACGACTGGTGTAAACGCATGGGATAGCATATGACTAAGCCCAGTCGCATGCTCAGTCGTATGTATGAGCTCATTTGCATGACAAGATTTCAGTCGCACAGTTCATTCACACGATAGAACAGAAGATTTCAAGTCCAATGTATCAACTTGTTACTCATTGAAACAACGTTTATTTACAATGTGTAACAGATGGCTAGACTATGAGCATGAAGCATAACATTTGTGCTCATCTGGATCTGACCTCCCGGAATGGGACTGATTTCTCTAGCATTAATACATTCTTACGGAGATCGAGGATTTTCCGTGCTATATCGACTCCGTGCACTCCGTACCGTTCAGTTCAACAGGCTTTGTGGGAAAGCACTGTCGTCGATAGGTCCTCAGAGCCCCATTGTATTTGGAGCTCCGTTTTTGGTCAGGCTATAGTGATCACTGAGGATGATCTCAAGAAAATTTTGGAGTTTGGGGATGATGCTGACTGTCCTACACGACTACACACACCGACCGTACGAGGCTGTTTTCTACGAGCCAAGTACTCGGGGGATATCACAACAGTTGTGCTCAACAAGAACAACCTGTGCCCCCAATTTAAGTACTTGGCCCATGTGCTACTTAAGAGAATTGCCTCAAAGAAGGGAGGCTTCAGTGAGCTGTCAGACCAGATTCAGAACGCCTATGTGGCGTTGGTGCTCAACCATCCGTTCAGCTTCTCGAGGATGATCTTCACCTACCTGGGGGAGAACATCGAGGCGAAGGGGAAGAAGGGCTTTTGCATGTACCCTCACTTTATGCAGATGATTATTGACCAGAAGCTCCCTTCACTTCCAAAGGAGAAGGAGGATGCCATGGTGCCGAGGTCATGGATGACACAACCCTTGGAAGGATGAAGGTTTATAGGGGGAAGCAGGTGAAACCCCCTATCAGGCGACTGATTGGGCATCTGGCCCGTGAAGACTACATGGCGCCGACACGAAGGAAGTGGCTCCCCACTCATGGCTCGGATGATGATGACAATGGTGATGGTGGAGACACTGGCCCCATACCATCTAAGGTCACCACTTCACATTTTACACCCCCACCATCCACTCATGGAGAAGTTGATATAGTTGGTTTCCATCAGGATTTTTGTCCTGATGAGGAGGAGGAGGATGAGGAGCCGTTGACTCGAACGGTGGGTAGCAAGGTGGTTACCACTGAGCAAGGGATTCAGGCGGTTAGAGGACGCTCGAGCGAGTCTGGGGAGACTATGACTAATCCTACCAACACCCCCCAAGCAAACCCAGCATCCTAGGGAGAGCATCCTCCTCGAGGGGTTCGAGGAAAAAGATGATGGTGGAGCTCCATGGGATGAAGCTCAAGAGACAGAGGTACACGTTGATCACTGCCTCTTTCCCCACTGCCAACACAGCTACCACCACCACCACTACCTCACCCACCACCACTACTACCACTCCACCACCATTACTACCACACCTCCACCTACCACTACCTCACCCACCACCACTACTACCACTCAACACTACCACTTGTCGTTTGACCTTTCTGATGACCATGACTGTGATATTGACAATTATTGACTTTGACTATGTTGATAATATAGATTACCTTGTTCAGATCCCCAACAATACTCCCCCTTAGTCTATCATTATCAACGCCTTCAAACGAATTTAGCACCGAGAAGTTAACCATACAATGATCTTCAGTCTCCCCCTTTATTAAAGCTTTCTAAATATGCTGACAAAAGATGAACGGTTTTTCCCAACTCTGATATACTTTCCCTTGATGTATGCATGATTTGAACAAAACATGAACAATGTTCCTAACTCTCAATTCATGAGTGCTGCAGAAGATATAAGAGGAGAATTCCTAGCTTGATATTTTTTGTGGATTTGAGGAAGAACTTCTCTAATAAGGTACTTTTGCTCAAGAGATGATCAGCCATCATTGAAGCAAAAATCTGTAACACAATCACAAACACAAGCTCACGACTAGCATGTTAGAGCATTTCAATCAACATATAAACCTGTGTATTTTTGCCTATGAAATTATCATGCAAACACTGTTCATGTGTATGAAACTTCTTGTGGAATGATTGTAAGAAGATAAAATTTTAATAGTATAATATGGAAGACATAGAAAAAAAATTTTATATAAATAAACATGAACTGATTCGGTCATGATATCACATCCTCAAGATATACTTAAGGGAAGAGATGCATTTAAACATCGACAAGATAGTGAGAGTACAGAGATATTGAGATTGATAACAATTTTTAAAGTAGTTCAAGAATGATTGCCCGTATGGTTGTCCAATTTAAACCCATGCCTAATTCTTTTCAAAACGTGACTAGTGGCTTTCTTTATCATGTTTTAGGTGTAATTTGACAAGCACTAGTAAGTTGGTCCCCACAAACATTCGGCAAAGAACTTATCTTAACATCATGGTTTATTTAGTAATATGATCGACTCTTCCTGATTTTGCTTTTGATGTGGAATTATATAATGATCAAAATTGATCACTAAAATAAAGTATCGATTTTCCAAGAATGGACATAGACAATGATGATATGAAGACCATTATGAATGTATATCTTTGATAATTTGATTAGAGGAGCTTTAGACAATGCTCTTTGATTATGAGACATTGTGACTTTGATTTTGGAAGATAAGATGATAAGAGCTTCAGGTTTATACTTACGTATGACAGAGGAAATGATCATCTAAGTGTGTTGGTGTGGCTTCAGGTCTATACTTTCCTATAACAGAGAAGTTCCACCACTCCTGGTCAATGCTTTCGCATAGCAGAGGAAATTAGCACGTAAAAGAAATAAAAATTTATCAATTTAGAGGTTTTTCTAAAGAGCAAAATTTGGAAATTTAACTCAGTGATATGGATAGGGGGATTTGGGAATATTGGGAAAATCAAAACAGAGATTTCAATCTCATAGCCCAACTTTTGACAAGGACACATATCTTTGGGCATGCCGAGAATTTCATGGGAATTATCCTTAAAACCGAGTTCTTGAACATTTAATTTGACCACAGTATTAGTGTTTTCTTAATTTTTAGATGAGCCTACCAAGCATATCAAATAATGAAACAAACTTTTACAGTTTTTGAAGATTTTTGAGTGATACAAACATCTACATCAGCTACTATTATCATCTCATGGGATAAAATTCATGTAGAGACAAGCATATATAGAAAAATATACAATCATTTCTCAGTCATCTAGAATCAAATTCCTAGATTTATTATACTCTCCTCCTAAAATTTTATTTTATCGGACCCCTTCTCCTCACTTTTTTTAATAATAAGTACGAAAATAAAAATTTATCAAAGAAAGTCTTCCAAATTATACTAGCAAAACAATGAGAATTGAAGTACCAAGGAATTTCAAAAAAGATGTTGTGTGAATTGTGGTAGTGCAGATAATGATTTGAAAATGTAGATAAAACCCGTAACCAGAACTTGTTTGTTCCCCTCAAACCAGAATTAGAACCAAACTATGTTACTAAACCGAATAACATAACAGTCCTCCTAAATTGTTCCGGCACTCGTTAACAAATTAGTTAGAGAGGAGAACCCAGGCGATCGTAGTCCTCGGAGTTCATTTTTCATCCATGTAAGAAACCTACTAAAACATAAACATTTGAAAGATTACGAATTTCTTTACTTTTTGTTTTACTTTTCCAAATTTGTTTTGGTTCAATTACTTTTTCTTTGAATGAATTAAATTTGGAAATCATTTTCTGTTTAAATTTTGAAGTAAAATATTTTGCTTTTGATACTTTGGTCATTTTCATCTTTGAATCATGTGAAACCGACTTCACATGCGAAGGTGTATAGAGATTATTCACCTTCCAAACATTCAAAGATATGTGCTTTTTACTTCTTATGCCAAAAAAGCAACTTTTGCTACCAGTACCATTTCGAATATTCCTTGTGGGTTGGCACTTGGAGAAGCATTTTGTTTTCCCTTTACCATCTGAGATTTGTCTTTGAACTTGAGGGCACCACTTTAGCACATGAACTCCTATTTCACATCTAGAACAAACTTTGAAAGGCTTTTATTCTTTTCAGTCCCCTGGATAGCTGGTGGGATTGAAGCTTGGTTTAATGTTATTATTTGAGGCTTTGGATAGACTAATGACTCTGCTGATCTGGAGACTAATGGTGAATGATGTGGTTGACTTTTAGAAGGGTTCCCAATTTGTTGTGCAGTTAGGACTAAGATCCATATTGATATTAATTTAGGTTTTTCAAGCTTTTCAAACTGGACACTCTTAGATGATATCTTGATGTAAGGCCTCGTTCCCAGGATGCTCATAGCTGATCAATCATCACACATAAAACGTATGCTTATATTATCTTTACTAAAACATTACAGCGGAAATAATTTAGACAACCATTTCATTTCATTATAAATGCTTTTGAAAACTAATACATTGTTGACCGATTTATTGCATTACATCACAAAAACATTATACAGAATGGATGCCATCCAAAATAAGCCAAGTAGCACCTCGTGCCATCCTCAGCAACCATTACTTGCAAACTTTAAACACAAAAAAGTTAGTGTTGCTAAGTGATTTCTAGTTTTAAAATAAATTTTATACTTTACTCTCTTTTGAAAACCATTCTTTACTTTCATACATCATTACACATCTTACGCACACAAAGATAATATCATTATTATCTTCCTTTACTCTTCATTAACTTCATTCTTTCTTTCTTTCACCATCAATGTCATCAGCTAAACCCCAAACGTATGCACAAAGCGGAAATTGGGTCGAAGATCATTAATGACTTCCATAACGCACATAGCCCGACACCAACACTAGGATAAGCGACAAAGATCCCACCTGTATACTACACCCCAAATGTATGCATAAAGCGGGTACTGGGCCGAAGATCATAAATGACTTCCATAACGCATATTTCCTGGCACCAGCACCGGAGTAAGTATCCACTATCATCCATGTACTATACAACTAGCTAGTCACAAAGACTAAACCCCTATGTGTATCCTTATGGGTTAGCTAAACCACACACAGTTGAGCTAATGACATTTTAGAGTCGTGCACCTCCGTACATTTGCTTGCAAGACTTTCTTTACTTTCATATTAATTAATGCATGCGTTCTTTCATTACATTCCTCTTTTCATTATCTTCCACTTTACGTTACATAATACTTTTCATTTCATTTATAAGCATTCAACGTAAAGCCATGGAAAACAAACATACATATTAAGGAACATAAACATAACCATACAAAACATCACCATACAAGGCACCATCATACATGATCTAACCATCATCATACCTGCCATAACATACGCCATACATCATCAAAAGTTAACCTAGTTCACCCCTGTGAGTATCCCAAGTCAAAGTCTACACTTTACATTTTCCCCGAACAAAACAGAAAATATTGTAAGTCTTAGGCGCATGGGCACTATACAGGCGCGTGGCCTTTCAGACTCATGGGGAACACTAAGGCGCATGCAAAACTTTCATGCGCATGCGCACAATTGGGGCGCATGGCCAACACTTAGGCGTTTTGGTACATTTCTAGGCGCGTGGGCACTCTACAGGCGCATGAGTACCTGGGTGCTTGGGCTTTCAAGGCATTTGGACACTTAGTTAAATTTGCCCTATTTCTAGGTGCATGGACACTATTTGGGCACATGAACTTTGGGCGCATTGGAACACTTAGACAGTTTTTACCATGGGCGCATGGGCCACTATTCAGGCGCATGGCCCATGCGCAGTCTATTCACACTTAAACCTTACATTCTAAGAATTAAAACAAGAATATGGCAACATCCCAACATCATAATTCACCCAAAATCAAACCCACCCGCATATACATACACATGAACTCACAGGTGAAAAACCCATTTGATAAAAATGTTCATATATTATTTCCAGCAATAAAAGTAGTTAAAAAAGTAAAAAGGGGGTTAACTCACTTCTTGTAACTTCAAGTATGACTTCCTTCATACCCGAATGCAAATTGAGTTCTACGACCTAGAAACCCACCAAACACACACAACCGAACACACAAACACATATAAGCACACAACCGAGGCAAAGGCCGGTTAAGAACACCATAAAACCATGAATTCTTATCTTGAATTCGATCTTCTTCTTGATCTTCTTCAAATGCCGAGAGTTTTCAGCTTTCTCTCACTAGAAAATCCGATTTAAAAGTGTAACGTGACAACATACGCGGCTATACCACCTTTTACATGAACACTTAAAACTTTTTTCGTCCTTTTGTCACTTTTAACCCTTTAACTTGGGTTTTATTGCATTTCTTCCCTTTTTCTTCACTTTATACTTTCTTTCGTGTCTTTTAAAATAACCGGGTGTTACAAGTCCACCCCCCTTTATATACGTTTCGTCTCCGAACCTGTTATTCCTTAAACAAATGTGGTTAATGCTGCCATATCTCTTCTTCAGTCTCCCATGTAAACTGAGATCCTTTCTTGTGCTCCTATTATACACGCACAAGAGGAAGCACTTTATTCCTTAATCGTTTCTCCTTACGATCAATGAACGCCACTGGTTGCTCAACATAATTGAGCCGCTCATCTACCTCGATATCTTTCAGTAGTACAACCATATCCACATTAGTTAAACACTTTGTTAGATGAGATGCATGGAATGTCAGGTGTATTCCACTTAACTCATGTTATAACTCCACTCTATCGGACACCTCTCCTACTCAAGCAATGATTCGGAAATGCCCTATGTACCTTGGGCTCAACTTGCCCTACTTTCCAAACCGAATGATACCCTTCCAAGTTAAGACTTTCAGCATAACTCTATCACCCACCTAGAACTCAATCAGTCTACGTCTCTTATCGACATACGAATTCTGCCTATCCTTGGTTGCTTTCTTGAATGCTTTGATATTTTCAAGCTTCTTAGTTGAAACCTCTATTACCTTGATACTTCCCAACTCCTTCTGGCCAATATCACCCGAACACATGGGTGTTCTACATCTCCTAGCGTATAGCACCTTATAAGGGGGCATACTGATGCTCACATGATAACTATTCTTATATGAGAACTCAGCTAACAGTAAGTGATCATCCCAACTTCCTCCAAAATCAATGACGGATGCCCGAGGCATATCTTGTAGCGTCTGAATCGTCCTCTCTGACTGACCATCCGTCTAAGGATGATAAGTCATGCTAATATGTAACCTCGTCCCCATCGCATCATTGAATTTATTCCAAAATTTAGATGTAAACAGGGTGTCACGATTAGACATAATAGACATCGACACACCATAACGAGTTACAATATCTTTAATGAAAAAATCCGCCAACCACTCGGATGAATATGTCTCATGGACCGTTAGGAAGTGAGAACTCTTCATCAAACAATCTACTATCACACATATTGCATCATACCCACGCGCGGTACGTGTAGATTCATAATAAAATCCATGGTGATATGCTCCCACTTCCAATCGGGTATATCCAACGGTTGGATCTACCCAATGGTTAAGATGATCTTCTTTCAATGTCTCATCATGAAACTCCTTGACGTGCTTCCTCCCATCATAGGTCATAATCAATTGATAAGCCTTCACCCGGATCGGCTCGGGTCTCTTCTTTTGACTAAAGGCATCCGCCACCACGTTGGCTTTGCCCGGATGGTATGGATCTTGTAATCATAATCTTTTATGAGCTCCAACCATCTCCTCTGCCTCATATTCAGATCCTTTTCCTCGAAGAAGTACTTTGTTGGACCCTGAAAGGATCATACATGCTAATTCAAGTGGTGCGTTAATGGTTGGTTTGCTGGAATTCCACCCAGTCCAAACGTCAATGCAGATGAGGAATCAACAAACAAGACAAGTGCGGCTAACCACATTTTTTTATGTAGAAGACATAGAACAAATGCACATAAGTGTTTGTTCTTCCACATTAACAATGTGGATAGCCGGAAAGAAACGCTGACAAGTTTTTGTACATCCGCATTAAATAATGTAGATGCCCAGCAATAAATGTGCATGTGTTTTTTCATCCGCATTTGTCAACGCTATGTAGGATTCTGAGTGCCCAAGACACTTAGCAAACACCAATTAATATTTAATTGATGATATGATCATGCAATTAAATATATACACCAATTTAGAAAATGGGTTTTCTAAATAAGTTGCATATGAGAGGGAACAACTTATTAGGATATTTTGTTCAATAATATTATTTGATGTGTTATTTAAATTGGTTAGATGACCCCAAATAATAATGAGAGAATATAACTTATAATGATAAATGATCAATTATATAAGTTATAAAACTTGTACATACAATTAAATGGTTAATTGTATGTCTAGTTACAAGACATTTTAACATGTGTGTATGTGTTCAAATTAAAAGGGGGAAACCCTTTTGGTTTCAAAAATTTCGCCCCCCCCCTTGATTGTCATTGGACCTTTTTCTTTGAACATATCACACATTATTAAGTCTTGTCCCCTTTGATCTCTGACTTCTCTCTTCACATGCAATAGACAAAAACCTCCCACTTTTCTCTCTAAATTTTCGGCCAGCAGCAGGAAGAGGGTTTTGTGGTTGTTTTGGTGTCATCTCCCTAGCAAGAAGAGGTGTTTGCAAGGAGGCTTGGGGTATACTAGCTTGAGGGGTCCTTCCTTGGAGCCTTGGCCGATTTTCTAGCATCTTATCATCCTATTTTGGTCGATTTTCAGTTGGACAAAGAGGTAGTAATCACAGCTCATTGTGGCTGTGATTTTATGTAGTTTAACATATGTTCATAGCTTGTTCATTCACATATTAAGGATCCTTTTGATTTGGGTTTGTTTTTCCATCTTAAAACATCATTAAGAACACAAAATTTTCAGATTATAAACATGTTATAATGTCTATCTTCCGCTGCATTTTTCAGAAAGTTTAAAAGGTTAAACTTGTTTTCTTGTGTTCTAACAAACCCATCACGCTGATGACTAAACACTAATGCTCAAGACAAATGAACAAATGTTGATCAAGATTAACACATCTGCATTAGTCAATGCGGATAAACAAAGAAATGCGGATGAAGACTTAGACTAGTTCTGATGTATAGGTTAGGGATAGTTTAGTCATTTTTTTAAAAGGCATCTTGTGAGCCTATAAATAGAATAGAAAACCTCGTATGTGAGGTGCCTGTTGATAGACAATGAGAATATTTTTGTCTAGTCTTATGTTCTAGACGTGTATTGTTACTGTTTAATGCTCAAACCATGCATTCATTGTAATCAATCACCATTATTAATACAAATTGCATTTATGAGTATTTCTTGCATTTTAATATTTCTTGATTATTTGTTTCTGGCATACAATCATTCACTCAATCATCATTTCTATCCTTGTGAGAATATCAATCTCACACCCAGTCAATTGGTATCAGAGCTTTGGTTCTCGGTTCATTTTCTAATCTACCTTGATCTAAATAGAATTCGATTGATGTGTTGATTGAGTTGCTAATAGAATGTTCTACTACCTCTACTTAGTAAGTTGCAAAAATCTCTTCAACGGTTACTTTTCATTTATACTCATCTTCAAGAACAAACCCGTGAATAGTCATTACAATAGAAACATATAAACATCATCGGATCTGGTTCCACATAAAATTGTTTGGAATATTTGGACTAAGTTAAACTTAACAATCAAGCTAAGCATTATTCAATAAGGTTAAACAACAACTAGTTAAAATGGATTCATAAAGTTTCTTAGAACTTTGTCATACTCCAAAACCGCCCGTGCTTAAACACAAATATAAGTTTAAGAAATGGAAAATCAAATTCATGAATTATATTACACGTGTAGATCCGAACTACTAGATTTCAATTTACAAAGGCCCTCACATTCCAGTGACTCTTTTTGCTGATCAAGCTACAATGTACAAAACCACAAGAACTCCTATTGGGGATGTCACACTTCATGATGATGACTACAAAAAAATAAAAGTTGATCTTGAAGCTTATTCTATACTCACTCAAGCACTGAAAATGGATGTGTTGAAAACACTAGAAAAGTATGGAACTGCTAAAGCTGTTTGGGATGCACTACTGATAATGGGTGAAGGCAGTAGTGAAGTTGCTAAAGTTAACAAGGATAAGCATGTTAATAAATATGAAACCTTTCATCACTTGAAGGGGGAGTCAATCTCTAAACAATTGCATAGATTTGTGTAGCTGGTAAGTGATTTAGAGATCATGGGGGTAACCTACAAAGTCAAAGAACTCAACAAAAAAAATGCTTCACAGTCTTCCATAAAAATGGAAACTAATATGACAATGCTGAAAAACACTCTAGATCTAGAGAGTACAACCTTGTACATCATGATTGCCAAGATAGAAGCTCTTGAACTTGATGAGAGAAGCAGAAATCTTGGTGGACCCAGAGTTATTGAAGCTTATAAAATTCCTACAGACATCCACTCTGTAGAAAATGTTTTCATTACTAAGGATGATGATTTTCTTTCCCCAAGAGATCAAGTGAGGACAACTGGTTTCATTGCAGCTCCACCAACTAACAAGCCACCAACACCATCACAATCAACAGGGTTCTCTGCAACTCCTTCAACTAGTCCTAAAGATCCAAGATCAGAAGAGCAAAAGGAAACTTATAATGTCTTTGTTTCTAGCTTTGAAGCTTATCTGGGAGGCAGACTCACTTCAGCCCATCTCATCCAAGAAGACTTGGAAGAAATGGATCCAGATGATGTGGAAGGAATGCATTTCCAGTGGCAAATGGCTATGATTGCAATAAGAGAAAAGAATTTGATGAGAAGGAAGAAAGATTGGCCTTAATGAAAGTACCAAACTAGGATATGACAAACCCATGGTGAAGTGCTTCAACTGTGGCATGACTTGCCACTTCTCTAGAGAATGTAATGCTCCTAGAAGAACAAACAATTTCCAAAGGAATTCTCACAGTTAGTCATCTCCACAACCAAGCACCAGATTTCACACCAACAAACCCCAACAACAGTATCATCATCAACAACACAACAACCATATTAGAATCAGCCACAACTGACTAATCAAGTTAATGGAAGCAATCGGTCATCTTCAAATGCTCTTGTTATCAAGCAAGATGAAGTATGTGATTGGAGTCTGTATGATGAGGAAGTGAAGCCTTAATTTCAGAATCATGCACTCATGGCTCAAATCAATGATGGTACATCTCCCATGCCATCTGAGGTAAAATCTAACCTTTGTAGTGATAAATGTATTACTGAACTGCAAGGTTATTGAGAGCACAACCATAAAATAGTTGACAAATAAAAGAAGAAAAGGTCTAGTCAGAGATGCTTAAGAGAGAATTAAAAGGCTTTAAAATCAAAATTAAATCTCTCATCTCTGATATTGAAAAATTGCATGGTAAGAAGTACACTCTTGCAGTTGAGAATGAGCAACTAACTAAAAATTAGCTCATATAAAAGCTGCACAAACACTTACTGAAGTGAAACTTGAAAAGATTCAATTGTCTTCAGTGAAGCTGCAAGAGATGCTTGACTGACATAAAGATCCGAAGGACATGTCTAGGATTCGGTATAACTCTTGCTCCACCCTACAATGACAACTTCACTATCATGCCTCAATCTGTTACACTCAAAGAGAAAATTGAACCTAATACTATTGAAGCAAAAACAATAGTAAAACAAGTCACAAATCCTCAAAACAAACCAAATGTTTACATTGAAACAAATAAGGAGAAAATCAAATTAGGTCACCCAATAATAATCAACGAGTGTTCCGACAAGAAAGTGAATGTCATTAAACCATCAAACCTAATCAAGCCCATTGTTCCCTTTGTGAAATCTATATCTGTTGTTTCCAAAGGAAAGAAGAAAGTTATTAAGTTAGTAAAACCTTCTGCTGAAAGCAGCTCTGATAATGAGATTACATCTCCAAAAAATCCAAGCAAATCAGACAAGGTTTCACTACCAAAGAAACACAAGAGCTCACTGATTAAAAAACTAAAATTCTATAAGACCCCCAATATTTAAAATCAAAACAAGGAGTAGGTTTTGACATATGCAATAAGGAGGATGTTAATTAGTTTGAGCAAGAAGTCAAGAATGGGTTGAGGAAACAAAAACAGCCTAAAACAGTCAACAAAAGTAGTGTTGTGAAGCAAACTACTAAAAAGGCTGATTTTAATTCCTCCCCTAAACGTAACTGAAGAACGGGTAAATCAACTAAGTCTGCTAAAGCAAAATAAGATTCAAGAAACAAACATATGTATTGTCATATATGTGAAATGTTTAATCACAAAACCGAAGAGTGATTTTCAATCAATATTGCTTTATATGTGACATGAAAAATGATTTCACTAAAACTATCATTTCAACATATATTGTTCAGTCTGTGATATGAACAATCACAATACATCTGATTGTTACTTCAAGCAAAAGTGATTTAGAATTCCACAAAACAAACCTATCTCAACAACATCATCTGTGAAACCCACAGTCAGAAGTCATTTTTGTAATAATCAATCTAGGATGTCTAGATCAGACAATGACATGAGTAACATGATAGAATTATGGAAGAGTCAACGAAACAAACATCACAACATCAAGCAAATGTATGATCTTCCCAAACCAAAAATGATATTTGATTATAAAAAATGGGTTAGATTTCTTCAAAGAAATAGGGACCAAAGGTTTCATTAATCCTGTGACTCTTAAGTTGATGTTGATGAGATGACATAATCAAAATATCATCAGAAATCTCCGAGAACACCTCTCTTTAATTCACAGTTTAAAGGAAAGTATCAAGAGGTCACCATCATGCATAGGAATGGGAAACCCAAGACCATTATGGCTTGGGTTCCATATTCTATTAGTTATTTTGTGTGTGCAGGGTTATCCATATAGGTCCAATAGCTTATGGTACGTGGACACTGGATGCTCCACACATATGACTGGAGACCGTTCTCTCCTTCATGACTTCAAGCACATACAAGGAACTATTATGGCATTCGGAGGACATTTACAAGGTGTAAGAATTACTTGGTGAATGATGTGTGAAAATGGGACGCTGAGCTTTGATAGAGTGAACTACTGTGAACAACTAAACTTCAATCTTCAAGCGTGTCTCAGGTCTATGACAAGAAATATTAAACTCACTTTACCGACAATCATTGCAACATTCAAAAACAAATATTTCAGATTTCTGAAGAATGTGTTGTCGTAAAGACTCTAAGGAAGAATAACACCTATGTCTTAAACTGAATTCTACTACACCACTAGAAGAGACATGTCTTCTATCTAAAGGATTATCAGATGAATCTCAGCTTTGGCACAGACACTTGGGGCACACAAACTTTAAAACATGAACAAAGATGTCAAAGGAAACCATGTCATTGGTCTTCCCCAAAAAGAATTTCATTTCGTTGATCACTGTTCAGCATGCCTCAAAGGAAAACAACATAAATCATATCACAAACCAAGCTGGTGAACTCAAACATACTCCATTGAAGCTACTTCATATGGATCCATATGGACCAACTCATGCACTGAATGAAGATATCCCACTCTAAGTTGATCATGTAAAACAAACATCTCAAGATCAAAGTGTTTCAACTTAAGAGAGTCCCAGCTTAGTCCCACCACCTTCATAAGACCCATCAACTGAAGTCAAACATCAAAATCAAGCTACACCTCCAGTTGAAAGAAAAATGTTGGACCAAAAGAACCAATGAGCCAAGATCAGAAAATCTCTAAGTCCCACACGGTATCACAACAACTGCTGAAAGCCTCATCAGTAGTTTGACAAGTGCTGAAGACCTCAACAGCTGAAGATCAAGTGCTGAAGACCTTAACAGCTGAAGAACCAAAGTGCTGAAGTACAACAGCTGAAGAACACAAGTGCTGAAGCTGAAAGACCAAGTACTGAAGTACAACAGCTGAAGAGTTCACAAGTGCTGAAGATCAACAACTGATGTACAAAGTCTGAAGACAAGACTGAAGACATCAGCTGATGATCTACTGAAGTCATCAGCTGATGAAACACCTGAAGGTCAAAGTCTAAGATCAAGTACTGAAGCCTCAGTAGTTTGTCACAACTGCTGAAGTACTTCTTCAGTAGTTGTGATATCAGTAGTTTTATTTTCTTTGTTTCAGTAGTTTTGTAAAACGACTGAAGAGCTTGTTCTTCAGTCGTTGTAGTTTCAGTAGTTTTATATTTTACTAACTTGCTGATATGTTCTCAGTAGTTGTGAACATTTCAGCAGTTTGTTAAGATTTAGTTATTTCTGTATTGGATCTGCCAGTTGTCACTTTCCGTGATAACAGCAGTGACTGTTGCACTCTATATAAGGAGTGACAACCTATTGTAATCATTGAGCAAAATGAGTAATTGAATGGAATGATTGATTGATTCGATTAGAAATATTCTACATCTATAAACATTCCTAGAATCAGAAATTCATATTCTCTCCCTATAACTGTATGCGATCTTAATGCTCACATATATCGTTGGCTTGCTACAATTTGTCTAATTCGTGTTTGTATTCCGCTGCTTTATATTCTGATACATCAAACTTGTGATCTCTGATCCTGTCAAATGGTATCAGAGCTGGTTAATCATTGATCGATCTAATAATTGATCATTGAAACTGCTATTCAAGATCCAAGTTTGATTGAATTAGCTTGTGTTTTGCAAGAAACGGTTATAGAGATTGAATTTTCTGTATTTCTGCTGCTCATTCATCCTGAGATCTTATTCTTGGTTCTCATTGAGTTTGTTGTGGTTTGTCTAAAACTTTTTAAAACTTGAACTAAACTGTTTTTGAACTGAAAATGACCACTCCCTCCAATGATCCTCACAATACTGTTCCTCAACCAAGCCTCCTATGCTGGTTAGGAATGAGTAAACATATGGCAAAGACGTATGCTTCCATCACCTGTCTGTTAACAGCGCAGGGTGTTGGACATCAGTGGTACATGGTCCACACAAGCCTATGGTGAATAACCCGGAAACCAATCAAATGGTTCCGAAGAGGAGGGAGCAATACTCAGATGAGGATAAAAAGTTGCTTGAGATTGATGCAAAAGCCCATGGAATTTGGCCATGGCTTTGCCCAATGAAATCTATTCTGGGCTAATGCATCATGAAACTGCCCATGACCTCTGGATTGCTTTGAAAGAACAATTTGGAGGAACAGATGAGGTCTTGGCAAATAATAGAGAAATTCTTGCCCAACATATGAGACATTTTCTCATAGAAAGGGCGAGACACTGACTCAACAATATGAGCGGTTTTCTTGTTTGATCTCTGAACTAAAATGGTCAAACTTGAATACACCAATATTCAGATGAATACAGATTTCTGAGATCATTGCCTGAGAGATGGGACACATATACATTGTCCTACGCTCCAGTGCAAATTTGGGCAAACTATCTCTCACCCAACTCCATGGGAAATTGCTCACTTTTGAGAGAGAGATAGAACAGAAGAGAAGTTGTCTTCATCTGGAAAGCTCACTGAAGACTTTATACAGGCAACACTGCCTTGGTGGGTCATGAGTCAGAATATGCTTCATCTGAATGCCAGTATGATGAGCATATTAATTTCTCTTCGAGCACTTCTAATTCTGCATTTGTAAGTGTTGATGGTCAGTTCACTGATGTAATAATGACAATTATGTTTCATTATGGATGATCTCAAGGGGATTGCTGATGATGACTTAGAAGAGATGGATATTTTGAGCCAAATGGCCTTGATAAATATCAGATCTCAGAAGTTCTACAAAAGAACTGAAGAAAATTCCCAGGACTCTCTGGCAAAACCAAAGTTGGTTTTGACAAGAGTAAGTTGAGGTGTCACAAATGCCAAAGGCTTGGACACTTTGCAAGAGAGTGTAGATCAACTGGATCTAACTCTACTGCACCCTTTGTGACTTTTCCTGGCAATAGTCAACAACACAGAGGGCAACATCCTGTCACATCTAGTCATCATCCTCAACAACAATCTCCGGCATATTTTGTTCCTCAGGCCAAATGCCATATCAGTACCCTGGTTATTACATGCCTCAGTCAATCAAGTTCAAGTTCTATGACACCACAACCTCATGCATTACCAGAACCTCAGCCTTCCCTATCTCATCAACAACCTTCATCTCAACAACACAGCTTCTTCACCCCAGGAGTTGTTGACTGGAGCAGTTTACCAGATGACTTGTCTGGTCATGATCAACTGTTCTCAGTGCTGGTCAACATGGTGGTGACAGTCCCTTTGGAATCTAGCTCTTATGGCTTTGGAGTCTGCTGATACTTCATCTTCCAATGCCTCTACATCCAGGTATCACAGGTATCCTCTGAGGCAAAAGCCAATTATGTTCTGAACAATGCATAGCAGCATTTGCTTCCATTAGAGAAGCAAATGTAGCTTAATTAATAAGAACATTGAGCTAGAACAAATAATTTCCAAAAACAAAGCTGAGTTTGAGTTAGTGCTCAAAGATAAATGATGAGGTTTATAAACTGAATTGCAAAATAATTGATGATAAGGCTAGAGAAGATGTACTTCTAGAGAAGTACAAAGATCTCAAAGAAACCTTGCAGTTACCCAGGTCGAGTGTGATAGATGGGTACAATCATGCAAAGGTTTTGAAATGCTTCTCAGTAAGCAATCTGCTTCAAATGTGAAGTTTGGAATTGGTTACAATCACACTGCTCCACCTACAGATTTTACCCCAAGAGCAGAGGTAGAATCTGATGGTGAGAGTGATAACCAATCCATCAATCATGTGATCTACCTTCTGATACAGCACAATCAGAAGTAGCAGTCAGTATCAAGTCCTCTTTGAACCTATCAGCTGATGTTGATGGTCCAAATGCTGACATTCACATGATCAATAAGTTGATCAACTCAGGAGTCAATCCTGAAGGTCCTGAAAGGACTGGAGAGCAGGATTCAACTCCTGAAGTTCAAACTTCAACTGCTGTCAGTACTGAAGAGAAGAAAACTGGCAGTAGAAAGAGTTTGAAGACTACTAAAGATGCTGTCAAGAAGCAACCAATGCTTCCAAAGCATTGAAGAACAAGTCTTCACCATCTTTAGTTGATGATCAACCTAAGATGAAGAAGAAACCATGTGAAATATGTGGTTTGTTCAATCATCTTACAGATGATTGTTGGTACAAAAGAGGTTCCAAACTCAAACAAAAAGAAGAAATTATAAAGAAAATGGTAAAAATGAAAAATGAATTTGAGACCACATTTGTATCAGCAACATCAAATCCTGTAACCCTTAAGTCCTTAAAGCTTCAAAAGGAAGGAGTTAAACAGGTGACAGCTGAGGGTGCTCAAAAGAAGAAGGTGCAACATAGGACCTTATCTAACTCCACTAGCAATGTGTCTGATGAGCTGAAAGCTTTATCACAAATCAGACACAGCTGGTGATGATGACAACATCTGTTGGGTAGAGTTAACCAACTAGATTCTCCTATGTTGAAACCACAGAAAAGGAGGTCTAAGCCAAAGGACTCCTCTTCTGCACCATCTTCTTCTTCTCAGGCTGTTGTTACAAATAAACATGCTAGTTTACCATCTATTGATGAGACCAGGCCAAAACCAAAAAGGTTTGGGTCTCTAAAACTAACTGATTGTTTATTATTGCAGGGTTCTTCAACATGCCAAAGTAGCATCTGGTATGTAGACAGTGGGGGATCTATGCACATGACTGGGAACATCTCTCTTCTTCATGACTACTCTCAAGGAAAGAAGGGATTTGTCTCTTTTGGCAATGATGCTAGGGGTTACATCATCGGTAGGGCTTTGTCTCCAATGGAGAAATCAAATTTGATGATGTTAATCATGTGGAAAATCTCAAGTACAACCTCTTGAGTGTCAGTCAAATGTGTGATAAAGGCCATGTTGCCCTCTTCACAAGTCAAAACTGTAGGATTCTGTCATCCAAAGTTTTGCCTTGTTTGACAAGGTGTTGGATGATCACACTCTCCTGAAAGCCAACAGGACAGGAAGAGTGTATGCCTTAGATCTCTCTAAGAAGATAGATCTCAAAGGCAATCCTTGCCTATTTTCCAAAGCCTCTTTTCAAGAATCTAAACTGTGGCACAGGAGGCTTGGTCATGTTAATCTCAAAAACATGAATCAGCTTAGCTACAATAGTTTCAGAGGCTTACCAATAAAGGAGTTCCACTGTGATGAAACATGCACTGCTTGTTTTAAAGGAAAACAGCACAAGTCTCATTTCCTCCTATTGAAGTGTCCAAGTCCACTGCCTGCTTGCAATTACTGCATATGGATCTATTTGGTCCTGTGAGAGTAATGAGCATGGCAAAGAAGAAATACTGTCTGGTAATTGTGGATGATTACTCCAGATTTGTATGGACTTTCTTCTACATTCAAAGGATGAGGCTGCTCAGAAGATTATCCACTTTGTGCTGTACATTGAGAAGCAGTATTCCCTTCCAGTCAAGTGTATTAGTGTAATGGAACTGAGTTCAGAAATCATACACTTGATGACTTCTATCTCTCAAAGGGAATCAAAAGGCAGTTTAGCATTCAAGGACTCCAGAACAAAATGGAGTAGTGGAGAGAAAGAACAGGACTCTCATTGAAGCTGCAAGGTCCATGCTGGCTGACTCAGGTTTGCCATTGACCTTTTGGGCCGAAGCTGTCAACACAGCTTGTTATGTGCAAAATAGAGTTTTAGTAAATCAGAGGTTGATGAAGACTCCATATGAAGTTCTCCATCATTTGGCTCCTCTGATTTCATTTTTCAAAGCATTGGGTGTCCCTGTTTTATTCTCAACACAAAGGATCAACTCCACAAATTCGATCCTAAGGTGGATGCAGGATACTTTGTTGGTTATTCATCTACTTGCAAGGCATACAGAGTCTTCAACTGCAGAACAAAGATGGTTGAAGAAACTCTACATGTTAAGTTTAATGAATCTCCAAAGGACAAGATTCCACAAAGTCCTGTGGAGTTATTTGATCTGGACATACTGCAATATGTTCCTTATCAAACTCCTGCTGTTGCTCCTGTCAACAGTTCACCACCTGGTGGTACTGCTGATGATGATGATGATTGCAGCACTCACCTCTTCAGGTTTAGTGATCAGCTGCCTGACTCTACTAGACCTGATGTTCCTGTAGCGCTAGTAGCACCATCCACACAAATGCTGATGAGATTTCTTCAAATTCAACTTCCTTTGAATTACCATCCACTGATTGGTTTCAAGGAAATGATTCACCATCACCATCTGTTGCTGCTGAACCCAGCTACAAACACTTGCACAGATCTCATTGTGTATCAAGATCTGAAGAATCACCCCATGTCTCAAATCATTGGTGATATCACTGCTGGAGTATCAACAAGAAGTCAATTGTCAAATTTCTGCTTCTATGCTCTCTTCATCAGTCAGCAAGAGCCAAAGAATTATCACATTGCTTTAAAGGACAATGGATGGTTTGATGCCATGCAGCTTGAGCTTCTTCAGTTCAAGAAACAGCAAGTGTGGGAACTGGTTCCTCTACCTCCAGGTAAGTGTGCAATAGGCACTAAATGGGTGTTTAGGAACAAAACTGATGAAAATGGGCTTATTGTTAAGAACAAGGCCAGACTGGTTGTTCAGGGGTTTGCACAAGAAGAAGGTATTGATTATGATGAAACCTTTGCCCCTGTAGCCAGACTGGAAGCAATTCGATTGTTTTTAGCTTATGCTGCTTATCAAAACTTAAAGTCTTTCAAATGGATGTCAAAAGTGCATTTTTGTATGGAAAAGTTAAGAAGAGGTTTATGTATGTCAACCTCCAGGCTTTGAGGACAATAAACATCCTAATTGGGTGTATAAGCTTGATAAAGCTCTTTATGGGTTAAAACAAGCTCCCAGAGCCTGGTATGAGACATTATCAAACTTTCTTCTGGAAAACAATTTCACTAGAGGCTCCATAGACAAGACTTTATTTATTAAGAAAGCTGGGCAGCATAATCTACTTGTTCAAATTTATGTAGATGATATCATTTTTGCATCCTCTGATCCAAAGTTGTGTGATGCCTTTACAAGTTGATGCAACAGAAGTTTGAAATGAGTGCCATGGGAGAATTACAGTTCTTTCTGGGGTTGCAAATCAAACAAAAGGCTGATGGATTTTTATTCATCAATCCAAATATACAAAAGATCTTTTGCAAAAGTTTGATTTACAAAACTGTAAGCCCTGTTCTACTCCCATGAGCAGCACCACACAACTGGATTCAGATCAGAAAGGTAAAGTGGTTGATGAAACACTTTACAGATGTATGATTGGGTCCTTGATGTATTTAACAGCTTCTAGACCAGATATTATGTTTGCTACATGTGTTTGTGCTAGATTTCAGGCTGCACCTAAAGAGTCTCATCTGATTGCAGTCAGAGGATCTTTAGATATCTGCAAGGCACTCCATCTCTAGGTTTATGGTATTCTACCAGACATTCTGGTAAATTAGTTGCTTTTTCTGACAGTGACTATGCAGGGTGTAAGTTGACCAGGAAATCAACTTCTGGTGGATGTCAATTCCTAGGCAACTGCTTGATTTCTTGGCAGAGCAAGAAACAGACCTCAGTTGCTACATCCACTGCGGAAGCAGAGTACATTGCTGCTGCAAGCTGTACATCTCAGGTACTCTGGCTTCAAAACCAACTTTTGGATTATGGCATTACAGAGACTAAGACTCCATTGTTAATGGATAGTGCTTCAGCTCTTTGCATTGTCAAAAATCCAGTCCAGCACTCTAGGACCAAACATATAGAGATCAGACATCATTTTATAAGGGATTGTTTTGAAAAAGGTCTGATTGATCCTAAGTTTGTGCCTAGTGCTGATGAGCTTGCAGACATTTTTACTAAGCCTTTGGATAGTTCAACTTTCCAAAACCTGGTGTTAAGGCTTGGTATGCTGCAGCTAGAATAGGTGACAACTACTGATGATCTCAGTAATTCATACTATGATCATGAGTGCCTGTCACATATAAGTACTGATGAGCTCTTTTAACCTCAGTAGTTTTTATAACTACTGAAGGCTAAATGTCTCACAAGTACTGAAGTACTTCATCTGCTCTAAACTACTGACGTAGTTACAACTACTGATGCAGTCATAACTACTGCAATCAGTAAAAACAGATAAGTACTGATGTCCTATGAAACAACTGAAATCAGCCATAAGACTGATGAATGTGTTGAGGACAGTTTGAAACAGCTGAAAAGCTAAGAATTGACGAAAACAGCTGAAGAGAACTTTCTCTTCAGTCGTTTGTACAACTGCTGTTTCATTTTAACAACTGAAGCAAAACCACGTCTTCAGTAGTTTTATAACTACTGATGACCAATACCAAGTCTTCAGTCGTTTACAACAGCTGATGACAAACCACTGTCTTCAGTAGTTTCATAACTACTGATGACAAACACCATGTCCTCAGTTGTTTCAATCCTCTGAAGTCAAAACCACGGTCTTCAGTAGTTTTCTAAACTACTGATGCCTAACACCACGACTTCAGCTGTTTCAACGTCTGAAAGGATAATACCATGTCAACGGTCGTTTAAAACTACTGATGACTAACACCACATCCTTCAGTCGTTTCCTCACCCGTACCCTATAAATACCCTTAACCTGAGCTCTCCATGCTTCATCTTCTTCAAACCTAACGTTCCTCTCCAAAATTTCCATGGCGTCTATGCAAATTAAACCGAACACAACTGTGTTGCCTACCTCACAAATCGCCGATCTGGACTAAGTTCGATACTGCTATCGATCTTATGGTTCAGTCCCAATACAACAAGGCATCCTTCTGAACCCCGTTTACATGCCGAATCCTTGAACCAATTTTGGATGAACGTTAATGTTACAACTGAGGAGAGCAACACACGATCCCTCCGGTCAGTCGTCAACACACAAGAAGTAGTGATTACTCCTGCAACAATCCGTAAAATTCTTCAACTGAGTGATGCTACCTCTCCTGCTGGATATCCGAAGGGCACCATAGATCTATCATTTGCTCAGCATGGATATCAAGGTTCTCAGTGCCACCACCATCATGAAGAAACACTTTAATGACGCTGAGCGCCTGATCTTTCACATGGTCAATGTATTTTGGCCCCTAAGACATCGTCTTGGGATCAAATGTCCACCAATGGCAGCAGGTAATGTATTCTATCCTTGAGCAACAACCACTGAATTTTTCAGAATTAATATTTTCAGAGCTCAAGATATGGCTCAAAAACTAACTGCCAACCGTTGGATACTCTATCCACGTTTCATAATGGCCATTATATAGACCAGCTTAATGCTGAGGGACTTTTGGCTTGGGAGTCCCTGCTACGGCTGTTTTGCCAGAAGTATACTCCCGCACAACTCCGACCGGACACTCAAACTGGCTGCCAAGCTGCGAAAACCCACGCAGCTGGAACCCACAGCCACCACCTCCAAATCCATGTCCCCACCAACCCACCAAAAAGAAACCCAAAATGGCTACTCAGGGAATTGAGTCCCCTGAGGATGCTCCTGCACAACAAACGCAGGATATATCCACTAGTCCAAACCCCCTAGTGGATACCATGACTCCTCCCCACAGCCGCTCAGGCTTCCTCTCAACAGGAGCCTGCAGCAACCCAAGGGGCACCTACTTATCTGGGATCTTCCTCACTTGAGGAGATTGCCATTGAAGAGCACCATCCACCCCAGGTGCACACTGCTTCTACCCCTTACCCCAAACAACCGCCCCTCACAGCCCAACTTTAATAGTTGCACAAGTGCTGACTCAATTGCACTCCTCACCCCCTCCCCAGAACCACTTACTACTGGGACTACCTCTACAATTGAGGGGAGGAACACAGTGCACCTGAGACCCACAGCACAGGGGTTTCCCAATCTATCTCCTGGTGTAGACAAGGAGCTTAGAATATCTAGTGAGGCTGCCACCTTCCTCTGACTCAGCACATGACCAGAGTGAGGCTGGTAACATTGCTAAGACCTCCCTAGGCAACAGCTGATGATGGACATTGTCCTGAGGCTGGAAGTCCCCAGTACCAAGCACAAGGGGCACATGCACCAACTGGTCTACACCCAGTGCATGTAAATCCTGCTCTAAGCAGGAGGTCAGGTGATTCAGTATTACCTGATGATGACCTGAGCTTCTTCTATGATGTAGTTGCTCAAAACACCATTCTAGAGGATGAGGTTAGCAGACTCAAAGAGCTGCTGGCCAAGATGTCTCAGGATGCAAGTCCATCTGCCACCCTCATACACCCACAGATGGCACCTTCCCTTGAAGGTTTCCCAAACACAGAGCCACCCCAAATCAACCACCTGCCTCTGCTTCAGGCCCTACTTCTCAGGAACAGAACCCTCCTGAGCAAATAGGTGCTGCACTCAAAAATTCCCTCCCTCTCATCACCCCATAATCACTGATATAGTGATCAAAGCCCTTGATGAGAGGCTTTCCTCAACATTACAGCCCTTGGTTGATGCTGTCCAAAAGACTCTTTCTGCGGTACCAACCCCTTCCTCCAATGCAACCAAAAGGGGAGAGTACTGCAGTGAAAGAAAGAAGAGGAAAAGATCCGAGGAAAAGAAGGAGGAAAAGAACAGCAACCAATGCTCACCTACAACGAAAGAAAGGTGCTGATGAGCACATTGCTGAAGATAAAGCCTTGGAGACTGATAAAAGAGGCTGATGCCGACACAGTAGATCAATGGACAACATCATTGATCAGTTGTTTAGGCAAGGCCATGACACCAATAACTTGACTCTGAGATTCGACGACTAGAGATTGAAGAAATCCAGAACAGATGGGCAAGTTATGAAGTGTTAGAAAGAGAAAGGCTTGAAATCATGATAAGATTTATTGCAAAATATCTTGGAAGATCAATGATTGAATCAAAGCTTGGTCCAGGACAGTATCTTGGCAATCACCACCAAGATCTGTTCATCTGAAGTATATACTAAGGGGCTTGTCATTGAAGCTTTGAATGAAGCTGGTGCTGGGAGCAGGACTGAGCTAGCCAAGCAATCAAAAGCCACACTCACCTCAAGGATGCTAGAACACCTGTCAACATTCCCACACCAAAACCACCAAAACACAACCCACCAAACCAACTCCCTTACCCTCAAAACCCATAGCCGATGATATACCCTTGAAGAAGAAGAGAAGGATATTGAGGCTAGAAGACGATGATGAAGATGAGAAGACAGGCTGCCGCTCTCAGCTGTGATTCAGTTGCCTAAGGCCACAAGTCACTCCTCAGCAATTACTCCTGAAGTCCAGAGACAATGGTTAAAGTGAAGGAAGAGAAGAGCTTCATAAACAGCATGATGAGGAATTGCTGAAGAGATTGACAAAGCTTATGCAGCCACATCTTCCATCATCAATATGAAGGAGCAAGCCTCAGACTTTACACTCTCAGGCATACCTTTCAATATCAAAAGGAAAGAGTGAGGATTTGGCCTGATCCCAGGGTCTCTCAAAGAATTCATAAGAACAATATACCTCGGAGATACATTGGCCAGGTGAAAAAGATCGTAGATGAAGTGATCTCTCTGGTCTTTGTAGTTTCACCCTGGGAAATCCTAGAAGACTTCAAGAAGGCCTACAAAGCTAATCTAACCCCTCAGAAGATGTTGGAAAACAAAATAGTGAAAAAGGGGTTAGTTTACAAGAGGCTTGAGGAAGTCAGAAAAATGAGCTCCAGTTGTTCCTAGAGGGTAATCACCCGGATGAGTTTGCTTACAGAATAATAACAACTGTGGAGCTAAAGAATGGGAAACAGGCCAAACCTGTCTGAGTATTGGCCTGAATCATTGTTTGAAGGAGGTGCTGAAGAGCTAACCATGGAGGAACAAATCACCTTCCTTGAGGCCTACACAAGAGAGTCGTACAGACTCATTATGGGGAAGTGAATCTCATGAATGGGATAACAACTCTGTGTCCAGTTCCCCAAACAGAGTTCCCATTCATACTCTGCCAAACAAATATTTGAGTTTCTTCCCAGGCCGGAGCTTACATGGTCATCTTCTCTACTGATCAAGAAGGAAAAGACCAACCTTTTGCCATCAATAAGTGGGAGTATAAATAAGTTAGAGGTTTTGGCTGCATTGGTTCAGGGGAGTTTGTTGGACCAAAAGAACCAATGAGCCAAGATCAGAAAATCTCTAAGTCCCACACGGTATCACAACAACTGCTGAAAGCCTCATCAGTAGTTTGACAAGTGCTGAAGACTTCAACAGCTGAAGATCAAGTGCTGAAGACCTTAACAGCTGAAGAACCAAAGTGCTGAAGTACAACAGCTGAAGAACACAAGTGCTGAAGCTGAAAGACCAAAGTACTGAAGTACAACAGCTGAAGAGTTCACAAGTGCTGAAGATCAACAACTGATGTACAAAGTCTGAAGACAAAGACTGAAGACATCAGCTGATGATATCTACTGAAGTCATCAGCTGATGAAACACCTGAAGGTCAAAGTCTGAAGATCAAGTACTGAAGCCTCAGTAGTTTGTCACAACTGCTGAAGAGTACTTCTTCAGTAGTTGTGATATCAGTAGTTTTATTTTCTTGTTTCAGTAGTTTTGTAAAACGACTGAAGAGCTTGTTCTTCAGTCGTTGTAGTTTCAGTAGTTTTATATTTTGTACTTAACTTGCTGATATGTTCTCAGTAGTTGTGAACATTTCAGTAGTTTGTTAAGATTTAGTTATTTCTGTATTGGATCTGCCAGTTGTCACTTCCGTGATAACAGCAGACTGTTGCACTCTATATAAGGAGTGACAACCTATTGTAATCATTGAGCAAATGAGTAATTGAATGGAATGATTGATTGATTCGATTAGAAATATTCTACATCTATAAACATTCCTAGAAATCAGAAATCATATTCTCTCCCTATAACTGTATGCGATCTTAATGCCACAATATCGTTGCTTGCTACAATTTGTCTAATTCGTGTTTGTATTCCGCTGCTTTATATCTGATACATCAAACTTGTGATCACTGATCCTGTCAAAAAATACTGGGGAAATGATAAAAGTAATGAAAGTTCTGCAATGCTAAGTCGTCACTAAGCGATTAGGATTATCTTCATAACTCCCCAATATGTAACAAGAGGAAGCTGCCTCTCACCTAATGACCTGAACTGTCTCCAATCCTAATGTACCATTGCTGGTGATCCTCTAAAACGACCAGAGTATACAAGAATCATAGGTAGAAAGCATTATTGGGAACTCAATGAAAGGGTAATAACAAGCAAGTAAATTTGCAAATATAGTGTGCTCTCATGCTTGTCTTTGTCAAAATACCCAAAACATCAAAGAGGTTCTAGACCATACTTGGATTGAAGGATTGCAAAAGAAGTTGTTGAAGTCAAGAAGCAAGAGTATGGCGACTAGTAGATCGTCCCAAAGGAAACTACCCTATTGGTACCAGATGGTTGTGCAGAAACAAAACTTATTATATAGGATTGTCATCAGAAATAAAGCAGACTAGGCGCAGGGGTATACACAAGAAGAAGGAATTGATTATGATAAAGTGTTTATACCTATTGCCAGATTAGAAGCAATAAGAATCTTTCTTGCATATTCAACATCCATAAAGTTTACCGTGTATCAAATAGAAGTGAAATATGCTTTCTTGTATGGAAAGATTGCTGAAGAAGTCTATGTGAGTCAATCACCTGGCTTTGAAGATCCTGATTTCCCTCAGAGGTGTACAAGCTTGACAAGCGTTGCACCTGAACGGATCATACATGCCACTGAAGGTGAATTGATGATTGCTCAGCTGGAATCCACAAGTCTAAGATGAAATGCGGATGAAGATCTGCCAAGAAAATAACAACGTGTTATCTTCAGTATTAGTTAATGCGGAAGCAAAACTCTGATGCGGACAAGTGTTTACTCTTTCGCATTGACTAATGCGGAAGACATAATACTAATGCTGAAGAACAAGTTACTCTTTCGTATTGACTAATGCGGAGAAAAAAAGAGATGCGGACAAGACTTGCTCATCCGCATTGACAAATGCGGATGACCAACCAAATGCGCACAAGTAATTGTTTTTCCGCATTAACCATGTGGAGGACAAACTTATTAATGTTGATGATCATGTAGAAATGTGATCAAGATTAACTCATCTGTATTTGTCAATGCGAATGAACAAAGCGAGATGTGGATCAAGACTTAGACTAGTTTCTAATGTAATCAGGTTAGGTAGTTTAGTCATTTTGTAAAGGCAACTTGTGTTAGGATCAGTGATCTACGTTTGATTGATTAGAGAGTATAGCAGCGGAATTCTAATATGAATTAGCCAATTCACAAGAACGAAACGATATTCAATGAAGAACAAAGACGGATTATAGAGAGAGAGAATTCTGTAAATATATTTCATTCAATATTCGCTTTCGCGGTAACGAAATGTCACACTTACAATTAGGTCGACACTCTTATATAAGAGATGTGACGTCTGCTGATGTCACTTGATAGTGACATCTAACAGAATTATTACAACTGAAACACAACTACTGAAGATGTCAAAACAGCTGACATCTTCTTACAAAAATACCAAGTGTAACGGTTATTATAACTACTGAAAAACATAAAACTACTGAAACTACAACGACTGAAAAACAAGCTCTTCAGTCGTTTTACAAAACTACTGAAAGTAAAAACATAAAACTACTGATATCACAACTACTAAAGAAGTACTCTTCAGCTGTTGTGACAAACTACTAAAACTTCAGTACTTGATCTTCAGACTTGAACTTCAGATGTTTCATCAGCTGATGACTTCAGTAGATATCATCAGCTGATGTCTTCAGTCTTTGTCTTCAGACTTTGTACACCAGTTGTTGATCTTCAGTACTTGTAGACTCTTCAGCTGTTGTACTTCAGTACTTTGAACTTCAGCTTCAGCACTTGTGTTCTTCAGCTGTTAAGCTTCAGCACTTGTGTTCTTCAGCTGTTCAGCTTCAGTACTTTAGTCTTCAGCTGTTGAAGTCTTCAGCACTTGATCTTCAGCTGTTGGAGTTTTCAGCACTGTTGAACTGCTGATGAAGCCTTCAGTGTTGTTGTGATTTCATGTGGGACTTAGAGGTTTTCGATCTTGGCTCATTGGTTCTTTTGGTCCAACAAACTCCCCCTGAACCAATGCAGCCAAAACCTCTAATTATTTATTTTCCCACTTATTGTTGGCAAAAAGTTTGGTCTTTTTCCTTCTTGATCAGTAGAGAAGATGACCCATATAAGCTCCGGCCTGGGAAGAAATCTCAGATATTTGTTGGCAAGATATGAATGGGAACTCTGTTTTGGGGAACTGGACATAGAGTTGTTGTCCCATTCATGAGATCTACTTCCCTGTATAAGCCTGTAGGATTCTCTGGTGTATGCTCTGAGAAACATGATTTGTTCTTCCATGGTCAGGTTCTCGGCTTCACCATCAAACAATCCTTCTCGCCATACAGCTCTGAGATGTACTTGGCCTGTTTACATTTTTGAGCTCAACTATTGTAATCTGTCTGTATGCAAACTCATCAGGATGAGTTCCTTCAAGTAACAGACTGAGCTCATTTTGTTTGAAGTTCTCAAGCCTCTTGTAGACTAACCCCTTTTTAATAATTCTGTTCTCTAACATCTTTTGGGGTGGTTGTTTAGTCTCATAGGCCTTCTTGAAGTCTTCAACAATCTCCCAGGGTGATACTACAAGGGCCACTGTGATCTCTTCATCTACGATCCTTTTGGCTTGGCCCTTGTATCTCGAAGGAATATCTTTCTTTACAATCCTGTGAGCCACCCTAGGATGAGGCCATACTCTCACCTTTCCTTCTGATATTGAAATGTGTTGTCAAGAGTGTACAACCTCAGAGCTTCTTTCTTCATACTAATGATTGATGACGAAGCAGCATAAGTTTTGTCAATGTTTTTCAGCATTTCATCATCATGAAGCTTTTGCTGCTGTTCTTCTTCAATCTTTACTTTCACAGCATCCATCTGTGAAGTGGGAGTGATGGGCATGGGTTTGGCTTTCGCCAATGTTAGAACTGCAGACAGAGGCAGCCTATCTTCTTCCACATCATCCTCTTCTTCTTCTTCTTCTTCTTCTATCCTCAGCACCCTTCTCCCTCCTTCTAGGTGCATCACTGGATGATGGTTTAGATGGTAAGGGAGTGGTTTGTGGGTTGAGGAAGTTTGGATTTGGGCTTTGAGATTGGTTTGGAGATTTGAGGGGTAGGCTTTTTTGAGTGGGTGAAAGGGAAGGTTGTTCCAGCATTTTGGTTGTGAGTTTGCTTTTGTAAGTCTTGCCATTTCAAACCTTTTTCCAGCCCCAGCCTCATCAAGGGCTTCAATGATAATCCCCTTATGGAATTGCTCAGACAGACAGATTCTGGTGGCTATAGCCAGAATACTGTCTCTGGTCCATGCGCGAATCTCCATCAAAGATCTTCCTAAGTATTTGGCAATGAAACGATCATGATCTCCAATCTCTCCTTTCCAGTACATCATACCCAGCCCATCGGGTTTGAATTTCCTCCACTTCCAACTTCCTGATCTCACTATCTAATGTGCTGTATCAAAACCTTGCTTGAAGAGTTGCTCAATGATTTTATCCATGGATCGGTTGTGTGTTCATCTGCATCTTTTACCAGCTCTTCCAAGGATTTTTCTTCAGCAGTAGGTTGCATCACAACACTTTTCTTTCTTTTGTAGGTGATCAGTTGTTGTTGCTTTTCTTTTTTCAACTCCTGGATTTGCTCTTGTGCCTTCTCCTCAGTTGTTTTCCTCTTCTTTTCTTTCACTGCAGTACTCTCCCCCTTTTGGATGCATTGGTGGTAGGGGTTTGTACCGCAGAAAGTGTCTTTTGCACAGCATTATCAATCAGTGGTTGTAGAGTTGAGGAAATCCTCTCATCAATGGCTTTAGTAACAATTTCATTGATGATGGGAGTGATGAGAGGTATGGATTGTTGGAATACAGTAGCCATCTGCTCTGGGGGGTTCTGTCCGGAGAGATAGTGCCAAAAGCAGAAGCTGGAGGCTCTGTGAAGTGAGAGGGTAAGTGTTTGGGGAACCTTCAACTGAAGTGCCATCTGTGGGTTGGTGGAGGCAGATGGTCTTTGTTCCTTAGAAGTTTTGGCAAGCAGCTCTTTGAGTCTGCTCACCTCCTCCTCCAGGATGGTGTTTTGGGCGATTACATCGTAAAAGAAGCCCAGGTCATCATCAGTAGATACTGAATCACCTGACCTCCTGATAGGATCAGGATGAACATGCACTGAGTGTAGCTCAGTTGTAGCATGTGCCCCTTTGTCTTGGAACTGGGGACTTCCTGCCTCAAGACTGTGTCCGTCATTAGCAGTTGCCTCTGGTAAGGTCTTAGTAATGGTACAACTACAACCTGATCATATGCTGACGCAGGAGAAGTGGCAGCCTCACCAGAAGTTCCAATCTCCATTGCTACACTAGGAGAAGGAACATTGTAACCCCTATGCTGTGGGTTCTCAGCTGCACTTTGGTCCTCCCCATCAATGGTAGAAGTGTTCCCAGTAGTAAATTGGTATCTGGGGAGGGGTGAGGAGTGCAACTGAGTCAGCACTTGTGCATAATGATGTGGACTTTGGGGGCGGTTGCATGGGGTGATGGATAGAAGCAGTGTGCACCTGGGGAGGAAGGTGCTCTTCAATGGCAATCTCCTCAGTGAGGAAGATCCCAGATGTGTGAGTACCCCTTGTGTGGTTGCTGCAGGATCCTGTTGAGAGGAATCCTGAGCGGCTATGGTTGGAAGAGTCCTTATATCCACTAGGGGGTTATCACCAGTGGATATAGCCTGCGTATGTGTTGCGGGCATCCTCAGGGGACTCATTTCCCTGAGTAGCCTTTTGGTTTCTTTTTAGTGGGTTTGGTGGGGACATTTGATTTGGAGGTGGTGGTTGTGGGTTCCAGCTGCGTGGGTTTGCGCAGCTTGGCAGCCAATTTGAGTGATTGGTCAGAGTTGTGCCGGGAGTATACTTCAGGCAAAAAACACAGCATAGCAGGGACTCCCAGGCCAACAAGTCCCTCAGCTTGAAGCTGGTTTGTAATTATGGCCATTATGAACCGCGGATATAATATCCAACGGTTAGCAGTTGTTTTTGAGCCATATCCTTGAGCTCTGAAAAATATTAGTTCTGAAAAATTTAAAGGCTGTTGCTCAAGAATGGAATACATTACCTGCTGCCACTTTGTAGACATTTGATCCCAAGATGAAGTCTTAGGAGCCAAACAGACATTTACCATGTGAAAGATTAGACGTTCAGCGTCATGGAAATGTTTCTTCAGTATGGTGGAGGCACCAAGGTTTCCCTGATATCCATGGTGGGCAAAGGATAAATCAGTTGTGTCCTTTGGATATCCAGCAGGAGAAGTGGCATCATCCAGGTGTAGAGTTGACGAAGTATATCGGGAGTGATGACCACTTCATGGTTGTTGACGACCGACCGGAGAGACCCTGTGTTGTTTCTCCCCAGTGGTGAGGGTGACGTTCATCCAAAACTGATTAAGGGATTCGGCATGAAGGATTGGATGAGAGAAGAAAGGCCGTTTTGTAGGGTGACTGGACCATAAGATCAATAGCATTATCGAACTTAGCCCAGAATGGCGATTTGGTGGAGGTAAGCTACACAGTTGTGTCGCGGTTTGATTGCATGGACGCCATTTAGAAGAGAGAAGTTTTTTGGAGAGATGAACGTTAGGTTTGAAGAAGATGAAGCTCTGAAGGATGGTCAGGGATATTTATAGGGTACGGGTTAGAAAATGACTAAAGGGTTTGGTGTTAGTCATCAGTAGTTTTAAACGACTGTTGACATGGTATTACCCTTTCAGACGTTGAAACAGCTGAAGTCGTGGTTGTAGCATCAGTAGTTAGAAAACTACTGAAAGCCATGGTTTTGACTTCAGATGATGAAACAACTGAGGACTTGGTGTTTGTCATCAGTAGTTGTGAAACTACCCAAGACAGTGGTTTTGTCATCAGTTGTTGTAAACAACTGAAGACTTGGTATTAGTCATCAGTAGTTAAAAATACTGAAGACATGGTTTTGCTTCAGTTGTTTATAATGCACAGTTGTAGAAACAACTGAAGAGAAAGTTCTCTTCAGTAGTTTTCGTCAATTCATAGCCTTTCAGCTGTTTCATACTATCCTCAACACTTACTCATCAGACTTTGCATCTGCTTTTCAGGTGTTTCATAGGACGTCAGTACTTATGTTTATACTGATTTCAGTAGTTGTAACTAATCAGTAGTTTGGAACAGATAAAGTACTTCAGTACTTGTGAGGCATTTAGCCGTCAGTAGTTATAAAAACTACTGAAGGTGAAAGGACTCATCAGTACTTATATGTGACTGGTTACCAATGATCATCAGCAATTTTACTGAATCACCAGTGTGGTCACTTATTCTAGCTGCAGCATACCAAGCCTTAACACAGGTTTTGGAAAGTAGACTATCCAAGGCTTAGTAAAAATATCTGCAAGCTCATCAGCACTAGGCACAAACTTAGGATCAATCAGACCTTTTCAAAGCAATCCCGAATAAAATGATGTCTGATCTCTATATGTTTGGTCCTAGAGTGCTGGACAGATTTTGACATACACAGAGCTGAAGCACTATCCATTAATAATGGAGTCTTAGTCTCTGTAATGCCATAATCAGAAGTTGGTTCTGAAGCAGAGTACCTGAGAAGTACAACTTGCAGCAGCAATGTACTCGGCCTTAGCAGTTGATGTAGCAACAGATGTTTTCTTTTACTCTGCCAAGAAATCAAACAGTTTCCTAGGAATTGACAACCACCAGAAGTTGACTTTCTAGTTAACTTGCACCCTGCATAGTCATATCTGAAAAAGCAACTAATTTGCAAGAGTGTCCAATGGAATACCATAAACCCAGAGATTGTGTACCTTGCAAATATCTAAAGATTCTCTTGACTGCAATCAAATGAGACTCTTAGGAGCAGCCTGAAATCTAGCACAAAACATGTAGCAAACATAATATCTGGTCTAGAAGCTGTTAAATACATCAAGGACCCAATCATACATCTGTAAAGTGTTTCATCAACAACTTTCCCTTTCTGATCAGCATCCAGTTGTGTGGTGTTGCACATGGGAGTAGAACAGGGCTTACAGTTTTTTAATCAAACTTATTCAAAAGATCTTTTGTATATTTTGACTGATGAATAAAGGTTCCATCGGCTTTTAGTTTAATTTGCAAGCCTAGAAAGAACTGTAATTCTCCCATTGCACTCATTTCAAACCTCTTTTTCATTAATGTTGTAAAATCATCACACAACTGGGGATCAGAGGATGCAAAAATGATATCATCAACATAAATCTGAACAAGTAGCTTATGCTGATCCACCTTCTTAATAAACAAAGTTTTATCAATAGAGCCTCTAGTGAAATTATTCTTAAGAAGAAAAGTAGAAAGTGTCTCATACCAGGCTCTAGGAGCTTGTTTCAACCCATAAAGATCCTTATCAAGTTTATACACCCATTCAGATGTTTGTTATCCTCAAACCTGGTGGTTGACACATAAACTTCTTCCTTTATCTCACCATATAAAAATGCACTTTTGACATCCATTTGAAAAACTTTAAGATTGTGGAATGCCGCATAGGCTAAAAACAATCTGATTGCTCTAGTCTGGCTACAGGGGCAAAGGTTTCATCATAGTCAATACCTTCTTCTTGTGAAAACCCCTGTACAACCAGTCTAGCCTTGTTCTTAACAATAAGCCCATTTTCATCAGTTTTATTCCTAAACACCATTTAGTGCCTATTGCACACTTACCTGGGGGAAGAGGAACTACTTCCCACACTTGCTGTTTCTTGAACTGAAGTAGCTCAAGCTGCATAGCTTCACCCATCCATGTCTCTCAAAGCAACATGGTAGTTCTTTGGCTCTAGCTGACTGATGAAGAGAGCATAGAAGCAGAAGTTATACAATTGACTTCTTGTTGAAACACCAGCATTGATATCACCAATAATCTGAGACATGGGTGATCTTCAGTTCTTGATAACAATGAGATCTGTGCAAGTGTTTGTAGGACCTTCAGCAGCAGCAGATGTGGATGCAGACTCTTGAAACCAAGAATTAGATGGTACTCAAAAGATGTAGAGGAATCAGAGATCTCATCAGCATTTGTTGTGGATGGAACTGCTGAAGCTACAGGAACATCAAATTTAGCAGACACAGGCAGTTGGTCACTAAACTTGAAGAGGTGAGTATTGATATTATCTCATCATCATCATCAATACCACCAGGTGGAGGACATGCTGTAGAAGATGATTTATCCACATGATCTGCAACAGCTGGAGGCTGATAAGGAACATATTGTAGTATGTCCAAATCAAACAACTCCACAGGGTTTTGTGGAATCTTGTCCAAAGGAGATTCATTAAACTTCACATGCAAAGTCTCTTCAACTATCTTGGTTCTGCATTGAAGACTCTGTATGCCTTGCAAGTAGATGAATAACCAACAAAATACCCTGCATCCACCTTAGGATCAAATTTATGGAGTTGATCCTTTGTGTTGAGAATAAAACAGGGACACCCAATGCTTTGAAAAATGAAATTAGAGGAGCCAAGTGATGGAGAACTTCATATGGAGTCTTCATCAACCTCTGATTTACTAAGACTCTATTCTGCACATAGCAAGCTGTGTTACAGCTTCAGCCCAAAAGGTCAGTGGCAAACCAGAGTCAGCCAGCATGGACCTTGCAGCTTCAATTAGGGTCCTGTTCTTTCTCTCCACTACTCCATTTTGTTCTGGAGCCTTGGGATGCTAAACTGCCTTTTGATTCCCTTGAAAGATAGAAGTCATCAAGTGTATGGTTTCTGAATTCAGTTCCATTGTCACTCCTAATACTTGACTGGAAGGGAATACTGCTTCTCAACATACAACACAAAGTGAATAATCTTCTGAGCAACCTCATCCTTTGAATGTAGAAAGAAAGTCCATACAAATCTGGAGTAATCATCTACAATTACCAGATAGTATTTCTTCTTTGCCATGCTCATTACTCTCACAGGACCAAATAGATCCATATGCAGTAATTGCAAGCAGGCAGTGGACTTAGGCTCTTCAATAGGAGGGAATGAGACTTTGTGATGTTTTCCTTTTAAACAAGCAGTGCAGGTTTCATCACAGTGGAACTCCTTTATTGCTAAGCCTCTGACTAAACTATTATGGATTAACTGATTCATGTTTTTGAAATTAACATGACCTAGCCTTTTGTGCCACAGTTTAGATTCTTGAGAAGAGGCTTTGGAAAATAGGCAAGGATTGCCTCTGAGATCTATTTTCTTGGAAAGATCTAAGGAATACACTCTTCCTGTCCTGTTGGCTCTCAGGAGAGTGTGATCATCCAAAACCTTATCAATCAAATGCAAAACTTTGGATGACAGAACAGTTCTGACTGGTGAAAAGAGCAACATGGCCTTTATCACACATTTGACTAACACTCAAGAGATTGTACTTGAGATTTTCCACATGATTAACATCATCAAACTTGATTTCTCCATTGGAGACAAAGCCATTTCCAATGATGTAACCCCTAGCATCATTGCCAAAAGAAACAAACCCCTTCTTTCCTTGAGAGTAGTCATGAAGAAGAGAGCTGTTCCCAGTCATGTGCATAGATCCCCCACTGTCTACATACCAGATGCTACTTTGGCATGTTGGAGAACCCTGCAATAATAAACAATCAGTTTAGTTTTGGAGACCCAAAAATTTTTGGTTTTGGGTCTGGTCTCATCAACAGATGGTAAACTAACAGGTTTATTGGAAACAACAGCCTGAGAAGAAGAAGATGGTGAAGAAGAGGAATCCTTTGGATTGGACCTCCTTTTCTGTGGTTTCAACAGTAGTGGCAGTAGTTGGAGTTTGAACTTCAGGTGTTAAATCCTGCTCTCTAGTCCTTTCAGGACTTTCAGAATTAACTCCTGAGTTGATCAACTCATTGATCATGTGAGTGTCAGCAGTGGAACCATCAACATCAGCTGATAGGTTCTGAGAGGGCTTGATGCTGACTTCTACTTGTGATTGTGCTGTATCAGAAAGTAGATCACATGATGAGATGGATTGGTTATTACTCTCACCATTAGATTCTACCTCTACTCTGGGAGTAAAATCTGTAGGTGGAGCAGGTGATTGTAACCAATGCCAAACTTCACATTGGAAGCAGATTTCTTACTAAGAAGCATTTCAAAACCTTTGCATGATTGTACCCATCTATCACACTCTACCTGGGTGACTGTAAGGGTTTCTTTAAGATCTTTATACTTCTCTAGAAGTATCTCTTCCCTAGCCTTATCATCAGTTATTTGCATTTAAGTTTGTAAATCTCATCATTCTTATCATTAAGCACAGACTCAAATTCAGCTTTGCTTTTGGAAATTATTTGTTCTAGCTCAATTTTCTTGTTGATTAAAGCTACATTTGCTTCTCTAATAGATGCAAATGCTGCTATACATGTTTCAGAACATAATTTGGCTTTTGCCTTAGAGGATACTTGTGATACCTTTGGTGTAGAGGCATTAGTGGATGAAGTATCAGCAGAATCCAAAGCCATAAGAGCTAGATTTCCAAAGGGACTTTCACCACCATGTTGACCAGCACCTGAGAACAGTTGCTCATGACCAGACAAGTCATCTGGTAAACTGCTCCAGTCAACAACTCCTGGGGTGAAGAAGCTGTGTTGTTGAGGTTGAGTTTTGTTGATGAGATTGGGAAGGTTGTGGTTCAGGCAATGCTTGTGGTTGTTGTGCAATTGGAGCTTGAATAGGATTTGGTTGAGACATATAATAGCAGGGATAAGGATATGACATTTGACCCTGGGGAACAAAGTATGCAGGAGATCTAGGATGTGAATGATGATGAGAACCAGCGGGATGTTGCCCTCTGTTTTGTGGACTAGTACTAGGAAATGTCACAAAGGGTGCAGAAGAGTTAGATCCAGTTGATCTACACTCTCTTGCAAAGTGTCCCAGCTTTTGGCATTTGTGACACCTCAACTTACTCTTGTCAAAACCAACTTTGGTTTTGCCAGAGAGTCCAGGAAATTTCCTGCCAGTTCTCTTATAGAACTTCTGAGATTTGATATTAATCAATGCCATTTGGCTCAGATAATCCATCTCTTCTAGATCATCATCAGCTATTCCTTTCAGATCATCCATAATGAAGCATAAATTGTCACTATTACTGCCAGAATGACTCTCAATACCAACAAATGCATGATCAGAACTATTTGAGGAGAAATCAATATGCTCATCATAATTGCTTTCAGATGCAGCATATTCTGACTCATGACCAACCAAGGCAGTATTCCCTGGTACAAAGTCATCAGTGAGCTTTCCTGATGAGGACAGTTTCATCATCTGCTCTATCTCTCTTTCAAATGTAAGCAGTTTCCCATGAAGTTGGGTGAGAGATAGGCCATCCAGATTTGCACTGGAGCGTAGGACAATAGTGTATGTGTCCCATCTCTCAGGCAGTGATCTGAGGAACCTGTTGTTCATCTGCTATTGGTGTATTCCTGTTTCACCATTTTCAGCTCAGATATCAAGCAAGAAAAACGCTCAAACTGTTGAGTCAGTGTCTCACCCTTTCTATGAGAGAATGTCTCATATTGTTGGGCAAGGATTTCTCTATTGTTTGCTAAGACCTCATCTGTGCCACCGAATTGTTCCTTCAGGGCATTCCAGAGATCATGAGCAGTTTCATGATGCATAAGCCTAGAATAGATTTCGTTAGGCAGTGCCATGGCCAGAATTCCATGGGCTTTAGCATCAATTTCAAACAGTTTCCGATCTTCATTAGAGTATTGTTCCTTCTTCTTCGGAACCATTTGATTGGTTTCCGGATTGTTCACCATAGGCTATGTGGTCCATGTACCACAGATGTCCAACAACCTGAACTGTTAACAGACAGGTGATGAAGCATTCTTCGTTGCCATATGTTATACTCGGTCCTAACCAGCATCGGAGGCTTGGTTGAGGACGGGTATTGTGAGGATCATTAGAAGGAGTCGTCATCTTAGATTCAATCAAATTCGATTAAGCTAAAATAGATTTAGAACAAAACACAACAACCAATTGAACGAGGAGAGATCTCAAATAAATGAACGAAAGCGACAGAAATTCAATATTCCATAACCAGTTCTTGCGAATATGCTAATTCAATCAAACACAAATATCAATAGCAGTTTCAATGATCAATTGTTAGATCGATTAATGATTAACCAGCTCTGATACCACTTGTTAGGATTAGTGATCTACGTTTGATTGATTAGAGAGTATAGCAGCGGAATTCTAATAATGAATTAGCCAATTCACAAGAACGAAACGATATTCAATGAAGAACAAAGACGGTTATAGAGAGAGAGAGAATTCTGCAAATATATTTCATTCAATATTCGCTTTCGTGGTAACGGAATGTCACACTTACAATTAGGTCGACACCTCTTATATAAGAGATGTGACGTCTGCTGATGTCACTTGATAGTGACATCTAACAGAATTATTACAACTGAAACACAACTACTGAAGATGTCAAAACAGCTGACATCTCCTTACAAAAATACTAAGTGTAATCAATTATTATAACTACTGAAAAACATAAAACTACTGAAACTACAACGACTGAAGAACAAGCTCTTCAGTCGTTTTACAAAACTACTGAAAGTAAAAACATAAAACTACTGATATCACAACTACTGAAGAAGTACTCTTCAGCTGTTGTGACAAACTACTGAAACTTCAGTACTTGATCTTCAGACTTGAACTTCAGATGTTTCATCAGCTGATGACTTCAGTGGATATCATCAGCTGATGTCTTCAGTCTTTGTCTTCAGACTTTGTACACCAGTTGTTGATCTTCAGTACTTGTAGACTCTTCAGCTGTTGTACTTCAGTACTTTGAACTTCAGCTTCAGCACTTGTGTTCTTCAGCTGTTCAGCTTCAGCACTTGTGTTCTTCAGTTGTTCAGCTTCAGTACTTTAGTCTTTAGCTGTTGAAGTCTTCAGCACTTGATCTTTAGCTGTTGGAGTTTTCAGCACTTGTTGAACTGCTGATGAAGCCTTCAGTTGTTGTTGTGATATCATGTGGGACTTAGAGGTTTTCTGATCTTGGCTCATTGGTTCTTTTGGTCCAACAACTTGTCTGCCTATAAATAGAAAAGTTAACCTCGTACTGAGGTGACTGCTGATAGATAGAGAATTTTTGTTGTAATTATTCTCTATAACTTATCAACTTTCTATATCAATACAAACAGCATTTATGAGTAATTTTCTTACTTTGAATGTTCTTTGATTGTTTGTTTCCGCCACTCAATCACTGACTTAATTATCATATTGATTCTCAGTAAGAATATCACTATTACTCAAACCCAGTCATTGGTATTAGAGCTTTGGCTCTCGATTCCTTTTCAGATCTACGCACAGACTGAATAGAACTCGATTGATCTGATAAGCAAGTTGGTAGTAGTAGATATGTTAGGATTAGTGATCTAAGTTTGATTGTTTAGAGAGTATTGCAGCGGAAATCAAACAAAGAATTTAGACAATTCACAAGAATACAGTTGATATTCAAAGTAAGAACAAACGATTACACAAAGAATTCTGCAAATCAAATGTTTCATTCAATACGCGCTTTCGTGGTGGCAAAATGTCACACTTACAATCAGGTCAATCATCCCTTATATAGGAATTTCGTGGTGGAACATTCCTTGTATAGGAGATGTGACTATGTACAAATACGGATTTGCTACTATGTACAAATACGGATAGGATAAAACAAGCAACTCAACCGCATGTGTTATAATGCTGATACAATGTTTTTCTTCCGCATTTACTACAACACAAATGCGGACAGCCAAAATTTCAAGTTTAACTTCCGCATTTGCAACAGTATACAAATGCGGATAGAATAAAAAAATTAAAAAACTTTCGTATTTGTAACAGTAGGGTAATGCGGACAGTTAGTCAAAATAATTAAACCTTCCGCATTAACTACAGTCACAAATGCGGATGATCAACAGTAGTCAAATACGGACTGTTAATGTCAAAAGTTTTTCTTCCGCATTTGCTACAGTCAACAAATGTGGATCACCAATATTAAACAAATTAACCTTCAGCATTTGCTATAGTGTTGACTATATCTGCCTATAAACTTATAGAAATTTTCAAATTGTATTATTTGACTATTTAAAGGAATTCAATCCGGTCATTTAATACTTTTCAAATTTGAGAGAATTTATTGTGAGACGAGTGCAAACCTACATACACCACCATCAATCATCATCATCATCATAAACATTCAAAGATTTGTTGTGTTTCTTCTTAAAAACATTCTTGTCATCAATTCAAAACCATAGTTATTTCGAAGATAAGGTATAACTTCAACAGATTTGAAAACAAGATCTAAGTCCCGGACTGTTAACCTAAATCGAACAATGAACCAGAAAATATTGAAGAACACCAAAATCAAACTCAATAATGTGATGCAATACACATTTTCAATCAAAATAAACATATAAATTGATAGCAATTCTACTGATATTGAAAACCTTGATAATCATGTTTACTAGAAAAAACAGAGCAAGTGAAAAAGAAAAATGTATAACAAATCAAAGTCACATTAACCAATCAAATCAAAGTTAAAATCAAAATTGTTAACTAACACACATGTCTCTTGTGCAGACTACATGGCAAATCTTACATGGAGCAAGCTCCATAATGTCAGTGGTTATCAAAACACTGATGTGCCTGAAGCCGAAGGTCTTAGAGATATGATAAGATTCTTATCTACCACAAGGGTAGCATATGCCATAACAGTAAGACCAACAATCTATGAGAATCCATCAGGTCATTCTGGGAATCAGCTGAAGTAGTTGAAGATGATGGAGTGAAAACTCTAACTGGGAGAATCAACAATGAACTCACTCTGAGGATCACAGAAGAGTCTGTTAGAAGATGTATGCAATTCAATGATAATGTTGATGATCCTTTTGAATTAGATGATGAGGAAATAACCACATTTTTCTCTGAAATTGGTTATGAAGGGAGTTATGAAGCAAAACAGATAGTCAAAGGATTAGTGGATCTGCCTTGGAGTTTCCTAATTCATATGTTTCAAAATTGTCTGTCAGAAAGGAAAACAGGATGGAATGACATTCGATTCCTCACATCTTGTGCAATATGTGCTCTCTGCACCAACAGACGTTTAATATGTCTGCATATGTATTCAATGGCCTAATCTCCAACATTCAAGAAGGGTTGAGATACAAGTTTCTGATGTACCCCAGACTCATTCAATGTCTAATCAATGAATCATATCATGACATTGTTAGTGATGGACCGTGCTTAACATCCCTCGTTATGATGCAAGATCGTATACGTACATCAAGAAGAAGGACCGAAGGAACTTTTACAGTGGTGCCTATTCACCCCTTCTTCCTTGGATGCTTCAACAAATACATCAAGCAGGTTAAGCTCAACCACCTCCACAACCAATACCACAACTACCTCCACAACCAATAGCACAACCACCTCCACAACTAATAGCACAACCACCTCCACAACCAATAGCTCAACCAACTCCACAACATTCACCAATACCATCTCCAATACCATCACCAATACCATCACCAATACCATCTCCAATAACATCTCCAATACCATCTCCATTACCACAAGAAATACGACAACCTTCTCCCCAACCATCTCTACAAACATTTCCTCAACGATCATCACTTTCAACTCCACAACCAACACCACCAATAACCACTCAACCTACACCTATATCACCACATCATCAATCTCCAATATCACCACACCAATCACCTATTTCTCCTTACCAACCTTTACCATCATCCCATGATCACCCTGATGAAATAGAAGGATCAACAAGTGCATCTAAATCATCCAAATCATCTTCTGATAAGGAGGATCTTCATGTTCAAACCAAAGCTATGAAAGAACCATCTGAGGCTGCTCCTTGAGAGAGCTATGCTGAATCCAACATCAACAGGCCTGATGAGAAGGATGAATTAATATCTGAGTTGTTACTCAAAGTGGAAAGGATGGAAAGAAACTTAAATAGGAGAGCTGGAATCATCAATGAGAAAATCCTAGAACTGGATGAGAAAGAATGTGAATTGAAAGAACTTAAAGAGAATATGCAGCTGAAAGAAAAGAACAAGACAAGGAGATTGAGAAATTAAAAGCTGCACTAATACACTCAAGAGAAGAAGTGAGTGGACATGTAGATACTCTTGAATAGAAATGATTGTAATGGAGGAAAAAAGAAACATCATAGAAGAACAAGCTGATATTATCTCAAAACTTGAAAATGAAATTGAGAGCCAGAACAAAAAAATATTCGAGCTTGAAATGATGATCAAAAGAACTGAAGTGAATGATGATGATGAGAAAGAAAAACAAGAAAAGGTTGATGACGATGACAACAAATCAGTAGATGAGAATGAAGAACAAGGAGATGATGAAGGTCAAACTAAGATTAAAGATCAAAGTCTAGACATGGTAGTGTATTCTGGAAACACTAGTTATTCAGACTCTAAAAAAGGTGAATTTGAAGAACTCTTCAGTGCACTGGATAGTTTTGCATTTGAACAATTCAGCATTGATGATGATTTCTGGGAATTCATAAACAATCAAAGAACTGAGGTAGAGCCTATTGCCTTTATTCCCAAATCACCAGTGCCTTTTCAAAAAGAATTAACTCTGCAAATTGTCCATGCTATTTCATTAACTGAAGAACAAAAGGAAGAACTCAAAGAAAGATATGAAAAAGAGAGGAAAGAAGAAATTGAAACTGAAGAGAAAGAAAATGAGAAAAGTAAAATGAAGGATCAAGAGCCAAGTACCCCTGCAAAGGTCCCTGAACCAGAAGAACTAACTGAAACCTCTGGCCTCAACTTCAAACTTACTCACGAAAGAGGAAGTATTTAGCAGAAAAAGCCAAAGGTAACAGACAAATAATTGAAGATGAACTAGCAAAGAAACAAAAAGATGACCCAAGAAGTTTAGCAGTATTTGCTGAATTTTTGGAAGAACATGAGCAGGCAGAAGCTCAGTTAAAAAATTGGCTGGAGCAACTGATCTAGAAGAAGGAGAAATTACTGGTGGATATGAAGTAGAAAAGGATGTTCAAATGGACAGTCCTATTAAAGCAGAACAGGCAGTGGAAGACATGGTAACCAAAGCACAAACTTATGACTTGATGATTAAGGCCATGTTTTTGATCAATCAAGGCTATGATCCTGATCAAGTGTTTGGAATGACTTATGAGAGAATGAAGGAGGAGGAAAAGAAAGTGAACTTGTTGCTTGATCCAACAATAGACACTAAATATGAGAAAACAATGACAAAGAATACTCCAAAACAAAGAGATTCATCTTTCAAGAAATCAACAGGGTATGAAATACCACTGCCAAGAAGGGGTCCCCTACAAAACTGTCTCAAATGAAGAAATCAACCTCATCCCATCAATCATTATTTCTAGATCCTTAAAATATGTCTGATAAGAAAATGAAGGAATATCTCTCAAGTTAGGGATTTACAAGAAGAAGGATTGCCAACATGAAGACAAATTCTTTAAGGCCTGAAACTCTTTAATTGATCAATGAAAAGAAAGAAAAACTCAAGAAACTGGAAGAAGAATTGAAAAGGACCAAACCCAGAAGCAGAGTGTCAGTTGTAGACATGTTATTGAACCAAAATGTCCAAGAACTACTTGCCCCAGTGCTCCACAAGTACCCTGAATGGTTTGCAGAACCATCTCAGTTGAAACAACAAGAAGGACTGACTACTGCAGAACTGATTAGAGGGGTGTCTACTCCCAAGCGCAAGGTAGATCAAAAGATAATAGCCTGAATGTATGACAGGAACATGTTCATGGTGAAGAGAATCTCAGGGCTAGTACAATTCTTTACAGAGTAGTCAGCTCTTGTAATTGCCCTTGAGATTCATGATTTGAAAGAGCTAGCTCAACTTGAATTGATCAATCATGCAGCTATTTTTCAGGGGATATGAATTGAGAACATACTTAAGATGTTCATAAGAACAAACAACTTCAATTCATAAAGACAATTTGCTTGAGAAAAGATAAAACTTTTGTCAATCCCCTGGATAAGAAGAAAAAGATGGAAGCAGAGGAAATTGTATTCCCTGAGTTGAAGTTAAGCCAACTGAATCATTGAAGAGGAAAGTAGTATCTGGTACTCATTCCTCCACTCCCATTTCAAACGTATACTATGATGAGAAAACCTATGAGATGGTGACTGAAAGGAAGTGGGGAGGAAAAGAAGGAGTGACATAATATATTCAGTGGATATGAAGTAAGATTACTTCACGAATCATACATCCACTACATTTATACCAGGCACTTCACGAAATTAATCAACAAATTGGGTGAACAAGACATGCACTTCTTTATGAAATTCATCAATGTTGAAAATGGACTATGATCGAATAAATATTAAAAGAGACAAAAGAAAGAAGAAGAAGAAAACCACTACAACTTGGAATATTGTTAAACTTGAGGTGGATGTGGGAGAAGCTTATTGATTCATAGAGATGGTCATTGTACAATCTCCATCTGGGAACCTATTTCACTATAAATGTTACCAATGAAAGCCATCTACAACATGAGCAGAATGAAGATACATGTGCTAAGTAGAGACATGATGTCAGAAGCAACTGATTTTGTAAACATGATCAAGGCTATCCTGGATCTTACTAAAGCTGCATTCATACTACCTCCTGAAGACCTAGCTGAATCATCACAACATCAATCACCTCCTAAACATTGAGGAAAACTAGGCTGTATAATCCTTAGGGGGAGTATTGTTGCACCCTGAAAGGATCGCCAACTCAATGGGTGAATTGATGATTGCTCAGCTGGAATCCCACAAATCCAAGATGAAATGCGGATGAAGATCTGCCAAGAAAATAACAAGTGTTACCAAGACAAAACTCTGATGCGGACAAGTGTTTACTCTTCTGCATTGACTAATGCGGAAGACATAACACTAATGCTGAAGAACAAGTTACTCTTCCATATTGACTAATGCGGAGGAACAAAGAAGATGTAGACAAGACTTTGCTCATCCGCATTGACAAATGCAGATGACCAACCAAATGCGCACAAGTATTTCTTCATCTGCATTAACCAATGTGGATGACCAACTTACTAACGCTGATGATCAAGTAGAAATGTTGATCAAGATTAACTCATCCGCATTTGTCAATACGGATGAACAAGCAGAGATGCGGATCAAGACTTGGACTAGTTTCTACGCAACTTGTCTGCCTATAAATAGAATAGTTAATCTCGTATTGAGGTGATGGCTGATAGATAGAGAATTTTTGTTGTAATTATTCTATGTAACTTATCAACTTTTATATATCAATACAAACAACATTTATGAGTAATTTTCTTGCTTTGAATGTTCTTTGATTGTTTGTTTCCGCCATTCAATCACTGACTTGATTATCATATTCAATTCTCAGTAAGAATATCACTATTACTCAAACCCAGTCAAAAGTCCTGTATGGTCTTCATCAAGCTCCAAGAAAATGGTATGAGACTCTATTATTTTTCCTTCTTGAACATGGGTATGAAATAGAAAAGATTGATCAGACTCTCTTCAGAAGAGAAGAGGAAAAGAGATTTTGCTGGTCTAGATATATATGGCTCATATTATTTTTGGCTTAACAAACAAGCTACTCTAAAGACTTTGAAGACCTTATGCATTCCAAATTTCAAATGAGTGCAATGGGGGAACTCACATTCTTTTTAGGAGTGCAAGTCCAATAAATAACATATGTAATTTTCATCAATCAATCAAACTATATGGAAAGAATGTTGAAGAAATTCCATATTGCTGACTGTCAGTCTATCAGAACACCTGCTCACACTAAAGTGAAGATAGGACTTGATCTAGAAGGCAAATCAGTTGACCAGACTCAATACTAATCTATGATCGGTTAACTTATGTATCTAACAACCAGTATGCCTGACATCATGTTTGGTGTTTGTGTGTGTGCCAGATATCAAGTTGATCCTAAGGAATCTCATGTGAATGTTGTCAAGAGGATATTTTGACACTTGAAGGGCAAGCCAACTCTTGATTTTGGTATCTAAATGAAGGAGACTTCAATCACTTGCCTTCACTAACAGTGATTATTAGGGATGCAACTTCAATAGGAGTCCACTTCTGTGGTTGTTAATTTCTTGGTCCCACACTAGTCTCCTGGTAGTGCAAGAAGCAGCCAAACGTATCTGTTTCAATAGCCGAAGCTGAGTATATTGTAGGATGAGCTTGTTGCTCATCAGTTCTCTTGAGAATAGAGACATTGTAAGAAAGTTCATGTCCTCACTTCCTAGGCAATAACACTACTGTGTGGGATCAAGAGAACTGATAATCTTAAAACTCTTACTTAACAGAGTTATATAGGATTCTCTGTGGCTACCAAATAGAGATGAACATCCAAGGTTCATCTCGAAACTCCAACAATCAAATGGGTTCAACCCTACATGTGGTTGAAAGGGATAGCATAGAACCCAAGCATCATCTCATATGCTACCCTGACAACTTACCAAAGGGTCCTTTCATCACTTCCCAGAGACACCAAAGGAGAACTACACTAAAGGAAGCCCATTCCAAGAGACAAGCTCTTCTCAAGCTTTTGTGTCTTCTAGTGAAAGCTATGTCAACTCTATTTTTACTCTTGAAGACCTGGATTGTATTCATCCAGATGATCTGGAATACATGGAAATAGTCCAGCAAATGGCTCTTCTCACTCATAGAGCCAAGAAGTTCTACAAGAGGACTGGAAGGAAGTTTCCAAGCAATGCAACTAGTGGAATGTTTGGCCTGGACAAAGGCAAAGTCAAGTGTTACAACTGTAGCTTGATGGGCCACTTTGCTAGAGAGTGTAAGGCACCTAAAACAAATGGTGGCCAAACACAGTCCAGACCAAACTACACTAACAAAGCTCTCCAGAATGAGAAGTCAAAGCAGCAGGCTATTGTTGCTGTTGAAGAAGGAGGCTTTGACTGGAGCTTTCAGGTGGAAGATGCTTCTCCTAACCAAGCATTGATGGTAGATCTTGATGAAGCCAAGGTATTGGAACATCTCTATAGTCCTGAATGCATTACTAAAGTCAATAGTACAGGTCGTATAACTTGGAGATGAGATCTGACATTGAGTCCTAAAACATTTTAAAATCTGATTTTAGAAAGTCTGAAAATGATTATAACTAAAGATAGAGGACCTTGAGAAAACCATTTTAGTTCTAAAACATGAACACACAGATTTAGGACTCAAATCAAAGATCTCATAACCAAGCTGACTGAGTGTCAGGATAAGCTTATGATGAGCAAAGCAAGGGTAGAAAAGAGTGTTCTTGAAGAAGAGACCTTCAAGAACATGATGCCATCATCCCTACATAACAAAGTATGCTATCAAAATAGGCAGGGACTTGGATCAAATGAGATAGTTCCTCCACACATAATCTTGTCTGTAAGATCTCTAGGTGTGGAACTGGGAAGATGAGCCTTCCTCATGGATCCTATGAGTGAAGAGGATGAAAAAGAGATAGTGGAAAAATACTGAGAAGAGTGAAGAGGAGGATTCCAAGAAGGGCCATGATTATTCTGAGGAGAAGAAGAAAACAGTGATGACCAGTCCATGAGAAAGAACTTGATCAGAAAGAACAATAGAAAGGCATGGAAGGCTCAAGAGATCAACGCTACTTTTGACTCTAGCAGCAGAAACAAGTTTTCATATCTGTAGGATTCAAAGTAGTAAAGACTAAAGACATAAATCAAAACTCTTCTGCTAAGAGTTCTGGTTCTTGTTCAACTCATCTCAGTAACAAGAAGAAGACTGATTTGCTATGTACCACTACTGCATAGCCTGGACCATCAAACTCCACGAACAGTTCCCAGCCCAAAGGAACTGTCTCAGCATCTGCAAGATGAAGGTGGAGAAGGGATGTGACCAAAGATAGTCTTGTTCCAAGCAGAAGAGTCTTGTGAAGAAGAAAATGATGTGTGTCATGTGTGAAAGTATCACTCACATTGCTAAAGATTGTCCGTACAATCCTAAAGGTACAATTCATATGGCCAAGAAAAAAGCTTCAAAGAGTTCTAAGAAGATTCAAGCTTCAGAAGGAAAACCTTTTTCTTTCGGAAGCTCCAAGTCTAAGAAGAAGGGATGTGGAAAATTACCCTCGGAAGAGAAGTTGGTCTCGGAAGAAAGAGTTCTTCCGAAGCACTGAGGTCTGCTATAGTGTCTGCGGAATCTTCCGAAGGTTCAGTCATCAAAACTTTGAAGTTCCAAAAGCTTCTGAAGTTTTGAAGGTCAAGTCCAAGACTCCAAAGGTGGTGTGGAAGTCTAAGAAAGACCAAGTGATTGAGAATTGTCTATCAACAACACCTCAAGATCCTCTTTACACACCATAGGATCTATTGCTATTGCATTACTTCTGTTTCTGAACTCAAGACAAGCAAGGCTTGGGTTTCCAAATGTAACTAATCAACCTCTTTGTGCAGGGACTACTGAAGACAAACAAAAATATATGGATCATTGATAGTGGCTGTTCCCGGCACATGACATGCAATAGGTCACTACTCCAGAACTTGGAAAGAATTGATGGAGGACTAGTTGCCTTTGGAGGAGATAAAGGTGGTTACATTTTTGGTAGGGGCATGGTCACAAATGGTCACAAATGTCAAAGAGCTTGGGAACAATCTTCTGAGTGTATCCTAAATTTGTGATCAGAGTCATAACATGCTCTTCACTGAGCATTAGTGCATTGTTCTCAAGCCTGGTGTGGTCATTCCTCATGAGCATATCCTGCTTAGAGCCCCCAGGAAAGGGAATGTACAAGATGGATTTGCAAGAAACATCTCCCTCTAGAGAAGTTTTAGGCTTATGTTAAAGCTAATAGTGACGAGTCTTCCTATGGCATAAAAGAACATGCCATGTAAACTTGAAGAACATGAATGATCAATTACAAATGATTTGGTAACTGGAATACCAATGAAAGAGTTACAAGTGATGACCATTGTGTTGCATGCCTGAAAGGGAAGCAACATAAGGTATCTCACAAGCCTAAGGAAAGGAACTCCATCACTACACCCCTACACTTTTTACATATGGATCTCTTTGGCCCCACCATGCAATAAGTCTAGGAATGACCTCTTCCTGTTTAGTGATTACAAATGACTTTACAAGATTCACTTGGGTTTTCTTCATTAGAACTAAGGATGAGACTCTTGAGATTCTGAAGAATTTCATCTTAAAGATTGAGAATCAATTTGATCACAAGGTCAAGATCATAAGATGTGATCAAGGAACTGAATTTAAGAACCAAATCCTTGATACATTCTGTGATGAAAAGGGTATTACAAGACAATACAATGCTCCCAGGACTCCCCAGCAGAATGGTGTTGCTGAGAGGAGAAACATGACACTGATTGAAGCTGCAAGAACCATGTTGTCTCACTCTAAACTGCCCATCACCTTCTGGGCAGAGGCAGTCAACATTGCATGCTATGTGCAGAATAGAGTTTTAGAAGTTAAAACTCATGACAAGACTCCTTATGAACTTTGGCACAAGAGGAAACCTTTCATTGGTTTTCTGATGTCATTTGGTTGTCCTTGCACCATCTTGAATACCACAAGATCAAATTGCCAAGTTTGCTGAGAAAACAGATGATGGACACTTTATTGGATACACTTCTCAAGCTAAGGCTTATAGAGTACACAATCTTAGAACTAGAGTTGTTGAGGAGTAAGAACAAGACAACAAACCCATGAACAAATGTTTGTCTCCACTCTTGTTTCTTATCCCAGATAGAAAATGATGACGATCTAAAGGTTGGAAGTTGGGTTGAAGCTATGCAACAAGAGCTGCTTCAATTCAAAAAGCAGAAAGTTTGGAACCTTTGTCCTCTTCCTTATGGGAGGCTACATTGGAACCAAATAGGTGTTTAGGAACAAGAAAGATGATAGAGGCATCATCATCAAGAACAAGGCTAGGCTGGTTTGCAGAATTGGGTTTGTCATTTAAACACTTGGATTTCTCTCAAACTCACTTATAGAAACACTCAATTTTGATGAAGTAAAGTCTTTTACAAGAGTTGATAATAATATAATAAGTAGTAAACGAACAGACATAAATAAATTTTCAAGGCACTTGTATATATTACTTCTCAACTCAAGATATTACAAGACTCTTGCAAGCATGATACATGAGTTACAATGAGGAACTATATATACTAGATCCTACAGCCGGATATACTTTGATACCAGCTGGAAACCTAAGACTAAAGAATATACTACAATGCTAAAGTTAAGGTATCTTAGATAAAGTATTATTTGAGATATGGTAGTCATGACATGTCCATGACTTACGTTTTGTCACCAACTAAAGATGGCAACTGTACTAACATAAAAAGGTAAATAGTGGATTAAAGTATGGTCAACTACATGGATTTTAAGAAAACGCCATGCAGTATCTCAGAGATTTTCAGCGGTGTGTCAGGGAGGCCATACTTATGTCCACTGGGAATAGCAGTGTTTTCCGAAGGTAAGTTGGCTTCGGAAGAACAAGTTCCTCTGAAGCCAGTTATACTTCGGAAGAGGCTTCTATACTTCTGAGGCTTGAGGACTTCTGTACTTTCGAAGTTGACATCAAATCTTTTTTTCTAAGTCATGAACATCGGATGTAGGTTCTTTGTCTTTGGAAGTTGGAACTTTTCATTTGGAAGTAAGTTTTACACTGTCTTCGGAAGAGCTCCTTTTTCCTTCGGAAGTTCCACACTTAGCTTCGGAAGTCCTTTATTTGTTGTACCAAAATCTTCTAAGTGAGTTGGTATTGGTTGCACCAGCCTTTCTAGATCCAACAAACTCCCCCTAGGCTCGTGCTACCAAAACCTCACTTATTTCTTCTTCTCAAAGCTTTCAACACCAGGGACAAAAGATATTTGTCTGTCTCTTTGTTCTTCCCTGAAGTGGTGCTGAGAAGCTTGTACAAGTCATTGGTGGATAGGAGATCCAGTCTATCATTCTGAATGACATGTACCCTTTGTTGTGTCCCCCTGAAAAGAGTTAGTTGACGGGAGTTATAGTCATACTCCCATCTAACTATGGATTCAGTTCAGAACGTCAACCATTTGTAAAAAGCTTTGCCTTGGTTGCTGATCCCTTCCTTTCCTCCTCCTCCCTCAGTTTCAACTCTGCTTCAACCTTGCTTCTAGCAGTTAGCTCGCCATAAAGGCTACCTAGATGATTCGGATATGGGCAGCTACAGCAGAGTTTGAAGGGTTGGAGAATGTCTCTTTGCTAACAAGCAATGTCAAATCTGCTTAAGTGTAGCAGAGATGAGGCACTCAGCCGGTTGAGCTCTCCATTCTCTCTTTCAACAACAAAGTTGTGAGAAGAGTCTTTGAATCTCCACCGGATGATCTTCTTTCTAGGTGCAAGAGGTTGTCTTGGACCCGGTCGCTTTTCTTGGTATCCAGTAGAGTCACCAGCCTTCTCCTTAACTTCTTTTCTTCCTCATTCAAAGTGTCTGAATTGAGGCCAAGGAGATTTGCTGCTTGGTCCAATGTTCTCTGGGCAGATCAAGAAATTGATCTCTAGTGAGGGAACTTGAGGATCTGTCAACATAGGTCAATTGACAGAATCCTCCTCACAGGAGATATCGCTCAGAGTTTGTATTTTATGAGCTTTGTCTTGACTGCCTTGAATTCTTCTAAGGAGAGATGTTTAGAAGGCTGAGGGGATGGTTTGATGGGTTGATGGGTAGGTTGAGATGTTTGGGTTCTGGCTAATGTTTTGGGTTGGGGTGAGTAGTTTAGGTGGTTGAGGTGAAGGAGTTGGTAGGAGTGATGGTGTAGGGTCAGTGTTGGTTCGTTTTGATGGGGAGTGAAAAGGGTATGGTTTCAGGTTGTGGTTGGGTTTGGATTTTGGGTTGGTGTGTAGTTTGCTTAAAGGTCATCCCCTGTCCCCTTCTGTACATCTCCTTCCTCTTCCCGCGCGAATGTCAGCCTTAATGTCACTGACATGTCGCTGAGAGTCTTTTCTGACATAGGACCCACCTGCCTGCCAGAGAAGCCATGAGCTTTGAGATAGCTCTTCATCCAGGCCTTCTCACCTATTTTCTTGGCAGCAGTCAGTCCTGCTTCCTCTTCCTTCTTGTTCTTCTGCAATAGCTTTTCCCTTTCAGCTCTCTTTCTCTCTTTCACCATTTGATCTTGCTCTTTGTTGAAGAGCCATAAGATCGTATCATTGTTATATGGAGATAATTTTCTCTGGAGAGAAACCTTGGAGTTTAGGAAAGTTATCCTTTCCCTCCTGAGCTGTTAGACCAGCTTCTTTTTCTTTCCTCTCCCTTTCTTCTTTTAAGGCCAACCTTGCAGCTTGTTCTTTTTTTGTTTAACAACCAAGGTTGCCTTTTCCAGTTGTATTGAGTCCTCTAATGGTAGCAGAGTACATCTTCAATTGCAGCTTCTAGACTAAAAGTCTATCGATAATCTCTACCCTTTTTCGGTTGTTGACCGCCTCCTGGTTGGCTGCAGCTGCTTTGGTACTTCCAGCTAGCAGTTTTCCAGTTGTGAGCCTACCTTCTCTTTTGAGTTTCTTCAACCTTCTTCCTCCTGAAGCTCTTTCGAAGTCATCTTCCTCTTTCCTTTAATGTCTTCGGAAGTACTAGACTTTGGGGGTTCTTGGATAGATGATTCAGGTTGAGTAGTGAGATAGGAGCTGGAGTAAATGCTAATGTTAGAGCTAAAGGTTGAGGGAGAAAATCCTCCCTATTCACCTCATATGCAAGTTCCAGGATGCATCTGTGACTATTAGATCATCGGATAATAAGAATAGTCTTTCCGCAGCAGCAATCTCAGCTTCGGAAGTTTGAAACTGTTCATCCGAGGCTTTGAATTATGCTTCGAAAGTCTGTGAAAATGAACTATCTATCCCAACAGTTCAGTTGCTGGGCCATCAGTCCTGTCCCTTCGAAGTTAATCTTAGGTTCTACTTGGACCTTAGGTTGACCAACTTCCTCAATAGTGGTAGAAGGTGCATTTAACCTCGAAGCTCTTGAGCTCCGAAGTAGATCACAGACATATCAGGACTTGGCTGTCTATAAGAGATTCCAATAGGAACTTGTTAAAGAACCTATTGAGATCTTTGAGCATCCTTTGATTCACTTGAATGACAACTAGAGGAGGCTTAAGGAAAATTGAAGCTTGTTGCACAGGATATTTTGATCTCAAGGAAGTGAGAGCTTGACTTTGGGTTTCCTTCATCTTTGACTTTGTCTTTGAACACTCTGCCCCTTTTGGTAGCATCATCCTGAGGGCATGATGAGCTAGAGGAAGACATCAAGGAGACCTGAGTTAGTACATGCCTAACATACCTGAATCTATTTCTCAGCTAGCTTGGCCTTGAGAGTTTCAATGTCAAGTTGCTGAGTGGCAGACCTATCCTCTAAATTCCTAACCTTGGATTCAAGATTTGAGACTTTAGAAAGTAGATCTTGAATGGTAAGTTGCTTCTCCCCTCATCTTCTTTTGAAGAATCATGGGGAGATGAGGTAACATCCTTGTATTTTTATCCTCACACCAGATATGATTTATGGGCACCCTGGTTTCCCTTGCTCAAGACGTCTCTTTTAAGAGTCATCAAAGGGCATGGTTGTCGTAGATTCAGTCTCTGTGATGTTACCATGTCCTAAGATCCATTGAGAATCCTTCAATAGTGGCAGCTGAATCCACATGAGTCCCCTCCACATCAATGGGACTCACCTCAGTAAAGGTTTGCTGATGGGGGCTAGAGATAAGAGGTCTCTCTAGGCTCTGTTGATCCTTGAGAGGGTGTTATGGATCAACTTCATTGCTCTTAAGAGACATAATCTCTTCATTAGTTCCAATTAAAAGGTTAGTAAAGGATATGGTAGTGAAACTTAATGACCCGTGACTTTGATCAATGTCTATAGGCATTGAGCCTGTGATAGGGCTGTCCCTTTTTGGCTGCCAGGGGGTATAGAGAGATCACCCTGATGGCTTTCGCTTGGGTTGTGGGCTCATGGGTCTGGACTGAGGAGACTCAAGACCCATATTAAGGTCAATTGTGAAGGATGGTTGGACCTCAGGTTGAGTGGGAGCCCTTTGTTCCACTCTAGCCTTTTTGGAGAAATGAGGACCTTGCTCAATCAGAGAAAATTGAACAAGGGTTCGTTTGGGACGTCTTGATAAGTAAAGGTAATGGTTGGAGAAGGTAGATTTGGCAAAGTGGGGGTAGTGCTGGTGTGGGTGTCTCATCACCTGTGGGGTTAACAGGGATGTCACCAGGAGCCATTGGCTCAATCATACGAAAGAAGTGCAGTATCTCTTCCGGTGAAGTGGTGGACACTCTCTTCAAAGTCTTGAAGATGGTTGGCCTCATTTGAGGAGCAATCAGAGCAGCTGCACAGACAAGCTTGCTCTGGTCCAGCTTCCAGTTGATTATTGTGCTGGAGAAACCTAGGATACATGAAGAATGTGTCATTTTGAATATTTCCCATGAGATTATTTAGCATAAATATTGAATAGTTGAAGCAGAGGCTTTTCACCAACCCATGAACTAGGCACCCAAGTTCATATAGGATTTGATCCCATCCCCCAGATTTATTCGACAAGCAGTGAAGAACCACATGTAGCAAGAACTTTCATTTGTAAGAAAAGTTAAATTTATAGACAGTTGACCTGCTAACGTCTCCACCATATCCCATTGGAGATAAGTATTGACCAATATGCTTTGGGGAATTCCATTGGAGCGCCCCATCATGAAGCTTAGATGCTCTCTGATGATCTGTTCAGAAATGACCAACTCCTAGCCAGATGCTCGATCGAATGACATGAACCCATTTAGGGTTTCAATCTGACCATTTGCCCAAAATTAAAACATATGTTTTGAGTAAACGTGGGGTATACAGTCACAGCGTTGTAGTAAGAAGATTGGGTTAGAAAGGAGATGATACTGAGAAGTCAGCATTCTTGAGAATTAAGAAGTGCGACTTGGTTGTGTGTGATGGGTGAATGCCATTTGAAAGGTGAATGGGGATGATTGAGGTGGGGTAAGTTGAGTAGGAGAAATTTCTAAGGCAGTAAAATTTACAAGTAAGAGAATGAAATTGAATAGTCGAGATTATTTAAAAGATTGTGGAAGGGCGGTATGGGGGTAAGGATAAGGTGATGTGATGGTTTAGTTGATAAAATGACAGTGGCGGTAAGGTTAAAATCATTTAAATAATCGGACATCATTAAAAAATCTTTGCTTTTTACAGTGTGGGGCCTAAGAAATTTACGTTACACGGTGAAATATCTCTTCTGAGTGTAAAACATTTTCGAAGTTAACTTGTCTTCGGAAGGCAAATCTTACTTCTGAAGCCAAAACTTTTCTTCGAAGGTAGAGTTGCTTCCGAATAGAGAATTGTATGTTTCGGAAGTAGATCTGATATACAATCAATCACTTCTCCGAGGCCAAAAATTCTGCTGAGGCCAAAAATTCTGCCGAGAAGAAAGTTATCCTTTGAGAAATTTTGCTTCGGAAGATATGAGAATGTCTTCCGAAGGTTAATTTCTCTTCGAAGGAATTTACACTTAGGAAATTTCAGAGAGAATTTCTTGTAAAAGGGCTTAAATTGTATTGACACAAGACTACATATTAAAAAGGTTTTCAAAAGAGATCAAATTAATCAATGTTTATCATCCCAATAGCTATTATAAGATACTTGAACCTTTGTTCATCAAAAGCTTTGGTAAACAGATCAGCATATTGTTCATTTGAATCAACTTTGATTAACTTGATTAGATTTTTCTCATAAATGTCTCTAATGAAATGATACCTGATGTCAATGTGCTTAGTCTTGGAGTGCTTCACCGGATTTTTAGTAATGGAGATAGCACTGTTGTTGTCAATACGGATAGGAGTACTCATAATGTTAAATCCATACTCTAACATTTGATTTTGAATCCATAGCAATTAAGCACAGCAGCTAGCGGTAGCAATGTATTCAGCTTCAGCAGTTGATATAGAGATGCAAGATTGTTTCTTGCATTGCCATGAGATAATCCTTCCACCAAGAAATTGACATCCTCCTGATGTTGAGTTCTTGTTAATATTGTAGGCTCCATAGTCACTGTCAGAGTATCCATAAAGATTGAAACTTGTTTCTGGGATACAAGAGACCTAGTTTAGGTGCTCCTTTGAGGTATCTGAGGATTATCTTAACAGCAGCTAGGTGAGACACGTTTGGAGCAGTCTGATATCTTGCACAAATACAAGTAGCAAACATGATATCAGGTCTACTGGCTATTAGATACATCAAAGAACCAATAATTTCCCTATACTGATGTTGATCAGTATCCTTCCCCTCAAGGTCAGGACACTGATTATGGTTATGGGTATGGGTGTCTTGGCAGGCTTGTAATCCTTCATCTCAAATCTTTCTAAGATGTCAGAGACATATTTAGATTTATTATGAAGAACCTTCATTCAGTTGCTTTACCTGAATTCTGTTAGGATCAGTGATCTATGTTTGATTGATTAGAGAGTATAGCAGCGGAAATCGAACATGAATTAGCCAATTCACAAGAACAAAATGATATTCAATGAAGAACAAAGACGGTATAGAGAGAAAATTCTGAAAATATATTTCATTCAATATTCGCTTTCGTGGTAACAGAATGTCACAATTACAATTAGGTCGACACCTCTTATATAAGAGATGTGACGTCTGCTGATGTCACTTGATTAGTGACATCTAACAGATTTATTACAACTGAAACACAACTACTGAAGATGTCAAAACAGCTGACATCTCCTTACAAAAATGCTAAGTGTTATCCGTTGTTATACTACTGAAAAACATAAATCTACTGAAACTACAACGACTGAAGAACAAGCTCTTCAGTCGGTTTCAAAACTACTGAAAGTAAAAATATAAAAACTACTAATATAAAAACTACTGAAGAAGTATTCTTCAGCAGTTGTGACAAACTACTGAAACTTCAGTAGTTGGTCTTCAGACTTGAACTTCAGATGTTTCATCAGCTGATGCCTTCAGTAGATATCATCAGCTGATGTCTTCAGTCTTTGTCTTCAGACTTTGTACATCAGTTGTTGATCTTTAGCACATGTAAAGTCTTTAGTTGTTGTACTTCAGTACTTTGGTCTTCAGCTTCAGTACTTGTGTTCTTCAGCTGTTCAGCTTCAGTACTTGTGTTCTTCAGCTGTTCAGCTTTAGTACTTGTGTTTTCAGCTGTTCAGCTTCAGTACTTGTGTTCTCCAGCTGTTGTACTTCAGCACTTTAGTTCTTCAGCTGTTGAAGTCTTCAGCACTTGATCTTCAGCTGTTGAAGTCTTCAGCACTTGTCAAACAGTGATGAAGCTTTTACAGTTGTGATACCATGTGGGACTTAGAGGTTTTCTGATCTTGGCTCATTGGTTCTTTTGGTCCAACAAACTTCCCCTGAACCAATGCAGCCAAAACCTCTAATTATTTATTATCCCACTTATTGTTGGCAAAAGGTTGGTCTTTTTCCTTCTTGATCAGTAGAGAAGATGACCCATATAAGCTCCGGCCTGGGAAGAAGTCTCTGATATTTGTTTGGCAAGATATGAATGGGAACTCTGTTTTGGGGAACTGGACACAGAGTTGTTATCCCATTCATGAGATCTACTTCCGTGTATGAGCCTGTAGGATTCTCTGGTGTAGGCTCTGAGAAACATGATTTTTTCTTCCATGGTCAGGTTCTCGGCTTCACCATCAAATAATCCTTCTCGCCCATACAGCTCTGAGATGTACTTGGCCTGTTGTCGTTATTGAGCTCAACTGTTGTAATTTGTCTATATGCAAACTCATCAGGATGATTCCCTTCGAGTAACAGACTGAGCTCATTCTGTTTGAAGTTCTCAAGCCTCTTGTAGACTAGCCCCTTTTTAATAATTCTGTTCTCTAGCATCTTCTGGGGTGGTTGTTTAGTCTCGTAGGCTTTCTTGAAATCTTCGACAATCTCCCAGGGTGATACTACAAGGGCCATGTGATCTCTTCATCTACGATCCTCTTGACTTGACCCTTGTATCTCGAAGGAATGTCTTTCTTTACAATCCTGTGAGCCACCCTCGGATGAGGCCATACTCTCACCCTTTACTGAAAGGACTAGAGAGCAGGATTTAACACCTGAAGTTCAAACTCCAACTACTGCCAGTACTGAAAAGAAGAAAAATGTCAGTAGAAAGAGTTTGAAGATTCCTAAAGAGGAAGTCAAGAAAGCAAAAATGCTTCCAAAGCACTGAAGAACAAGTCTTCAGTTGCTTCACCCTCTTTAGTTGATGATCAATCTAAGATAAAGAAGAAACCATGTGAAGTATGTGGTTTGTTCAATCATCTTACTGATGATTGCTGGTACAAAAGAGGTTCCAAACTCAAACATAATGAAGAAATTAAAGAGAAAATGGTAAAAATGAAAACTGAGTTTGAGACCACATTTGTATCAGCAACATCAAATCCTGTAACCCTTAAGTCCTCAAAGAAATCCAAAAAGGAAGGGGTTAAACAGGTGACAGCTGAGAGTGCTCAGAAGAAGAAGGTGCAACATAGGAACTTATCAAACTCCACTGGCAATGTGTCTGATGAGCTGAAAGCTTTATCACAAAATCAGACACAGCTGGTTATGATGGTTCAACATCTACTGGGAAGATTAACCAATTAGATGCTCCTATTTTGAAACCACAGAAAAGGAGGTCCAAGCCAAAGGATTCCTCTTCTTCACCATCTTCTTCTTCTCAGGCTGTTGTTTCCAATAAACCTCTTAGTTTACCATCTGTTGATGAGACCAGACCCAAAACCAAAAAGGTTTGGGTCTCTAAAACTAACTAATTGTTTATTATTGCAGGTTCTCCAACATGCCAAAGTAGCATATGGTATGTAGACAGTGGGGGATCTATGCACATGACTGGGAACAACTCTCTTCTTCATGACTACTCTCAAGGAAAGAAGGGGTTTGTTTCTTTTGGCAATAATGCTAGGGGTTACATCATGGAAATGGCTTTGTCTCCAATGGAGAAATCAAGTTTGATGATGTTAATCATGTGGAAAATCTCAAGTACAATCTCTTGAGTGTCAGTCAAATGTGTGATAAAGGCCATGTTGCTCTTTTCACCAGTCAGAACTGTAGGATTTGTCATCCAAAGTTCTGCATTTGATTGATAGGGGTTGGATGATCACACTCTCCTGAGAGCCAACAGGACAGGAAGAGTGTATGCCTTAGATCTTTCCAAGAAAATAGATCTCAGAGGCAATCCTTGCCTATTTTCCAAAGCCTCTTCTCAAGAATCTAAACTGTGGCATAGAAGGCTGGGTCATGTTATTTCAAAAACATGAATCAGCCTTACCCACAATTGTTTAGTCAGAGGCTTACCAATAAAGGAGTTCCACTGTGATGAAACCTGCACTGCTTGTTTAAAAGGAAAACAACACAAAGTCTCATTCCCTTCTATTGAAGAGCCTAAGTCCACTGCCTGCTTGCAATTACTACATATGGATCTATGTGGTCCTGTGAGAGTAATGAGCATGGCAAAGAAGAAATACTGTCTGGTAATTGTGGATGATTACTCCAGATTTGTATGGACTTTCTTTCTACATTCAAAGGATGAGGTTGCTCAGAAGATTATTCACTTTGTGTTGTATATTGAGAAGCAGTATTCCCTTCCAGTCAAGCGTATTAGGAGTGACAATGGAACTGAATTCAGAAACCATACACTTGATGACTTCTATCTCTCAAAGGGAATCAAAAGCATTTAGCATCCCAAGGACTCCAGAAAAAAATGGAGTAGTGGAGAAAAGAACAGGACCCTAATTGAAGCTGCAAGGTCCATGCTGGCTGACTCTGGTTTGCCACTGACTTTTGGGCTGAAGCTGTCAACACAGCTTGCTATGTGCAGAATAGAGTTTTAGTAAATCAGAGGTCGATGAAGACTCCATATGAAGTTCTCCATCGCTTGGCTCTCTAATTTCATTTTTCAAAGCATTTGGGTGTCCCTGTTTTTTCTCAACACAAAGGACAACTCCATAGTTTGATCCTAAGGTGGATGTAGGGTATTTTGTGGTTATTCATCTACTTGCAAGGCATACAAAGTCTTCAACTGCCGAACAAAGATAGTTGAAGAGACTTTGCATGTGAAGTTTAATGAATCTCCTTTGGACAAGATTCCACAAAACCCTGTGGAGTTGTTTGATATGGACATACTGCAATATGTTCCTATCAACTCCAGCTGTTGCAGATCCTGTGGATAAATCATCTTCTGCAGCATGTCTTCCACCTGGTGGTATTGATGATGATGATGATATATCAATACTCACCTATTCAAGTTTAGTGACCACCTGCCTGTGTCTGCTAATTTGATGTTCCTGTAGCTTCAGCAGTTCCATCCACCAACAAATGCTGATGAGATCTTTGTTACCTTTACATCTTTTGAGTTACCATCTAATTCTTGGTTTCAAGAGTCTACATCAACATCTGCTGCTGCTGAAGGTTCTACAAACACTTGCACAGATCTCATTGTTTATCAAGAACTGAATAATCACCCCATGTCTCAGATTATTGTGATATCAATGTTGGTATTTCAACAAGAATTCAATTGTCTAACTTCTGCTTCTATGCTCTCTTCATCAGTCAGCTAGAGCCAAAGAACTACCATGTTGCTTTGAGAGACAATGGATGGGTTGAAGCTATGCAACTTGAGCTACTTCAGTTTAAGAAACAGCAAGTGTGGGAACTAGTTCCTCTTCCCCCAGGTAAGTGTGCAATAGGCACTAAATGGGTGTTTAGGAACAAAACTGATGAAAATGGGCTTATTGTTAAGAACAAGGCTAGACTGGTTGTACAGGGTTTTCACTAGAAGAAGGTATTGACTATGATGAAACCTTTGCCCCTGTAGCCAGACTAGAGGCAATCAGATTGTTCTTAGCCTATGCTGCATTCCACAATCTTAAAGTTTTCAAATGGATGTCAAAAGTGCATTTTTATATGGTAAAATAAGGAAGAAGTTTATGTGTGTCAACCACCAGGCTTTGAGGATAATAAACATCCTGAATGGGTGTATAAACTTGACAAGGCTCTTTATGGGCTGAAACAAGCTCCTAGAGCCTGGTATGAGACCACTCTGCTTTTCTTCTTAAGAATAATTTCACTAGAGGCTCCATTGATAAAACTTTGTTTATTAAGAAGGTGGATCAGCATAAGCTACTTGTTCAGATTTATTGATGATATTATTTTTGCATCCTCTGATCCCCAGTTGTGTGATGATTTTACAACGTTAATGAAAAAGAGGTTTGAAATGAGTGCAATGGGAGAATTACAGTTCTTTCTAGGCTTGCAAATCAAACAAAAGGCTGATGGAATCTTTATTCATCAGTCAAAATATACAAAAGATCTTTTGAATAAGTTTGGTTTACAAAATTGTAAGCCCTGTTCTACTCCCATGTGCAACACCACACAACTGGATGCTGATCAGAAAGGTAAAGCTGTTGATGAAACGCTTTACAGGTGTATGATTGGGTCCTTGATGTATTTAACAGCTTCTAGACCAGATATTATGTTTGCTACATGTGTTTGTCCTAGATTTCAGGCTGCTCCTAAAGAGTCTCATTTGATTGCAGTCAAGAGAATCTTTAGATATTTGTAAGGTACACAATCTCTTGGTTTATGGTATTCCACTGGACACTCTTGCAAATTAGTTGCTTTTCAGATAGTGACTATGCACGGTGCAAGTTAACTAGAAAGTCAACTTCTGGTGGTTGTCAATTCCTAGGCAACTGTTTGATTTCTTGGAGAGTAAGTAACAAACATCTGTTGCTACATCAACTGCTGAGGCCGAGTACATTGCTGCTGCAAGTTGTACTTCTCAGGTACTCTGGCTTCAGAACCAGCTTCTGGATTATGGCATTACAGAGACTAAGACTCCATTATTAATGGATAGTGCTTCAGCTCTGTGTATTGTCAAAAATCCAGTCCAGCACTCTAGGACCAAACATATAGAGATCAGACATCATTTATTCGGGATTGCTTTGAAAAAGGTCTGATTGATCCTAAGTTTGTGCCTAGTGCTGATGAGCTTGTAGATATTTTTACTAAGCCTTTGGATAGTTCCACTTTCCAAAACCTTGTGTTATGGCTTGGTATGCTGCAGCTAGAATAAGTGACAACTACGGATGATTTCAGTACTAATTACTAGTGATCATTAGTACCCATGTCACATATAAGTACTGATGAGTCCTTTCCCCTTCAGTAGTTTTATAACTACTGACGGCTAAATGCCTCACAAGTACTGAAGTACTTATCTGTTCCAAACTACTGATGTAGTTACAACTACTGATGTAGTTACAACTACTGAAATCAGTACAAACAGATAAGTACTGACGTCCTATGAAACACCTGAAGATCAGATGCAAAGTCTGATGAGTAAGTGTTGAGGACAGTATGAAACAGCTGAAAGGCTATGAATTGACGAAAAATACTGAAGAGAACTTTCTCTTCAGTTGTTTCAACAACTGCTGTTTCATTCTAAACAACTGAAGCAAAACCATGTCTTCAGTAGTTTTATAACTACTGATGACTAATACCAAGTCTTCAGCTGTTTACAACAACTGAGGCCAAAACCACTGTCTTCAGTAGTTTCACAACTACTGATGACAAACACCAATTCCTCAGTTGTTTCATCATCTGAAGTCAAAACCACGGCTTTCAGTAGTTTTCTAACTACTGATGCCTAACACCACGACTTCAGCTGTTTCAACGTCTGATAGGGTAATACCATGTCAACAGTCGGTTTAAAACTACTGATGACTAAACCCAAACCCTTTAGTCCTTTTCTTACCCCTACCCTATAAATACATGTCTCTTCTCTGATGTTTCATACCGTTATTTTCTGACCTCTCTCTCAAACATGGCGACCATGAGTCTGAAACAACGACACAACTGTGTTGCTTACCTTACAAAGTCGGCTTTCTGGAACAAATATGATAATGCCATTGACTTAATGGTGGATTCCCCATATCGCACAGCCTTTCTCATGAATCCAACCATTTACCCTGAATCCCGTAGTCAATTCTAGTCCAATGCTTCTGTTCATACCGATGAGTCTACCGTTCAGATCTCTGTTCGGTCCCTTATCAACCAGAAACCAGTGGTCGTTACCGCCGACATTATTCGTCGAGCATTACATCTACACGATTCCACCGCTGTGACCGCATACCCAAAGGGCATAACCGATATGTCCTTTATCAATCATGGGTATGAAGGTGATCTTCAAGCTACAACCGTTCTAAAGAAACATTTCCATGACGCTGAGAAACTTATTTTTCACATGGTAAATGTCTGCTTAGCCTCCAAGACATCTTCTTGGGATCAAATGTCATCCCACTGGAAACAAGTATTGTATTCTATTCTAGAACACCAACCGTTAAATTTTTCTGAAATTGTTTTCCTAGAAATAAAAACTTGGCTCAGAAACCTGTGGCAAATCGATGGTCATTATATCCCAGGTTTCTGATGGCCATTATTTTGGATGAACTAAAATCTGATGGCCTTGTTGGCCTTGGAGTCCCTGCACCAGCTGTTTTGGCTGAGGTATACTCCAGGCACAACTCCGACCTTACACTCAAAGAAGCTGCCCGAATGCTAAAGCCCAAGCACAGGGAACCCACAGCTTCCTCCATCAGAACCAAAGTCCCCACCAAACCCACCAAAAAGAAACCCAAAACGGCTACTCAGGGAATGAGTCCCCTGAGGATGCCACTGCAACACAAACGCAGGATATTTCCACTGGTTATAACCCCCTAGTGGATATCAGGACTCCTCCAGCCATAGCCGCTCAGGATTCCTCTCAACAAGAGCCTGAAGCAACCACACAAGGGGTACCCACACATCTGGGATCTTCCTCACTTGAGGGGATTGCCATTGAAGAGCACCATCCTCCCCAGGTGCACACTGCTTCTATCCCTTCACCCCATGCAACCGCCCCCCAAAGTCCAACCATAATTATTGCAAAAGTGCTGACTCAATTGCACTCCTCACCCCCTCCCCAGATACCAATTACTACTGGGAACACCTCTACCATTGAGGGGGAGGACCACAGTGCAATTGAGAACCCACAGCATAGGGGTTTACCACTTCTATCTCCTGTGTAGATAGGGAGATTAGAATATCTAGTGAGGCTGCCACCTCTTCTGCATCAGCACATGATCAAAATGAGGCTGGTAACATTGCTAAGACCTCACTAGAGGCAACAGCTGATGATGGACATAGTCCTGAGGCTGGAAGTCCCCAGTACCAAGACAAAGGGGCACATGCTACAACTAGTCTACACCCAGTGCATGTACATCCTGCTCCAAGCAGGAGGTCAGGTGATTCAGCTTCTGCTGATGATGACCTGGGCTTTTTCTACGATGTTCTTGCCCAGAACACAATCCTTGAGGAGGAAGTCAGTAGGCTGCAAACCCTACTTGACCAACTCTCTCAAGGAGAAAGACCATCTGCCTCCACCAACCCACAGATGGCACCTTCAGTTGAAGGTTCCCCAAACACTAAGCCACTCCCAACAACTCAGCCACCTGCCTTTGCTTCTGGCACTATTTCTCAGGAACAGAACCCTCCTGAGCAAATAGTTGCTGTTCTTCAACATTCCCTCCCTCTCATCACACCCATAATCACTGACATTGTGACTAAAGCCATTGATGAGAGGCTTTCCTCAACTTACAACCATTGATTGATGCTGCTGTGCAAAAGACACTTTCTGCTGTACAAACCCTACCACCAATGCATCCAAAAAGGGGGAGAGTACTGCAGTGAAAGAAAAGAAGAGGAAAAGAACAGAGGATGAGAAGGCCCAAGAGCAAGCCCAGGAGGTGGAAAAAGAAAAGCAACAACTGATCACCTATAAACGAAAGAAAAGTGCTGATGATCACCTACTGCTGAAGAAAAATCCTTGGAAGAGCTGGTAAAAGATGCTGATGATACACACAGCCGATCCATGGATAAAATCATTGAGCAACTCTTCAGGCAAGGTTTTGATACAGCCACATTAGATAGTGAAATCAGGAGGTTGGAAGTGGAGGAGATTCAAACCCGATGGGCTGGGTATGATGCACTTGAAAAGGAGAGATTGGAGATCATGATCCGTTTTATTGCCAAATAATTAGGAAGATCTTTGATGGAGATTCACGCGTGGACCAAAGACAGTATTCTGGCTATAGCCACCAGAATCTGTCTGTCTGAGCAATTCCACAAGGGGATTATCATTGAAGCCCTTGATGAGGCTGGGGCTGGAAAAAGGTTTGAAATGGCAAAACTTACAAAGGCTAAACTCAAAACCAAAATGCTAGAACAACCTTCCCTTCCACCCACTCAAAACCAGCCTACCCCTCAAATCTCCAAACCAATCTCAAAGCCCAAATCCAAACAACCACAATCACAACCCACAAAACCAACTCCCTCACCATCTAAACCAACAGCCGATGATGCACCCAAGAAGAAGAAGAGAAGGGTTTGAGGCTAGAAGAAGAAGAAGAGGATGATGTGGAAGAAGATAGGATGCCTCTGTCTGCAGTCCTAACACTGGCGAAAGCCAACCTATGCCCATCACTCCCACCTCACAGATGGATGTTGTGAGAGTAAAAATTGAAGAAGAGGAGCAGCAAAAGCTTCATGATGATGAAATGCTGAAAAGCATTGACAAAACCTATGATGCCTCCTCATCAATTATCAGCATGAAGAAAGAAGCTCTGAGATTGTACACTCTTGCCAACACATTTCAATATCAGAAGGAAAGGGTGAGAGTATGGCTTGATCCGAGGGTGGCTCACAGGATTGTAAGGAAAGACATTCCTTCGAGATACAAGGGTCAAGTCAAGAGGATCGTAGATGAAGAGATCACAGTGGCCCTAGTAGTATCACCCTGGGAGATTGTCGAAGATTTCAAGAAAGCCAACAAGACTAAACAACACCCCAGAAGATGCTAGAGAACAGAATTATTAAAAAGGGGCTAGTCTACAAGAGGCTTGAGAACTTCCAACAGAATGAGCTCAGTCTGTTACTCGAAGGGAATCATCCTCATGAGTTTGCATATAGACAAATTACAACAGTTGAGCTCAAAAACGGCAAACAGGCCAAGTACATCTCAGAGCTGTATGGGCGAGAAGGATTATTGATGGTGAAGCCGAGAACCTGACCATGGAAGAACAAATCATGTTTCTCAGAGCCTACACCAGAGAATCCTACAGGCTCATACACGGGAAGTAGATCTCATGAATAGGATAACAACTTTGTGTCCAGTTCCCCAAAACAGAGTTCCATTCATATCTTGCCAAACAAATATCAGAGACTTCTTCCCAGGCCGGAGCTTATATGGGTCATCTTCTCTACTGATCAAGAAGGAAAAAGACCAACCTTTTGCCAACAATAAGTGGGATAATAAATAAATTAGAGGTTTTGGCTGCATTGGTTCAGGGGGAGTTTGTTGGACCAAAAGAACCAATGAGCAAAGATTAGAAAACCTCTAAGTCCCACATGGTATCACAACTGCTAAAAGCTTCATCAGTAGTTTGACAAGTGCTGAAGACTTCAACAGCTGAAGACTTCAACAGCTGAAGAACTAAAGTGTTGAAGTACAACAGCTGAAGAACACAAGTACTGAAGCTGAACAGCTGAAGAACACAAGTACTGAAGCTGAACAGCTGAAGAACACAAGTACTAAAGCTGAATAGCTGAAGAACACAAGTACTGAAGCTGAAGACCAAAGTACTGAAGTACAACAGCTGAAGAGTGTACAAGTGCTAAAGATCAACAACTGATGTACAAAGTCTGAAGACAAAGACTGAAGACATCAGCTGATGATATCTACTGAAGTCATCAGCTGATGAAACATCTGAAGTTCACGTCTGAAGACCAACTACTGAAGTTTCAGTAGTTTGTCACAACTGCTGAAGAATACTTCTTCAGTAGTTGTGATATCAGTAGTTTTATATTTTTACTTTCAGTAGTTTTGTAAAACGACTGAAGAGCTTGTTCTTCAGTCGTTGTAGTTTCAGTAGTTTTATGTTTTTCAGTAGTTATAACAACTGATAACACTTAGTATTTTTGTAAGGAGATGTCAGCTGTTTTGACATCTTCAGTAGTTGTGTTTCAGTTGTAATAAATGTGTTAGATGTCACTATCAAGTGACATCAGCCGACGTCACATCTCTTATATAAGAGGTGTCGACCTAATTGTAATTGTGACATTCTGTTACCACGAAAGCGAATATTGAATGAAATATATTTGTAGAATTCTCTCTCTATACCGTCTTTGTTCTTCATTGAATATCATTTTGTTCTTGTGAATTGGCTAATTCATTGTTTGATTTCCGCTGCTATACTCTCTAATCAATCAAACATAGATCACTGATCCTAACACCAGGAGATGGAATCCTTTTCAGTAGCTTTAGATAGAAAACATTGAACCTCATGATCCGTTGTAGAAGCTGTTGACAGATCCAAGACATAGAGATCTTTATATCTTGAAGCAGTCATCAAAACTTGATCCTCTGGGATCACGTAGTCTTTCTTTAGTACGTAACACTTCTTGTTGTCAAAGATGACTTTAAATCCCTTATCACATATTTGGGAGACAAAAAGTAAGTTATTTTGTAGTTGTTGAACGTGGTTCACCTTATCAAACTTAACTTTCTGATTCCCCACTTCTCCCTGTGCTGTGATATAGCCACCCTTGTTTCCAGCAAACGAAACATGTCCTCCTTTTATTTTCTTGACGTTTGATAAAAGAGCCCTGTTTCCTGTCATGTGCCTGGATGCTCCGCTGTCTACTATCCACGTGTTAGTTTCAGCACTATATCAAACACCCTGCACATACAAAGTAAAGGATTAGTTTGGGTTAGGAACCCAAGCCTTTACTGGCTTGGGTTTCCCAGAGGCATCACACATCATAAATTCTACCCATCGACCCTTAGAGGATGAGGGTAGCCCAGGTTCCTTCTTGTCATTATTATCAGACACTGAGGATGTCTTCTCCTTCCATAATCCAGATTTGTGCAATGCCTGTTTGTGATAAACAGTCGACTGACTTACAGGTTGAATTTTAGGTTCACTAGTTCTTCTAGGTGGAGTCAGTGAAGTCCTCTTAGAAGACCTAGGCTTTGAAACCAGAAGTTCAATCTTCTTACGGGGAGTCTGATAGAAGTGACAATAGGAAGCAATGTGTCCATATTCACCACAGTTGTAGCACGATCTGCTATTAAACTTTCTTTGTGGAGAAGTGTGTGACACTCTAGTAACATTACTCACTCTAGGTTTTGACTCTGGTTCTTTGGTTGTTTTCTCTGGTTTAACAAAGTTAACTGTTTTCACCTATTTAACCTCCTTCTCTTTTTGGTTAATAGGTTTTTGACTTGAAGTATGTGAAAGATTAACCTTAGAAGTCCTTTTAGGTTCTGATTTGACTCTTTTTGATCCTGACTTTAAGTTAACCTTTTCCAATTCCTTTTCCAGATTAACACTAGACAATTTATCCTTTGCCTTTGAAGTGGCCTCCTTTTGTTTGTTTCCAGAGTCCATAGATGAACATAAGGAATCTGGATCATTAACAAGAGGAGTAGACACCACATGATCCTTGATGGGATTACTATTTATTGGTCTAGTCTTAGTGTTCATCAAAGTCTCAGGTGGTGGTGGGACCACTTTATAACCCAATCCCTCCCCGTTGTGCCTTTCTCTCACTAAGTGTTGGACTATGTGTGAAGAACTAGTCCAACTGTGCAGTTTCTATTTTAATGAATTTACCTCTACTTCTAGAACTGCCTTTTGCTTCTTAGTGTCTTCTAGGGAGTTTAGATAATACCTAATGTCATTAGCTTGGTTAAAGGCAACTACTTCGGTTTCCCTAAGCTGTTTAGTCAAAAGGTCTATCTTTTCTTTATAACTATGCTCATTTTGTTTTAATACCCTATTAGCCTCAGTGCACAGGTGCAAATCTTTTACTAAGTTATCATTATGATATAATAACCTAGCAAAATTTTCATCTATGCTATTCCTAAAAATATCACAATCAGAACAAGCATGATTATCAAATATTTGGTCAGTAGTACTTACCTGAGTTGATTCAGAAGAGTTAGCCATCAACGCAGCAGCAGATGTCTCTGGTTCTGGTGATTCTGTCTTTTCTGTCTCTGACGTGGTAGACTCCTCCTTAGGCTGTAACTGACCTTGGTTGCAGTTGCTTCTTCACTATGTGACATCGCTATCTCAACTGCTAGATCTCCTTCACTAGTGGAATCACTGTCAGTGTCTTCTACACTTGCAATGTTTGATTCCCCTGGCGAGACAAACCTAAAGCTCCAATCTTGTCCTTCATCATCATGGGCAGTCAAGGCCTTTGGATCCTTTCTTGATGAAGTAGAACTGGTAGCTTGCTTGTCTTGACGAGTGAAGGACGAGAACGGGTTCCCGTTACCCGTCTTCTTAGGCTTGACACATTCTCTTTTGAAGTGCCCCTTCTCTCCACAGTTGAAGCAGGTCACTTTGCTCTTGTCAAAGCCAAATGTGGTATCCTTAGTAGCTACTATGTTCTGTCTGGTTTGTTTTACAAACTTCTTTGCCCTCCGGACAGCACTAGCTAAGGCCCATATTATGTCCATCCTCTCAAGCTCCATTTTGTCCACCTGCTCGTAGTCCTCGTCGGCCAGATGGCAGTTTCCAATCTTCCCAGCAACAAGTTCATCATAAGAATGGACCATTGCAGCCAAAAGATCCATGTGTTCTCGAGCTACTTCCACAGTCACATTTCCGAGATTCTCGGTCTTCAGTTTAGTAGCACTTGTTTTGGATCCAATATGTGGGTGCAAGAGAGTCCCGACGTGTCTGTTCCTCAAGGAGACGCATGTGCAGGACCCGATAAGCTAGACACAAATGCAGTCTGGAGAGGTGCTCCAGATGTCTTAGCTTGAGGCGTGCGTTGTACAAGGCTGGATTTTGATTGTAAGAAGACTTCTGAGCTCTGTACTTCATCCTAAGTGACTCTTCTCGCAACTTAAGAATGAAGTCATTAATATCCAGTTTTGCCAGCATTCCATTCTGTCTAAGGTTAGACATGAATGAGGTCCACTTTTCAGGCAATCCGTCTGCAAAGTTAGTAACTTTCTCTTCCATGGTAGTTGCCACCCCATGTGTATGCAGTTCACTCATCAGATGGTAAAATCTATCTATAACGTCATCTAAACTCTGGTTTCCCATCGATGATAAATTATTGAATTCCTTCTTTAACTCCTTAGCTTTGATTGCCTTTAATGAAGCATTCCCGTCATACCTCTTTTCTAGCTCATCCCAAAGTTTCTTGGACTGCTTATTCTCTGAGTACTGGTGGAATATGTCTTTAGGAATAGACTATGTAATCAATGCATAAACTCTTTTCTCTGCATTGTATTTAACTTTTTGCACATCTGTCATCCCTCCTAACGTTAGCTTAACTCCATCAGCTCCAACCGGTGTACTATATCCAATCTCGATGGCTTCCCATAGATTCAGATCCACTCCATTGAGGTAGATCTCAAAACGTTGTTTCTAGTGGGGAAAGTCATCTAACATCAAAAGCTTTGGTGGTTTATTATGATTACCCACTTCACTCTCAAGCAACAGCAAGTTCTGTATCCTAGAGTCCTTTCCAGCAGTAAAGGCTAACATTTGATCTTCCATGGCGAATAACTTTAAGTCTAATAAACCAAACTATCACTGGTGCGACTGAAGGATGCGAATGGCCTAGTCGTGCGTATGAACTCTGCGACTGGTTCAATCGTGCGGTTGAACTAAGCGATTAGCTCAGTCGTGCGAATGAGTCTGATGAGTATGAGCAATGCGAACGAACGGTTCAGTCGTACGAAAGGAGATACGACTAGGTCCAATCGTGCGTCTGGACTATGCGAATGAAGTCCAGTCATGCGAATGGCACACTCGTGCGACTGTGGCTGCTATTTTGCGAAAATTCCTAGGTTAAACGTGTTTTAGCCATAAAAAGTCGAAATTTCGCAAGGTCTAATCCCCTAAGTCGGTAGAAACCAAACTTTGATGAGAAAGGAACGTCCAAGATCACTTTTGATGCAAAAGATTGCGTTTTTAGTGCAAAAAGACAAACTTTTTATCAATCTTGATTGAATCACACGTAATCAAGAGCCCAAGCTCTGATACCACTTGTTAGGACCTGGTATTTGAATGAAATACCTAGTGATTAGCGTGTAAACCAGATCAAATAGTGTGGAATCCTATTTGATTGGCGATCCAATTAGTGAGAACACACGAAGAATCAATCAAGAATTGAAACTCACGTTAGAAATCGATTGGGAATCGATCTAATGTGTTCTATGAACTTGGAGAACGAATTGTGAGGCTTCTGGACGGCTAGGGTACGTCTGGAGTCGTAAGTAATCAAAAGCTCTCTATTTTTCCCGAATGGGGTTGTATTTATAGGTTAGTATTATTCAATCGTGCGACTGAACCATTAGTATGGTTCAGTCGTGCGATTGAACCATGCGGTTGATTCATTCGCACGATTGAGTATTCAGTCGTGCGACTGAGTCAATCTCATGTTATAATCATACGACTGATCCAGTCTCCTGGTTCCGTCGTGCAGCTGAGTCATTCATATGAAGTTATTCATGCGTATGGTCCATTCGCATGGGCCACTCGCATGAGAACTTCATTCTGTTAAGTTTGAATGCATTAATTAATTAATATAACATTATGTATAAGACTTCAAACAACCACAAATCTAATTAACTAATTCAATGTCGACTCATTAGTAAAATATGAAACATTATAAATATCAAACAAGCAATATCATTTCATTAATCATTTCAAGCATTACCTCAGAATCAGACAAACAAGATCTATTACATTCATATCATGATCTAGGGACATACATGTATCAACACAATTAAACACAATTCACACTGATAGATCAATCGATCTTAATCAATGAGCACTTGACTCTGATACCACCTGTGAATCCAAGGATCACAATCAGGAATTATCATTGTTGATTGAAGTCAAGTCAACATTTGGGGAACCAACGTTAACTTGGTTTAATTGTTTGTACTAATTTCAATATCAATAATGATTAAAGAATAAGATGAATGTAATGAATGAAACACAATTAAAAATCAGACAAATATTCAATTCAAACATATTTAATTAAAAACATGTTAATGATTACAATTGAATAAACAATGAATGAATTTTATTGATTTGACTGTTTAATGATGTGACGGCTGCTAGGGTTTTTATTTGTGTGATTTGTTGTGATGTTTGGTGGTTGTAATGTTGCTTGGATGTTTGTCGTAAAACACGTCTACTTGATTTGAAACCTAGGATCCATATTTATAGACAATAATGTTTTCCGTTAAAGAAACATCGGATCTCTTAGGATTTGGAATTGTTTCTGTTAAGGAATCACCGAATCTCTTGGGATTCGCAGAAATGCCTTGCTGACTTGTTGACTTGTAACACTTGTATTATTCAAACAATGGTCTTCTGTAGATGTTTGTTCTTCTGTAGGAGGCTTGTTCTTACAAAGCTATCTTGTTCTTCCGAAGAAATTTTTACTTTCATCTTCACAGTTGGTTGTTTATCCGTAGAAGATCTTCGGATATATATTACTTGTAAGAAAAATATCTATGGAAGAACAAAATGTTCATCCGTATATGTTTCTTACACTTATTCAATCTCAGAAATTCAACAATTATAATGCTTTACCTACAAATATACATAAATCAACACACATATATGGGTTAACCTATACCTTTAATGCATACATAATAATGAATTACAAGTATTCATTACAATATTAATTCAAGTTCTAAGCCTATACAAAATGGACTAGATCTATTGATCCTAGACCTAACACTTAATGCATATCAATTAATTAACGCGAGAAACCCAAGTTAGTTATAGAAATAACAATGAAATTATTCAATAACACAATTATAATATTGTAAGCCCTGTTCCCGGGACGCTCACAGCTGGTCGATCATTGCACATAAAACATATAATTACATTTAACTTTCATAAAACATCGCAGCGGAACATTAAAATAACTTTTCATTTCATTATAAATGATTTTTGAAGTTAATACAATCATTCATTTCAAAACATCATTCATTCGCATTACAATGCAAAAACATTGAACAAAAGAATGCCATCCAAAAGAGCCAAGTAGCCGCCCCGTGCCACCCTCAGCAACTTTACCTGCCAACTGGAAAATGCATAAAAAGTCAGCGTTGTTGAATGAGTTCTAGTTTTAAAATAAAACATACTTTATCTTTCCTTTAAAATCATTCTTTAAAATAATACGTGATCATGCATTATACATACACATAGATAATATCATCATTATCTAAATCATTCATCCGTTCATTCCGTACATTCATCATTAAATCTTTACTTTCATTCGGACCAATGCCATGTGCTTCACCTCACCATCATGCATAAAGCCGATACTGGGCCTGAGGTCTTTCAAAGACCCTAAACATTATGCACGAAGCTGACTCCAGTACGTAGGGTAAGCGGCAAGGGTCCCATACATATGGTTAATCACAAGGATTGAACCCCAGTGTGCATCCTTCTGGGGCAATTAACCTGCACACAGTTGAGCTAACACCCTTCATTGGGTGTGAACCTCCATACAAGTGCTTAATCACATGGATCTAGCCCCAGTGTGCATCGTTTTGGGGTAGCTAACCCGCACACGGTTGAGCTAACAACCTTCATTGGGTGTGAACCTCCATTCATATGCTTGCAAGCCTTTCTTACTTTCATTTGTTCATTAATGCATGCATTCTTACATTACGTTCCTCTTTTCATTATCTTCCACTTTACATTACATAATAGTTCCATTTCTTTCATTAACATTCAACGTAAAGCCACAGAAAAAATAATCATACATAATAAGGAGCATCAACATACACATACAACATCAACATACAGGGCATCATCATGCGTACATAACATACATCATGGATACCATCATGCATAAGCATCAATCATACATCATATCATCATCATACAATGCCCATCATATCATCTATGATCTCAAAAGTCAGCTTACAAGAACCCCCAGGAACCTCCCAAGTCAAAGCCTGCATTTCACTTTTTCCCCAAAAAGTCAGAAAATATTCTAAGTGTTCATCCGCATTTCCTCTTTGTTCATCCGCATTTCCTCTTTGTTCATCCGCATTTCCTATTTGTTCATCTACATTTCTTTTTACTCATCTGCATTTCCTCTTACCCATCCGCATTTCCGCTTTACTCATCCGCATTTCCATTTTACTCATCTGCATTTCCTTTTACTCATCCGCATTGGCTTTTACTCATCTGCATTTGTCAATGCTTATCCGCATTTCCTCTTTACTCATCCGCATTTGACTTTTAGTCAATCGCATTTGCCAATGCTCATCCGCATTTGTTCATTCGCATGGACTACTCATCCGCATTTGTTCATTCGCATGAACTTACCCATCCGCATTTGTTCATCCGCATTTGTTTATTCACATGAACTTATTCATCCGCATTTGTTCATCTGCATTTGTTCATTCATATTAATTTACTCATCCGCATTTGTCAATGCTCATCCTCATCGACTTTTACTTATCCGCATTTGTCAATGCTCATCCGCATTGACCTTTACTCATCCGCATTGACATTCATCCATATTAACAACACTTAGGCAAATTCTAAAACCTAGGCGTATGAGCTACTATTTGGGCGCATGAGTAGCCCAGGTCACACTTAATATGAGATTCAGTCCCCAAACCTCATCTATCATGTTCTAAGCATAAATCTTACATTCTAAGCCATAGAAAGACAACCATAACATCATCAACCATGAACATAGTCCAAAATCAAACCATACCCGCAACATACACACATTGATGCATATGGGTATGAAACCTAGTTTTAGAAAAATGTATATTCATGCATTTCCAGCCCCAAAATTAGTTAAAACATGTAAAATAGGGGTTGTAGAACTCACCTAGCAGCCTCTTCGGGTAAGACTTCCTTCAAAGCCTGATTGCTACAAGTTCTCACCTAAAAACCCACTAAAAACACACAACGGAACACACACAACATACATAAGCACACAACCGAGGATGAAACCAGTTAAAAACATCTTAAACACATGAATTCTTACCTTGAATTCTATCTGCTACACTTGTTCTTCTTCAACAATCCGAATCTGCACTTTCTCTCTTTAGATGTCCGAAGATTTGGGTGTTGTAAGAAGAGAACACCAACTTTCAAACCTTTTTGTCCTTTCGACACTTTTAGCCCCTTAACTTGGGTTAATAGCTTTTCTTTCTTTTTCTTTCTTTTTATTCTTCTTTCTTTGACTCTAAAAAATAACCGGGTGTTACAAGTCCATCCCCCTTATATAGGTTTCATCCCTGAAACCTATAATTCCTCGAACAAACATGGGTAATGCTATCTTATCTCTTCTTCAGTCTCCCACGTAGACTCGGATCCATTCCTGTTCTTCCACTGTACACGCACAAGAGGAACCATTTTATTCCTCAACCGTTCTCTTTTCAATCAATGATCACCACTGGTTGCCCCATGTAATTGAGCTGTTCATTTAAGTCAATAACCTCTAGTGGTACGATCATATCTTCATCAGCTAAACACTTTCTTAGGTGAGATACATGGAATATCAGGTGGATTCCACTTAACTCATCCGGTAACTCTAGTCTATAGGCTACCTCTCCTACTCGAGCAATGATTTGGAAAGGCCCTATGTACCTTGGGCTAAACTTGTCCCGCTTTCTGAACCGGATGATACCCTTCCAAGGTGAGACTTTCAACATAACTCTATCACCCACCTCGATCCCGATTGGTCTACTTTGTTTGTCAGCATATGACCTTTGCCTATCTTTTGCTGTCTTCATGAAGGCTTTCATCTTTTCAAGCTTCTCAGTCGTAGCCTTGATCACCTCGACGCTCCCTAACTCCTTCTGACCAATATCACCCCAACAAACGGGTGTTCTGCATCTCCTACCATATAGCATCTCATAAGGGGGCATACCGATACTAGCATGATAACTATTGTTATATGAGAACTCAGCTAACGGTAAGTGGTCATCCCAACTTCCTCCAAATTCGATGACACATGCACGAAGCATATCCTCCAGCATCTAAATGGTCCTTTCTGACTGACCATCTGCCTGAGGGTGATAAGTCGTGCTAATATGTAACCTCGTCCCCATTGCATCGTGGAACTTCTTCCAAAAGTTCGATGTAAACAGGGTGTCAAGATCAAACATAACAAACATCAGCACACCATGACGAGTTACAATCTCTTTAATACAGATCAGCCAACCTCTCGGATGAATATGTCTCGCGAATCGGTAGGAAGTGAGCACTCTTCGTCAAACGATCGATGATCACCCACATAACATCATACCCTTTCAAGGTACGTGGTAGCTTCTTAATGAAATCCATGGTGATGTGCTCCCACTTCCATTCTGGTATATCCAGAGATTGGATATTCCCATACGGCTTCTGATGCTCGGCCTTCACTTTTAAACAAGTAAGGCATTTACTCACATACTCGACCACATCACGCTTCATACCCGGCCAACAATAATCTTTCTTCATGTCTTGGTACATCTTTGTAGCACTGGGATGAATAGAGTACCGAGTCTTGTGAACTTCATCCATAATCTTCACGTGTAGATCCCCAAAACAAGGAATCCACATCCGTCTTAATCGAGTTCTAACACCGAGTGTATTTTCACCCAATTCCGCAACCAGACCTCTCATTCTTTCAGAGTTAAGATGATCTTCTTTTAATGCCTCATCTAGAAACTCTTTAACTTGCTTCATCACATCAGAGGTCATGATCAACTCGTAAGCTTTCACCCGAACCGGCTCGGGTCTCTCTTTTCGGCTAAGGGCATCCACCACCACGTTGGCTTTTCCCAGATGGTAGTGGATCTCGCTATCATAATCTTTTATAAGCTCCAACTATCTCCTCTACCTCATGTTCAAATCCTTCTATTCGAAGAAGTACTTCAAGCTCTTGTGGTCAGTGAATATGGTGCACTTTGTCCTGTATAGGTAGTGCCTTCATATCTTTAACGCGAAGACCACAACTGCTAGCTCCAAGTCATCAGTAGAGTAATTAACCTTATGAACCTTTAACTGTCAGGGTGCATAGGCTATAACTTTTCCCCTCTGCATTAACACACATCCCAACCCCGAGTAGGAAGCATCAGAATAAACCACCAGATCTTCATTTCCATCGGGTAATGACAAAACAGGAGCTTGAGTCAACCTCGCCTTTAACTCCTCGAATGCCTTCTCTTGAGTTTGACCCCATACAAACTTTACATCTTTTTGAGTCAACTTGGTTAGTGGAGAAGCAATCTTAGAGAAGTCTTGAACAAATCTTCTATAGTAGCCCGCCAAACCCAAGAAACTACGAATCTCAGATGGCGTCTTTGCAGACTTCCATTGCATCACTGCCTCCACCTTTGCCAAATCCACCATAATCCCCTCAGGATTCACCACGTGACCCACGAATTGAACCTCACACAACCAGAATGCGCACTTGGAGAATTTAGCATACAGCTTCTCCCTCCTCAACGTCTCCAACACCTCCCAAATGTGACCGGCATACTCCTCTTCACTCTTGGAATAAATCAAGATATCATTGATAAAAACAATCACTTATTTATCCAACATCGGCCGACACACTCGATTCATCAAGTCCATAAAGCAGTTGGCGCATTGGTCAAACCAAACGATATAACGAGAAACTTGTAGTGACGATAACGCTTGCGAAAAGCTGTGTTACGAATGTCTTGCTCCTTAACCTTCAGCTGATGATAACCAGATTGAAGGTCTATCCTCGAGAACCAACTGGCACCTTCAAAGCTAATCAAATAGGTCATCAATCCTCGGTAACGGGTATTGGTTCTTTATTGTCAACTTATTCAGCTCATGATAGTCGATACACATCCTCATGCTACCATCTTTCTTCCTCACAAATAAGACTGGAGCACCCCAAGGAGAGATAATCGGCCTAATAAACCCCTTATCGAATAGCTCTTGTAATTTCCCCATCAACTCTTTCATCTCAATCGGAGCCAAACAATACGGTGCCTTGGCAACAGGTTGGGCACCTGGTATCAAATCAATCTGAAACTCGATCTCTCGGTCAGGAGGCACTCCCGATAAGTCTTCGGGAAATACCTCTAGAAAGGCACACACAACTGGTACATCAGACAGTTGTGGTGTTGGTGTTTCCACATCCTTCACATAGGCCAAGTAGGCGCTACATCCCCACCTCATGCACTTTCCCGCCACCGCTATTGAGATTACTTTCGGGATCATCGCGACCTGATCCCCATAAATCTTCACCATACTCCCGTCAGGTGATGTTTAACGAATCATCTTCTTGCGACACACAATGTTCGCCTCGTATTCCGCTAACCAATCCATCCCAAGAACCACATTGAAACCACCAAAGGTCATCACGAATGGTCTTAGAGGAAACTTATGACCTTCTAGTTCCACGTCACAACCTTCTACCATCTCAAAAATCATGGTAGACTTACCTATGGCAGTTTCTACATCAAATGGCACATCAACACTCCTACTACTAACAGGCAGTTTAGCACAAAAAGCACCAGAAATAAAACTTTTACTAGCACCAGAATCAATAACATAGAGGCTAAAGTTTGGTTTACTAGAAACGTACCTGACACAACATCAGGGTCTGTCCTAGCCTCCTCCTGTGTCATCGTAAACGCTCTGGTGCTCGCCCTCTGTTCTTCTCCCCCAGCCTTCTTCACTCTCGAACCTTCAGTCCTCGGCTTCTTGCAGTCCCTAGTCATGTGGCTCTCCGCGCCACAGTTGAAACATCTCCCTGCTTTGCATTCCCTCGCAATATGACCATGCTTCCCACACTTGAAGCACACATTCGATCCCCACCTACGTTTGCCGATGCGCTCCTTCCCACATTTATTGCATCTCCTAACTCCCGCATCGGATGTGACCACACGAAGGTCATCTACCCGTGCCTCCTTGTTACTTGTTGGGGCACCACCCAAACCAAACCTTTTTCCATTCCAATTTCGGTCCCCACCACCTTTCTTGCTGCCTTCAGTCACCACCACAGTTCTTTCATCATACAATCTCCCTGCCAAATCAACCACCGACCTAAACGTGCTCGATCGGGCAGTGATCATGTGTCTACGGATATCCACTGGCGAACCCTAAATGTACCTCTTATTCTTTCATGACAAAGGTGTCACTTAGTCCGGCACCAGACGTGCCATCTTATTGAATTTAGTGGTGTATTGTTAATGTGTCATGGTTCCTGCCTCCAGCTGCAGGAATTCCCTTTCCACCTTATCCATTTCCCTGTGAGGACAGAACTCCTCAATTACCAACTTTTTCAACTCGGACCACCTCATTCTCTTAATTTCGCGACTACCGTCGGCTTGGACTATATTGTCCCACCAACGCAGAGCCGAGTACACAAACGAGTGGGTAGCAAATTTCACCTTCTTGTTTTCTCAGCACTCGTTAATATTCAGAACATCTTCCATTTCTCTCACCTATCAGTGAGCAGCAATAGTAGTGCCATTACCATCAAAAGTATTGGGCTTGCACCTTTGAAATGCTCTATAGTTACAGCCTCGTGCCGCCTCCGGCGCAGGCTCTTCTTCTTCCTCCTCTTCATCATCAGAGAGAACCGTTTCAGGCTCTGGTCGCTCCCATTCTCCCGAGGACTGTTTCTCTCCTTTCTCTCTCGTTCTCGTATAGCCTTAATCACTTCAGTCACTACAGACGGTAAGATCGTCTGCATGAGTTGATGCATTTCTTCAACAACAGCCTCCTTTACTGAGGCTCTCAGATTGGCGCTCTCATCACCACCCTCCGGATGAGGGGTCTCGGGTGCTTCATGAACCACCTTTTCGGCTCTAGGCCTTCCTCTTATAGCTCGTGGTTTAGCACCATGACCTCCACCACATGAAGCTTTAGATGATCTACCACCTACCATCCTCTAACACACACACTAAAAGATTCAAACGCCAACACGATCATTCAAGGGAACAACTTAGTTTATGTCAAGTATAGTAAGTCCCTAATTATAGTGGCCAGTTGTGATTAACCACTTATTTTACTCTTCATACCCCAAGCATTTTCTATCCTGACTATATTAGTATCTAAATCTACAAGCAGCACATAAACCACATTACATGAGCACATAATACCGGATAACATTAACAAAATACTTGATGACACACAGCTACTCGGATTAGCATCCCTTCCCTTTCCGTCCCATTTTCATTTTAAGTTAAGGTTTATTTTGAAAATTTTACCCGTTTCACTTAAACTTTGGCTCTGATACCAACTTGTAAGGCCCCATTCCTGGGACGCTCACAGCTGGCCATCATTGCACATAAAACATATAATTACATTTAACTTTCATAAAACATCACAGCGGAACATTAAATTAACATTTCATTTCCTTATAAATGCTTTTGCAAGTTAATACAACCATTCATTTCAAAACATTGTTCGTTCACTTTACAATGCAAAAACATTGAACAAAAGAATGCCATCCAAAAGAGCCAAGTAGTCGCCTCGTGCCATCCTCAGCAACTTTACCTGCCAACTGGAAAATGCATAAAAAGTCAGCATTGGTGAGTGAGTTCTAGTTTTAAAATAAAACATACTTTATCTTTCCTTTAAAATTGTTCTTTATAATCATACGTTATCATGCATTATACATACACATAGATAATATCATTATTATCTTCATCATTCATTCGTTCATTCGTACATTCATCATTAAATCTTTACTTTCATTAGGACCAATGCCATGTGCTTCACCCCACCATCATGCATAAAGCCAGTACTGGGCCTGAGGTCTTTCAAAGAGCCCAAACATTATGCATGAAGCTAACTCCAGTACCTAGGGTAAGTATCAAGGTCCCATACATATGCTTAATCACAAGGATTGAACCCCAATATGCATCTTCTGGGGTAATTAACCCGCATATAGTTGAGCTAACACCCTTTATTCTATGTGAATCTCCATACATATGCTTAATCACATGGATCAATCCCTAGTGTGCATCCTTCTGGGGTGGCTAACCTACACACGGTTGAGCTAACACCATTCATTGGGTGTGAAACTCCATTCATATGCTTGCAATCCTTTCTTACTTTCATTCATACATTAATGCATGCATTCTTACATTACATTCCTCTTTTCATTATCTTCCATTTTATGTTACGTAATACTTTCATTTCATTCATTAAAATTCAACGCAAAGCCACGGAAAAAATAATCATACATAATAAGGAACATCAACATACACATACAACATCACCATATAGGGCATGATCATGCATACATAACATAACATACATACCATCATGCATATCAATCATACATCATATCATCATCATAAAATGCCCATCACATCATCTATGACCTCAAAAGTCAGCTTACAAGAACCCCCAGGAACCTCCCAAGTCAAATGCCTACATTTCACTTTTCCCCAAAAAGTCAGAAAATATTCTGTGTTCATCCACATTTCCTCTTTGTTCATCCACATTTCCTCTTTGTTCATTCGCATTTCTTTCTACTCATCCATATTTCTTTTCACTCATCCGCATTTCCTCTTACCCATCCGCATTTCCGTTTTACCCATCCGCATTTCCATTTTACTCATTTGCATTTCCTTTTACTCATCCACATTGGCTTTTACTCATCTGCATTTGTCAATGCTCATCCACATTTCCTCTTTACTCATCCGCATTTGACTTTTACTCATCCGTATTTGCCAATGCTCATCCGCATTTGTTCATCCTCATTTGTTCTTTCGCATGAACTACTCATCCACATTCGTTCATTCGCATGAACTACTCATCCACATTTTTTCATTCGCATGAACTTACTCATCCGCATTTGTTCATCCGCGTTTGTTCATTCTCATGAACTTACTCATCCGCATTTGTTCATTCGCATTAACTTACTCATCCGCATTTGTCAATGCTCATCCGTATTGACTTTTACTCATCTGCATTTGTCAATGCTCATCCGCATTGACCTTTACTCATCCGCGTTGACTTTCATCCACATTAACAACACTTAGGAAAATTCTAAAACCTAGGCGTATGAGCTACTGTTTGGGCGCATGAGCAGCCCAGGTCACACTTAACATCAAATTCAGTCCCCAAACCTCATCTATCATGTTCTAAGCTTAAATCTTACATTCTAAGCCATAGAAACACAACTATAACATCATCAAACATGAACATAGTCCAAAATCAAACCATACTTGTAACATACACACATTCATACATACGGGTATGAAACCCAGTTTTATAAAAATGTACATTCATGCATTTCCAGCCCCAAAGTCAGCTAAAACATGTAAAAGAGGTGTTCTAGAACTCACCTTAGCAGCCTCTTCGGGTAAGACTTCTTTCAAAGCCCCATAGCTACAAGTTCTCACCAAGAAACCCACTAAAAACACACAACCGAACACACACAACATACATAAGCACACAACCGAGGATGAAACCAGTTAAAAACATCTTAAACACATGAATTCTTACCTTGAATTCGATCTGCTGCACTTGTTCTTCTACAAAAATCTGAATCTGCACTTTCTCTCTCTAAATGTTCGAAGATTTGGGTGTTGTAAGAAGACAGTGGGTGGCCATGCCCACTTTACACCAACTTTCAAACCTTTTTGTCCTTTTGACACTTTTATCCCTCAACTTGGGTTGAATAGCTTTTCTTTCTTTTTCTTTCTTTTTATTCTTCTTTCTTTGACTCTAAAAAATAACCGGGTGTTACAAATATTAAAAGATCACTTAACCTAAACTAACGTAAAGAGTTCAAACACACATATGAAGAGATTACTTTATTATTAAGGATTGATGATAGCGATGTGATTAGGATTGCATAGGTGAATTTCTTACACATAGTTATGAGGTTTCAATATTGATATACGAATATTGTGATAGAAACCAGGTGAGTTTCCACAACCTCTTTTTATTCACCCTTTTGGGGTGAAAAGCATACTCGTTTCTATATTATGTGCAATTATTTGAGACTTTCTTTTTTTATTATGCACTTGCACTGACTATTGTTTTACACAACCATTAAGACTAGAGAGAGTCCACGGATCGTGTGGGTAGTATACTTGGGGAATCCCCACACACATTGTGTCCTAAGTATAGGCAAACATACACTGAGACATACAGTGCCGCTGAGCCTGTAGTGTCCATGTGACACATTATCTGCACATGTTTGTTATTTAACAGTTTGTGTGTTGTTATTCGGGGATTCAATCCATATATATGGGGATTGGATTACCTGGTACAGGGTTGGTTGTAGACTTATTTAATTGACATCATACGTGTTAAACTTTGTTTTCGTTAAACTTACAAACTCACCAACTATTTTTAGTTGCAATTTTAGTATGTTTTACACGAACCAGAATCAAAGATATATTGGCTAGTTACATGTTTTAAAGAACCTCATGTAGCAGTTGTATCAAGTTCTAGAAGCCTATATTGTGAAGCATTAAGTACAACTTTAATGTATTTAGATTTTGGAATACTCTTGTAAACAATATTCTTATGGATATTTAGTCTAGTCGCACTCCCGTTACTTCCGTTGTGTTCTAAAAGTGGGGGTGCGATAATGGAGAACCTTAAATCAATAGTTGTTGCTCTGCTTGAGAAAAGATCTTTACTATTATAGGAAGTAACAGATGAAGATTAAGATATTGGTTGATTTTAATAGATGATGATGACCGTTTGTTGCAGGTCAATGATGGAGATGAGGTATATGATGGAAATGAAAAGTGAGAATGAAGTTGTTTTTAAGAAAACAAATATGAAAATAGTTAATGATGGTAAATGTAGGAAAGTGAATGTATAAGATAATATCACTTCGCTTGGGAAATATAAAGAAAAAAGAGCAACGTGTCAACCTTGAAAGTATAAAGAAAGAGGTCTATTCAATATTTAAGCTTATTTAGTTTTTATTTCAATTATTGTACAAATAATACTAATTAATTCCTATAAGTTTTCACGACAACATCTACAATATTCTTTAATTCTTATTTTTCGTAGTATAAAATATTGAATTAGGCTACGCATGCAATGGTCTCCTTTCTCCATTGGTAAAATCTCATATACTTTTAGCAAAATAAATTACTTTTATAAAATATTTACAAGATGTCAACAATTTATTTCACAACATATAGAAGGTTGAATTAAATAGATGATGTTGTTGGGATGAGAAAAGCTAGCAAAATTTGGACCATCTTGGTTGAGTTGGACAATTTTACCACCATAATTTTGGGATGATTTATGTGTGTTGAAAGATGTCAAGCTTATCAAATATGCTAACAGGGCTGATGAGTTGTACCCCTAAGTAGGGAGGTGCAAATGTTTATATTCCAATCCATAATCATGAACTATATTATGAGCTGGTTCTCCCTATTTTAGATTTTATTCATTGTAAATTTCAATGGTTATTGCAATGAATTGGTTACTAGAAAAACCATTATATTGGACTATTTATTCATCCTGAGTCCTATAGTTGTGTGCTCATGTTTTAGAGTAAAAATCATTTTCTCTAAGTCTTCAATTTTAAGCTTAAAGTCATTTTACTCTTTTAAAATAAGCTATTAAAATGTTCAAGGACTCAATTGCAGACCTTACTTCCAAGTTCTAGGACCAATACTTGGTAACTCTAACAATCCATTTAGGAGTACAAAGATGTTCCAATACCTTAGTTTTATCATCATCTGTCATCAGAGCTTATTTTGTGGAGACATCTTCTACCTAAAAACTCAACTCAAAGCCCCTTTCTTTAATAGCAACTATAGCTTGCTGCTTTGATTGGTTGGGCTTCTCAGTTCTTGAAGCTGCATCAATGTAATTTGGCTTGGACTATGTTTGGCCACCATTTGTTCTAAGTGCCTTACACTTTCAAGAAAGTGGCCTATTTGATTATAGTTATAACACTTTACCTTGCTCTTTTCTAACCCAAACTTTCCAGCGGACATATTGATTGGAAACTTCCTCTTGTATAACTTATTGGCTCTCTGAGTAAGAAGAGTCATCAGTTGGACTATGTCCATGTACTCCTAATCATCTAGATGGATGTACTCTAGGTCTTCAAAGGTGAAGAGAGTTATTAGAACTTTCATCTGAATACACTAAGGTCTGAGAAGAGCTAGGCTTTTAGAATGGACTTCCTTTAGTACACTTGTTTGTAGGTGTCTCCGAGAAGGGGATGAAAGGACCATTTGGTGAGTTGTCAAGGTCAAAGGTGAGATGATGTTGTGGTTCTCTGCTATCCCTTTCAACCACATGAAGGGTTGAAATCTTTTGAGTACTAGATAAGATAGGGGAAAGATTTTTCATGTTTATCTCCATTTGGTAACTACTTAGGATACCATGCAACTTAGTGAGAGTGAGGGTAGAGAGGTTCTTAATTATCTTAATGGCCACACAATGGTGTGTCCATTCTCTCGAAAGAGAGGACATGAACTTCCTCACTGTATCCCTGTTCTTAAATTTGACTCAAACATCTATTAAATTGTCTACAATCTCCACATACCTAAATTATTGTTAAGTTATGGTTTCACCTGTCTTATAGGTGAAGTTTTCAAATTAATGCTTCATTATATCTTTCTTTTTCCCCTTAGGTTTCTCAGATCCTTCATACATCAACTTTAGTACATCCTAGAGTTCTTGCGCACTCTTGCACTTTTTGAAGCCTCTGTAGATGGAGTTGGAAAGAGTAGTTTGAAAAGCAATCATGGCTTTCGTATCAGCTTTAGAAGGAGATGCTATTTGAGCAAGTAAGTGAATATGAAACTAAAGAACAATTTAAGATGATGAGACCTTGCAATCAAGAGCCTAAGAAGCTCTGATACCAAATGTAGGACCGGTTATAGTTCAAACAACAATTTCACGGTTGGTGATTATTAACTAAACATAATTACTAGATCAAATAGGAAACCAGACAATAATGACAATGAGTGACAAGTAAGAACACTCAAGAATAGAAAGATTGGTTTTTAAGGTTGATGTATATTGCTCTCAAGTGTTTACAATTGTTACCAAGCTTAGTCCTAAGACTACTACATGAGAAACTTTATACTATGACCTACATTCAATCATACTTTGAAGGCCAGTTGGACACTAATCTAAATAACAAGATCAACGTAAAGTCAAAAGACAGATTGTCTTTTGACATATGACTATAACATGTCATAACACGTATCCTATTGTATTACAATAAGGATAAAAGAACTAAAGTAGGAAGTTACAGAAAAGACACTGTAAGGTTTTATGTGAGGCTGATGCACCTAAAACATCATGCATCTCCTAACCAAGCACTTATGGTAGAGCAAAATGAAGCAAAGATATTGGAACATCTCTATACACCAGAATGCATTGCTAAAGTTAATAAATACATGTCCTACAACTTAGAGATTAGATCTGATCTTGAGTCTTTAAATATCTTAAAATCTGATTTCAAAAGAGCTAAAATTGATTATAAACTAAAAATAAAGGACTTAGAGAAAACCATTTCTACTCTTAAACATGAACATACCAATTACAGGACTCAGATCAAAGATCTCATAACTAACTTGACTGAATGCCATGCTGAGCTTCTGATCAGCAAAGCCAAGGTAGAAAAATGTGTTCTAGAAGAAGAGAACTTCAAGAACATCATATCATCACCCTTGCATGCAAAAGTCTGTTATCAAAACAAGCAAGGATTGGATCTAGTTGGATAGCTCTTCCATACACAATCTTATTTGTGAGATCTCCTAGGTGTGGAACTTCTGAAGATGAGCTTCCCCTCATAGACCCCATGACTAAAGAGGACGAAATACAAATAGTAAAGGATACCTCCAAGAAAAGTGAAGAAGAGCATTCTAAGAAAGGTCATTATCCTTTTGAGGAGAGTAAGAGAGTTGGGATGACCAAGTCAAGGAGGAAGAACTTGATCAGGAAGAAAAAGAGGAAGGAAAAGAAGGCTTAAGAAATCAAGGCCACCTTTAACTTTAAGCAGAAACAAGTTTTTATCTCTATAGGTTTTGAGGTGGTTAAGTCTAAAAACACAAACTCAAACTCTAGTACCAGGAGTTCTAGTTTATGTCCAAATCATCCCAGCAACATGTAGAAGGCTAATCTATTGTGTACCACTACTACACAACCTGAACCATCCAACTCCAAAGGTAGTTCTCACCTTAAAGGAATTGCCACAACATTTACAAAGATGAAGATAGAAAAAGAAAGTGATCAAACATAGCCTTGTTCATAAAAGAAGACTCTTAGGAAAAAGAAAACAGACTATGTTATATGTGTGAGCACTCCTCGTCTTGCTAAGGATTGTCTTTACAATCGTAAAAGTACTGTCCACATGACCAAGAAAGAGATTTTTAAGAGTTTGAATAAAAAGCAAGCTTTGGAAGGAAAATATTTTCCTTTTGGATGCTTCAAAGTAAAGAAGAAGACAAGTGGGAGATTGCCTTAGGAAGAAAATTTGGTCTCGGAAGAAGGAATACTTCCAAAGACTGAAGCATGCCGTAGTGCTAGCAAGATCTTTTGAAGGTCCAGTTGTCAAAAATTCCAAATTCATCAAAACTTCCGAACTCATCAAAACTTGCAAAGTATTGAAGGTCAATTCGAAGCTTCCAAAGGTGGTGTGGAAGACAAAGAAATACCAAATGACTGAAAGTTCTCTATCAACATCAACAAATGATCCTCAAACTAAGAAAATAGGATCTATTACTGTTACATTGTCTTCATTTTCATTTAATAAGCCCAAGAACAATAAGGTAGTTTTTAAATATAACTAGTCATCTTCTTTGGTGTAGGAATAACTCAAGACAAACAAGAATGTCTGGATCATTGATAGTGGTTGTTCCAGGCACATGATAGGCAATGGAATACTACTATGAAATTTTGAAAAAATTGATGGAGGACTAGTTGCTTTTGGAGGAGATGCTGGTGGCTACATAACAGGAAGGGGCATGGTCATACATGGTAAGCTCAACATTGAGAAGGTAAACTTTGTAAATGAGCTTGGATACAATCTTTTGAGTGTATCTCAATTTTATGATCAGAGTCATAACATGCTATTTACGGAGCATGAGTGCATTGTTCTCAAGCTTCGGGTGGTCATTCCTCATGAGCATATCGTGCTCAGAGCCCCCAAGAAAGAGAACATGTACATGATGGATTTGTAAGAAACATCTCCTTTAAGGGAAGTTTCATGCTTTCTATCTAAACACAATAATGATAAGTATTTCCTTTGGCATAAAACAATGTGCCATGTAAACTTTAAGAATATGAAAAAATTAATTAAGAATGATTTTCTAGCTAGAATGCCAAAGAAAGAGTTTATAAGTGATGACCACTATGTTGCATGCCTCAAAGGGAAGCAACACAAGCTATCTCATAAGCCAAAAGAAAGAAACTCCATCTTTACTCCCCTACACTTATTACATATGGATATCTTTGGGCCCACCAGTGTAATGAGTATAGGAAAGATATTTTATTGTTTAGTGATCACAAATGACTTTACAATATTCACTTAGGTCTTCGTCCTTAGAACTAAGGATGAGACTCCTGAGATTTTGAAGAATTTCATCATAAAGATTGAGAATCAATGTGATCAAAAGGTCAAAATCATAAGCTGTGATCAAGGAACTGAATTCAAGAACCAAATCCTTGATAGATTTTACAATTAAAAAGGTATTACAAGACAATATAATGCTCCCAAGACTCCTCAGCAAAATGGTGTTGCTGAGAGGAGAAATAGTACACTAACTGAAGCTGCAAGAACTGTGTTGTCTGACTCTAAACTTCCTATCACTTTCTAGGTAGAGAAAGCTACCATCGCGTGCTATGTGCCATAAAAAGTTTTAGTAGTTAAGACACATGGTAAGACTCCTTATGAACTTCGGCATAAGAGGAATCCTTTCATTGTTTTCTCAGGTCATTTGGATGTCCTTGCACTATCTTGAATACCAATATCAAATTGCCAAGTTTGATGAGAAATCATATAATGGACATTTTATTGGATACTCTTCCCAAGCTAAAGCTTATAGAGTATACAATCTCAAAACTAGAGTAGTTGAGAAGTTAGCCAAAGTGACTTTCAGTGAGCACATTCCTTGTGTGAAAGGTTTTGATCCTAATTGGATATTTGATCATAATTTAGTTACCAACTATTTTAACAAATCTTGTGAGCATGTTTCATGATTTACAAATATACTACTTATAGGTGATCCCGATTCAAGATTTGAGCTGAGAAGACAATAAGCTATACTACTTCAGCTCTAGTTGTTGCTAATCCTGTAAAATGGAGTCCTTATTAGCATAACAATGACAAATCTAGTTGATACCTTTGGGGTTCCTTCAAATTCTAGCATAGAGGCAAAAAACTCAGATGAAGGAGCTTTAAATGTAGGAGGAAATGGTGGTGGTGACAGTGATCAGAAATTCTGAGATGACCATTCCATTGAAGACAACGTTAATGATGCAACACACTCATTGGATCAAGTCTCTCTTGATAAGTGTGCTGATGTAATGGGTGAATCATCAATACTAGATTTAAATTTCTCTAATTTAGATCTCTCGAAGCAACTAGCTATGATCCCTCAACTAAGGATCCAAAAGTTTTACCCCACCACAAATGTCATTGGAAATGTTAAAATTAGGGTAAGAATAAGAAGGCAAACCCATGATGCAAATGTTTGTCTTCACTCTTGTTTTCTATCCTAGATAGAGCCTAAAAATTGATAAGGCTTTAAAGGATGGATGTTGGATTGAAGCTATGCATGAGAAATTGCTTCAATTCAAGAGGCAAAAGGTTTATAACTTATGTCCTCTTCCTTAAGGGAAAACTACCATAGGAACCAAATGGGTGTTAGGAATCAGAAGGATGACAGAGGACTTGTCATAAAAAACAATGCTAGATTAGTTATCCAAGGATACACACAAGAAGAAGGAACTAACTACACAAATGTCTTTGCTCCTGTGGCAAGACTTGAAGTTGTTAGAATATTTTTAGCTTTTGCTGCATCCAAGGATTTTGTTGGATCAAGAAGAAGGCTGGTGCAACCAAAACCAATTCACTTAGACAATTTTGGTACTACATGCAAGGGCTTCCAAAGATTAGCATGGAACTTCCAAAGGTTGTAGAGTTCTTCCGAAGAAAAAGTGAAAGATAAACTTCTGAAGATAGAACTCTACTTCCGAAGAAAAGAACATGCTTTCGAAGATCAAGTCTTAGAAGTAAAGCCTGAAGACTATTTCTAAAGTATGATGATAAAGAGAAGTCTCCAAGCCTTGGAAGAAGCAGCCTCTTCCGAGGTATAAGTGGCTTCGGAAGTACTTACTCTTCCGAAGCCATTTAACCTTCGGAAGACACTGCTATGAACCAGTGGACACAAGTATGGTCTCTGACACTCCGCTGCAGACCTCTAATACTGTATGGCATTTTCTCAAAAAGCCATGCACTTGACCATACTTTATTCCACTATTCACCTTTTTGTGATGGTACATGTTACCAACTTTAGTTGGTGACAAAAGGTAATTCAGGGACATGTCCTGACTACCAAATCTTAGATAAGACTTTATCCGAGATACCTTAAACTATAGTCTTGTAGTATAGACTTTAGCTATAGGATCCAAGCTAGTATCAAAGTATATCCGGCTGTAGGTAGTATTATATATAGGTTCTCTTTGTAACTCATTCGACACTGCGTGTAAGAGTCTTGTATTATTGAGTTGAGAAGCAATATATAAAAGTACCTTGAAAATTACTTCTTGTGTTCTTTATTACTTTCTATCTTGTGATCAACTCTTACTGATTCTATCTTTACCTGAGTGTTGTTCTAGGTGAGTTTGAGAGAAAAAGTGTTAAGTGACCAATATCGATCCTGCAATTGGTATCAGAGCTTCTTAGGCTATTGGTTGCATGATCTAACCATCCAAATCAACTTGTTTTTCACTCCTCTCTACAACCACTCACTCAAAATAGCCTTTAACAAGTCCAAGGTAGAGATGGGAACCATGACAAGGGCTCCCATCATTACCCCTGAAAATTTTAGGTCTTAGAGCAAGAGAATGGAAGGCTTCATCAGATACCAAGACAACAAGATGTGGAACTCCATTGTCAATGGCCCGTATAAGCCAAAGGTGGTGGCTCACCTGGTGGAAATGGTGCCATGATAGAAAAGGCTGTTAAGGACTATTCTAATGAAGATAGAAAGAAGATGGACATCTACAGCAACGCTGTGACCATTCTTATGATTGCAATACCGAACTCCATCATGGTAGGATTTGAGCATTACACAACTGCCAAAGAATTGTTTGATGCACTTGCTCAGATGTACTCATGCTCCAATGACTCGAAGAAGGACTCGCTGAAGTAGCAGTTTGAGAACTTCACTCACATTGCTGGAGAGACTCTTAGCCAACAGTACTTCAGGTACATGGGTCTTGTCTCTTCCCTTCAGTCTGCAAAGATCACTCCGAACTTAGAGATCTTACTAGAAAGTTCATGAGTGCTCTTCCAAACGAGTGGACATTATATTGTGTGTCTATCAAGAGGATAGAGAACTTGAACACTCTCACCATGACTGATCTCTATGGCATCCTCGATGGATATCACCTAGAGATGGAGAGTAAGAAGGGCCACCATACAAGCAGACCCATAAGTCTTCCTGCTAGCAACGCTTTAATGGTTGCTGAAGGCTCATTACCCCCACAACCTCAGTAGTACCTGACCTACCAGCAGCCATCCTGCTTCCCTGGACCATACATCACTTTTCCTGAGACTCCAAGGTCTCAACAGGCTCAACACAACTCTTTTCAGGAGATTTGTGCCTTTGTCTTAGGAAGTGCACACTCTGGTGATTTTCAATACTGCTTTGATGATCTTGAGTGTTTCAGTCCAGATGATGTAGAGTACGTGGACATTGTCCAACAGATGGCTCTTTTAACTTATAGAGTGAAGAAGTTCTTTAAGAGAACTGGAAGGCATTCCCTCAAAACCCAACTGCCAGCAAGTTTGGGTTTGACAAGACCAAGGCAAAGTGTTACAACTATAACCAACTGGGACACTTTGCAAGGGAATACAAGGCTCCCAAGACCAATCCAGAAACCCCACACGCCTCCACACATCCCTCAACCTCAAACCCCGCTGAGAAGTCAACTGAAACATCTGCAATGGCTCAAGAAGTTGACTAGAGCTTCATGGTATAGCATGTGACTCCTGCTCAAGCTCTCATGGCTGGAACAGACGATACTCAGGGATATGAACATCTTTGTACTCCAGCCTGTATAGCTAAAGTTAAACTTTATCAGGATTACAATATGGAAATCAGATCTGATATTGACTCTCTAAACATCTTAAAATCTGATTTTAAAAGAGCTGAATCTGACTATTGAAAGAAAATTGAGGAGTTAGAGAAAACTGTGTCTCTTTTAAAACATGAACACACCAACTACAAGATTCAAATCAAAGATCTGATATCCAAATTGTCACTGCTGAGGCTCAGGCTAGGAAGTATGCTATTTCTGAGCAGAACATCCAAGCTATTCTTGCATCATCCTCCCATTCCAAACTCTGTTATCAGAACAAAGGAGGGTTGGGAACCAATGAAATTGCTCCACCGCACTCCTATGAGTCTATTAGACAGCCTAGATGTGGTACTGAGGAGCAAGAGGTTCTAACTACTGACCCTTCCTCACTAGAGTTGATGGATGAAGCAACAATAGTGGCCACCACAGGGAGGAACATGTAGATGTACCCATCTCCTCCTATGAAGATCAAATCCTAACCACTAAGGCCAGAAGAAGCAGAGCTAAAGATTCTAGAAGAACTACCAAGAAGGTGGTTGAGTCCAAGCTGAAGATTGACCCAAAGCAGAAAGTTGTCTTTATCTCAGCTGGATTCCAGGTGTTAGGTACTTCTGATTCAGGAAAGTAGTGTAATACCAACACTCCTGTCCTACCAAAGGATCAGAAGTTGAAGGGAAAAGTTTCTAATGAATAAAATAAGCCCAAGAAATAGCAACACTCTCATTCCCAAAAGACTAACATTGCATGCATAATGTGTGGTCAGCAAAACCCCATGGCAAAAGATTGTTACTACAATCCTGGAAGCACACATTATACAAACAATGTTAGAAAAGAAGGAGTCTGGAAAGGTTTCGCATTTGGACCTTTTCAAATGGTTCAAGTGATGAAGAAGGGAAAGTTGGTTTCGGAAGATAGGTTGCATTCAGAAGAAACTCTTTCTTCCGAAGGGAAAAAGACTTCGGAAGCAAAAGCTACTAAGGTTCGGAAGAACAAGAAGCTCCCTTGAAACCATCCCAGAAGAACTCTGCTTCGAAAGAAAAGGCGGTGAAGGCTTCTTTCGAAAAGAAAGAAGCTTCAGAAGATGGCCATGCTGCAAAAGCTTCAACAAGCTCATCCTCCAAGATCAACCAAAGGGTGGACTGGAAGATCAAGGAAGATGCTGTAGCCCAATCCTCTTCTTCAAAGACCTCTATTGAACCCTCATGCATATATTTTGGTTCAATTATGTCATTATCTTTGGAAGAACCCAAGACCAGCAAGGCTTGGGCTTCCAAACAAAACTAACAATCTCATCTTGTGTGTAGTGACATCCATATGACAAGAACAACAATGTATGGATAGTAGACAGTGGATGCTCCAGGCACATGATAGGGAACAGATCTCTCCTTCAACAATTTCAGAACTATGATGGAGGTCCTATCCAATTTGGAGGTGAGGCCGGAGGATATATTTCTGGCAGAGGGAGTATATCCAATGGTAAATTAAAGGTTGAAAAAGTTCATTTTGTCAAACAGCTTGAACACAATCTGTTGATTGTTTCTCAATTCTGTGATCAAAAGCACCAAATGCTTTTCACAGAACATGAGTGCATTATCCTCAAACCAGGGATGACAATTCCTCCAGAATTGGTGTTTCTTAGATCTCCCAGGATAGGGGATATGTACAAGCTGGATTCATCAAGAGATGCTGACTTCTCAGAAATCATCTCCTTTCTCACCCAATCATCTTACTACACAACCCTTACTATAACCCCACTATTTACTCCAACCAAATGGCATAATTTTGAGAAAACGGTCAAGCCGAAACCCTAAATAGGATTCGTGTATTGAGATCGAGCATTTGTGGACAGGAGTTGATCATCACTAAACAACTCATCAGGGAGCATCTAGAGCTTCATGATGAAGGAGCCCTACTGAATTCCCTAAGGCAAATTTGGACAGCACTTACATCCTAATAGGATATGGTGGAGACATAAGCAGGTCGACAGTCTACAAGTTCAACTTCTCTTACAACTGGAAGTTCCTCCTGCACGTTGTTCTCCACTACCTGTCAAACAAATCTGGGGGATGGGATCAAATCCCATATAAACTAGGATGCTTATTTCATAGATTGGTGAGAGGCCTACGATTCAATTACTCAAGATTTGTGTTCACCAATCTAATTGGGAATCTACAACGGGAAACATTCTTCATGTATCCTAGATTCATTCAACACATAATCAGCTGTGAGTTGGACCAGAGTATGCTTGTCTATGCAGCTGCTCTGACTGTCCCTCAGATGAGGCACACTATCTTCAAGACTTTGAAGAAGGTGTCTACCAACTTCACTGGAAGGTACACTACTCTGCTTCCAGGTATTATTGAGCGCATAGCTCCTGGTGGCATCCCTGTTCACCCCACAGGTGATGAACCCACACCAGCAATCTCCACCATAATACCAACATTACCTTCTCCACCTATCACCATCACATATCAAAGATGCCCCAAACGAACCCTTGTTCAATCTACTCTGATTGAGCAAGCCCCTCCTGTTCAAACTAAAAAGACTAGAGTGGAAACATGGGCTCCCACTCAGTCTGAGGTCTTTCCATCCTTCTCTTTGACCTCAACATGGGCTTTGAGTCTCCTTAGTCTCAAACCCAGGAGCACGACACCAAAACCAACAGCCCTCAAGATGAGTATCTACACTCTTCTGAGCAGCCAACTAGGGACAGCCCCACCAAAGGCTCAATGCCTGTAGACATTGACCAAGGTTCCGGGTCAGTAGGCTTAACGTCCTTATCTTTTACTGACCTTCTTTTCAAAACTGATGAAGAAATAACATCTCTCTATGGCAATGAATTGATCTACAACACCCACTTCAAGATCAACAGAGCCCGAAGAAATCCCTTATCTCTAGCCCCCATCAGCAACCCATAACTGAGGTGAGTCCCACTGATGTGGAGGGGACTCATGCAGATTCAGCTGTCACTACAGAAGGTGCCTTAATGGACCTTATGGATGGTGGTAACATATCTCAGACTGAATCTGCGGCAACCGAGCCTTTTGGTGACTCTAAAAGATACATCATTATGCACGGGAAACCAGGGTGCCAAGAAACCACATCTGGTGGTGAGGCTGAACATACTAGGTATGTTACCTCATATCCCTGTGATTCTTCAAAAGAAGATGAGGGAAGCATGCAACTCCTCATTCAAGACCTTCTATCTAAAATCTCAAACCTTGAATCTTTGGTTAGGACTTTAGAAGCAAAGTCTGCCACTCAACAACTTGAGATTGACAATCTCAAGGCCAAACTAGCTAAGAAACAGACAGAGAGGTCTGTTAGGCATGTACCTGTTCAGGTCTCATTGACTTCTTCCTCTAGCCCATCTAGCTCTCAAGATGATGCTACCAAAAAGTGGGAGAATGTTCAGAGACAAAAACTTGAGGACCCACAGAGCCACACTTCAACTTCAACATCTTCTACTCCTATCATCACTGTGTCTGAACCATCTCAAGTTATCCTTCATATTAATTCAAAGATGCTCAGCAATCTCTACAGACTCTTCACCAAGTTTCTGTTAAGAACTTCTTATGATCAGCCAAGCCCTGATGTTGCAATGCTCTACTTTGGAGCTAAAGAGCTTTAAAGGCTGACTGCACCTTCTACCACTATGGAAGAAGTTGGTCAACCTAAGGTCCACATGGAACCTAAGATTCAATTTGAAGGGGAAATAGGGATTGATGGCCCAGCAACTGAAACAGTTGGGACAGAATCTGCAACACCTCCAACTTCCGAAGCTGAAGTTAAAGCCTCGGAAGAACAAGCTGAATCTTCCATAGCTGAAATGGAAGCTACAGAAGGACTGTTTAAAATGTCTGAGGAACTAATCATCACAGATGCAATCCTTGAAATGGCATCTGAGGTGAACAATGAGGACTTTCAGAATCTACCTCCATCCCAGACACCATCTCTGCCTCTCTCACAATCAGAATCCACTCTCCAAGAACCACCACAGTCAGGCTCTTCAAAAGATAAAGGAAAAACAAAGATGACTGCGAAGAGCTTCAGGAAGAGGAGAAGATTGAGAAACTCAAGAAGAAAGGAAGACTTCCAACTGAGAAGTTGCTAGCTGCCAGTACAAAAGCAGCTGCGGCCAATTAGGAGGCTGTCAACAATAAGAGAAGGGAAGAGATCATTGACCAGCTTAACCAAATGGGAGCTGGCAATGAAGAAACACTCCTGCTACCACTAGAGGAGTTGGTGAATCTAGAGAAGGCAACCCGGCTGAAACTTGAAGGCAACCTTGGAGAAAGAAGAAGAAGAATAGAAGGAAGCTGAATTGCAGTTGAGGAGAGACAAGATAAATTTCCTAATCTCAAGAGGCTTTGATCTTCAAGAACTCTTCCACACAATGATGAGACGATCCTCTGGCTCTACAACAAAGAGCAGGATCAAATGGAGAAAGAAGAAGAAAGGCTACAAGAGAAAAGGCAAAGGAGAGAAGAAGAAGGAGGAGGAAAAGCTAGGGTCACTACAACCAAGAAGCTCAGTGAAAAGGCCTGGATGAAAGACTATCTTCGGGCCATGGCTTCTCTAGAAGGCAGGTGGGTCCCATGTCTGAGAAGACACTCCAACGGATTGTCAGTGAAATCAAGGCTGACATCCGGTGGGAAAGAAGAAAGAGATGTACAGAAGGGTAAAGGGGATAACCTTCACTGCAACCACTCAACCACAACCTGAACCCTCACCCCTACGTTTCACCATCAAAACCGAACCCTTCACCCCTAAACCCACAACTTTGCCACATCCATCTTATCACCCCAACCACCTAAATGTCCCATCCTCCTACCAAAAACACTTCCCAGAACCTCTGAACCTCAACCTACCCAAAAACCATCCAAACCATCCCCTTAGCCTTCTCAACATCTCTCTCTTGAGGAGTTCAAGGTAATCAAGACCAAGCTCATCAACTGCACAACTTTGAGCGAAGTCTCATGTGATGAAGATTCTATCAACATTACCTATGTTGATGGATCCTTTTGTTCCCTCACAAGAGATCAATTCTTGATTTACCTAGAGGAACATTGGACTAGGCAGCTAGACTTCTAGGTCTTAACTCAGATTCACTGAATGATGAAGAGAAGAAGCTTAGAAGGAAACTGGTGACTCTACTGGGCACCAAGAAAGAGGACAAGATTCCCAGTCAGTCTCTTGTGCCTAGAAAGAAAATAGTCCAGTGGAGGTTTAATGAAACTTCTCACAACTTTGTTGTGGAAAGGGAGAATGGTGAAGTCAATAGACTTAATGCAACCTCTCTGCTACACTCCAGCAGGTTTGATATTGTTGAGTTAGCAGAGAAGCCATTCTCCAACCCCTCCAACTCTGAAACTGTTGCACTCATCAGAAATCATCTCAGCAGTCTTCATCTAGCCAAGCTAACTGCAAAAGCCAAGATTCAAGAAGAGTTGAAGTTAGATAGGAATATGATTGAAGAAGACAGGAACACAAGGAAAGATCTCCTACCAAGGGCACTGCCTTTCTACAGATGGTGGAGGGTCCAGAATTGGAACCTATAGTTAGATGGGAATATGATTACAATTCCCATCAACTAACTTTTTTCAGAGGGCAACAACAGAGGGTACATGTTATCCAAGGTGATAGACTAGACTTCCTGTCTACCAAGGATCTATACAAACTTCTCATCACCACATCAGGGAAGAACAAGGAAACAGACAAATATCTACTCTCCTTGGTGCTGAAAGTTTTGAGAAGCAGAAACAAGTGAAGTTTTGGTAGCATCAGCCTAGGGGGAGTTTGTTGGATCAAGAAGAAGGCCGGTGCAACAAACCAATTCACTTAGACAATTTTCGTACTACATGCAAGGGCTTCCAAAGCTTAGCATGGAACTTCCGAAGGTTATAGAGTTCTTCCGAAGAAAAAGTGAAAGATAAACTTCTGAAGACAGAACTCTACTTCTGAAGCAAAGAACATGCTTTCGAAGATCAAGTCCTAGAAGAAAAGCCTGAAGACTATTTCTGAAGTATGATGATTAGGAGAAGTCTCCAAGCCTTGGAAGAAGTAGCCTCTTTCGAAGTATAAGTGGCTTCGAAAGTACTTACTCTTCCGAAGCCATTTAACCTTCGGAAGACACTGCTATGAACCAGTGGACACAAGTATGGTCTCTGACACTCCGCGGCAGACCTCTGATACTGTATGGCGTTTTCTCGAAAAGCCATGTTGTTGACCATACTTTATTCCAGTGTTCACCTTTTTGTGATAGTACATGTTACCAACTTTAGTTGGTGATAAAAGGTAAGTCAGGGACATGTCCTAACTACCAAATCTTAGATAAGACTTTATCCGAGATACCTTAAATTATAGTCTTGTAGTATAGACTTTAGCTACAGGATCCCAGCTGGTATCAACGTATATCCGGCTGTAGGTAGTATTATATATAGGTTCTCTTTGTAACTCATTCGACACTGCTTGTAAGAGTCTTGTATTATTGAATTGAGAAGCAATATATAAAAGTACCTTGAAAATTACTTCTTGTGTTCTTTATTACTTTCTATATTGTGATCAACTCTTACTGATTCTATCTTTTCCTAAGTGTTGTTTAGGTGAGTTTGAGAGAAAACAAAGTGTTAAGTGACCAATATTGATCCTGCAGATTTCAAGGTCTACCAGTTTGATGTCAAGTATGATTTTCTTTATGGGTGATTGATAAAGAGGTGTATGTCAAACAACCACTTGGGTTTACAAATCCTGATCATCCTGATTGTGTATGTAGGCTTGATAAAGCTCTTTATGGGCTACACCAAGCACCAAGGAAGTGAAATAAGACTCTATCTCAGTATCTATCAACTTGGATATAGAAGAGGTACTATAGATGGGACTCTCTTCATCAAAGGAACAGGGAATGATTTAATACAAGTTTAAGTGTTTGTAGATGACATTATCTTTAGGCCAACTAATCCAAAACTCTTCAAAGACTTTGAGAAGCTGATGAAGGATAGATTTGAAATGAATGCCATGGGGAACTCAAATTTCTTTCTAGGAATTCAAGTGAAGTAAGTTGACAGTGGCACCTTCATAAGTCAGTCAAAGTATGTACATGACATACTTAAAATATTCAACATGACTGGCTGTAAGGTTGCTAAGACACCCATAACCAGAAACCACTCCCTTGGACATGATATTGAGGGGGAGTGTGTGGATGAGCATCTTTACATGGCTATAATGGGTCTCTTATGTACCTCACAGCTAGCAGGCCTGATATCATGTTTGCCACATGTATTTATGCAAGATATCAAGCCAACCCCAAGATGTCGCATCTAGTTAATGTCAAGAGAATTTTAAGATATCTTAAAGGTGCCTTAACACTTGCCTTTGGTATCCAAAGAATTATGACTTTAATCTGTATGTGTATAAAGATAGTGATATGGTGGTTGCAACATGACTGCAAAATCTACATCATAGGGTTGTCAATTCCTTGGTGGATGGATAGTCTCTTGGAAATGCAAGAACTAATCTATGTCTTTGCATCAACTGCTGAAGTTGAATACATTGCTTTTGCAAGCTATTGTGCTCAAATGCTTTTGATTTAGAATGAGATGCGAGACTACGGATTCAACATCAAAGTGACTCCCATTCACATAGACAACAATAGTGCCATCTCTATCATGGAGAATCATATGCGGCACTCAAGGAAAAACACATCAATATTAGATATCATTTTATTAGAGATAACTTTGAGAAGGGGTTAATCAAACTAGTCAAAGTTAACACAAATGAACAATATGTTGGTCTGTTCACCAAAGTTTTTGACGAGCAGAGTTTTAAATATTTTATATCAGCTATTGGGATGATTAACCTTTAGTATCTTTTCTTAAAAACTAAATCATATTATTTCTAAAAACCTTGTGTCCTAGAATATCTATTTTATCACCTTCATATGCCCTCGTTTACTCTAGAAGAAAAAAAATTAGAATACATTCCTTAGATTTTTTAAAATTATGATCTTTTTATACTTCAAAAGATATGTATTTACCTTTGGAAGAAATTTATGGCTTCAAAACAAACAATTGCTTAAGAACATTTACTTTCGGAAGAAATTTCCAAAATATCTTTCAAAGCTTAACATATTCTTAAATACTTGTATGTTTTTCAAGAACAATTTTCTTCGTAAAGTAATTAACTCTAGGAAGCTATATTAAAACATCCAAGTCTTAATCTCATCTAAAGCAAAATTTTCTAAACTCTTTGGAATATCTTCCGAAGTCATTTTGGCTTCAGAAGCTTTTTATCAAAAACTTTCGAAGTAAAATTTGGACTGTGAACTAGGTTCACAGTTGAGGGAAACATGTAATATTCTTATACTGGGACAAATGAAGCCCGACAACTTTAAGATATTGAAGATGCCAACTGTTGGCTTCTCTGGGTAGAAACAACCCTTTTCCAAAAATGTTAGAGCTTATTGCTCAAGGTGACAACCTAGCAACATAAGCTAGTGTTGAACCCACACTGCCTATTTCTCAACCCAAAAGACAACCATAAATCACCCTCACCTAACAAAGCAAATCCAAATAAACCCCTGCACAAGCTCCTCATTTTGTGCAAGCCCTCATATCACTACCTAGAAAGGAAGAAGTAGACACTTGAGCTCCACTTTTCCTGAGGAGCAAACCACTCCCATCTCATAAAGAATGAGTACTGAGGTTCCACATGCTCAACCTGATGAGCTCATTAGCCCATCAGCCTTAAGCCTTCACTCTAAGACTCAACACTCAAGTGAACAATCTTTAGGGGAAAGTTACCATCCCTAGCCTCTAGATCTAAACCAACCTATATCTAACCTTGAATTTTATAATAATGAAGATATGGGATTTAGTGAGTACCATGAGTCTCTCTACTCCTCCTTTACTCAAAGAGAGATGAGTGATCCCGATTCTCCCATATCTAGCCCATATCATTCACCCATCACTGAGATGGATCTCTCTAAACCTGTTTAGGAGGTCCATTTGGAAGAGGCTTTCACTTTTGCAAGTGATAACATCAATAGGACCTCAGCCGTGGCAACCCAACCCATTGACACTTCAACTGAAGTTGTTAGTAAGCAGGGGAAATCCAGCAGCCAAGAACTCTATGTTGGTGGTGAGAGAGAATACTTTGGTCCCAGTCTCTTATCCCCCATGATTCTTCTCATGAAGATGAGGGGAACATGAGACTAAAGGTGCAGAAATTGTCACAAACATGCTCCTATTTAGTCTTTAAGGTTAGTCACCATGAATCTTAGGTGACTACCTTACAAAACAGGGTAAATGGTTACCAACTTAAGATATGTTATCTTAAGGAACAACTAGCTAGAAGACCGTTGAGGAGAGTTCATCCAGGAACATAAGAGCGTGTGGATATGATTGACTTAAGTCCTAGCTCACCTATGCAAGAGGGTGATGTTACCAAAAAGGGGAAGAAAGTCATAGCAATCACAAAACTTGGGAGTTCTTCATAGAGTATGGACATTAAGGACTCGCCATCCTCTCTTGCAATCATCCATACTCAGCAACTTCCTAAAATTTACATTGATATGGATTCACTAGACTCACTCATTTAGAGTCTATTTGAGGAAGGTATACCAAGGGCTATGTCATCCCTACCTCAAGGATCTTTAAACTACATAATTGGGTAGAGGTATGATGCGGACAGAAGAGCCCTTATACTTCAAAGAGTGCTAGGGAAGCAAGAGATCTTTAACTTTTAGACCTTGAACTACTATGAAGGTCTTGACTGGGTCAACATGCCACTTGATAATCCTAGCCAATCTAGGCAAGCTGACAGGATGGCTTAATGGATTCAAGACTAGATTGCTAAAGTTTTTAAACCAAGAAGACAAATGCAAGCAGGCAATGTCATTGGTCAACTAGATGTTAAGGTGGACCCTAAGATTAGCTTCAAAGGGAAAACCTTGAGTAAAGGTGTTGGTCCATTTGATCGTATAATAGTGCAAATGAAATAAAGAATCGTTCAATATCAAACACACAAACAAAACAAAATGAACAATGAAGATTGAAAACAATAACAACTTATTCAATATAGACAATGAAGATCATAACATTTAATAACATCAAGCATAATGATATTTCTGTGAATTTACTACTTAGAAAAGGTAACTTGCAACAAGGATAGACGATTAGGGTTTTTCAAGCTCACCTCCAATGATAATGACCAAAACTATATATAGTAGTCTTAGTTTCACAGACAGTTTCACTGACAGCGATACTGTTCTGCTGAAACTGTAGTTTCGCCCGGCAGACATAGTAGTTTCGCCGAGCGAACTAATCAGCTGACTGTGAGCGAAACTATAGTTTCGCTCATAGTTTCGCTGGATTGCAAAACTACATAAATCTAATTACATACAAAAGGAAACTAACACAAGACTATTACAAGCAAAAATAAACATTCTAAACTAAGGTGAGTCCAACCTATACATGATCTTCAAAAGGTCCAGTGACAGAACTTGTAAGTTATATCTCACAACCAGCAACTTCAACAATCCATTCCCTTAGTGAAACACCTACTGGTGAAGGTGTGTCACAGCCTTTTCTGGCCAGAGCATGGAGACTACTCTTAGCAATAAAGGCCAAAGCTCTCTCCACCCTAGTCACAAAGGTTTGCAGGTGACAAAGGAAAAGGATTATGAATCCTGAGGAGATTGATGAAGAGGATATGTGAATCCAAGGATCACAATCAGGAATTATCAATGTTAGATTGGTTTTGATTTAATGATTGCGAAATCATCATTAATCATTGTTTAATGATCAAATATTAAATATCGAACATAATAAATATAGACAACAAACACGTGAAAGATATCACCAATACGCAAAGAACACGTTTTGAATCAAACGTAATTCGTTAACACTGATTAATGATTACAAATAAACTAATAACAATTTCAAACAATTTTCTATGCTATGATTGTGTTTATGATTTTGGTGTGTTGATGTGATGGTTGCTAGGTTTGTGTTTAGTGGATCAATGCGATGTTTTCCATCAACTTTGATATGAAATCTAGGACTCATATTTATAGACACACATGTTTCTATTAAGGAAATAGTGAATCTCTGGAGTCTGTTATTGACTTATTGACTTGAATTACTTGTATCATTTAGAGTACAAGTGTTTGACCTTCTGCATCATCTTTATCTTTTGTATGAGTTTGCTCTTCCGTAGAAGTCTTCACTTTTGTTTCTCCATGTGTGGTGTTGTTCATCACTGAATCTTTGGTCATGTAGTCTCCTGTACTAATGTTCATCCATAGATTAACTTCTGATGAAAGTCTTGTAAGAAAGATATCTATGGAAGAACAAAAATGTTCATCTGTAGATATTTCTTACACTTAGTCAATTTCAGAAATTGATCAAGTATAATGTTTGTAAGTGAAACCATACACATAAATCTACACACCACATGGGTTAACCTATATACATAATGCATACATCAAAATAATGAATTACAAATATTCGTTACAAGTATTGATTAAAGTTTTAAGCCTATACAAAATGATTAGACCTATTGTTCATAGATCTATCAATACTTCCCTTTAGGCTTAGACACTTGTAATCCGGTATTCAAAACTAAAAGCTCCTTGACCCTTGACACCATCTTCTTGTTGAAATAAGACACTGCATCCTTTTGATCATCGTAATTGTACTTGATCTCCATTTTGCATATCTTTTATAATGTCTCAAAGTTCAATCCCAAAATATCTTCTTTTGTTGTGAGATTTTTCAAGACATTCTCCTTGTGGACTATCTCCAACTCATCTTGTTCAAACATTCTCAATGCACTCATTTCTTTAAACTATGTTCAAATCAACTTTCTTGCTTCATACTTCCTTCTCTTATGATCCTTGGCATGAAGTTTGTCTATCACTTGAATCAAATGAACATATAGGCATAAATCATTTTGAGCTTGAACATCTTTGAGTTTTGCGAAAAACTTATCATGTAGGAATAAAGTGTAGCTTGGATGTAGAAGTTTAATTTCAGTTGGATCAAACAACCTTATGCTCCTTGCTTTCTTGTTTTCTTCATTTCTCAGCAGCACTAGTTCTTTAGTCTTCTCCACATATCCCCACTCAGTTATAGGAAGAGAGTATTGATTTCCTTCAATCACTTTTATGGCTATTGATTCTTTGTTGTTGTATCCAATCCATTTTAAAAATTCATCATCCACAAAATCAAAGGAGTTGGATTTAGACCTTTTCATCCCTTGTATTCTTCTCATGTGTTCAGCATCCTCTCTCCTTGCTTCTTTCAACACATCATATTGAATTTTGTTTTCAACTTACCAACCAAAACAAAGAAATCTCTTCCTTTTGGGCTTATTGGATAGTTGGAGATGATTGAACTCTGGAGATCTTTAATGTTAGCATCTGGTGGACAACAAAATTGATTCAAATAAGTAGAAGTATTCAATTCTTCTAAATACTTTCTTGATAAGTGCACAATACCACGCTGGATCATATTTCCAGGCCATAATCTTGTTCTCTTCAGCAGTAGTGGGAGTTGTGATGTGATCAAACAACTGGATTAGTGAAGATTTTTCTTTATGATTTCTCTCACAGTTGTGCACAAAGGCCATACTTTCCTAGGGATCATCTCTCTTGGTTCTTTGATTAGTTTTTCTTTCCCTTTATGTTGATCTCTACTTTCAATTGTTACTAGTTCAGCAAGAGTTTTAATTGGTGTTCATAAGAAGGATTTGGAGCTTTAGTTCTGAATTTTACTCCGGTTTCTAATTCCACTGACATTACATGCTCCATCAACCTTCTAAGCTCAGTCACAGATCTTCCATTCAGCTCATGTATCTTGTAGTTATGACTTTGCAACCAACATGACATGTTATAGTTGCTGAGTTTGGTTATATCACAATGTCCTAACTCCTTATTTATTCTCTGAATTGACTGGAAGGCAGTGAATGTTTCATAGTTGTAGTTTGGGATCATGAAGCTTGCTAACTCAAATTACTTCAGCATATTCTTCATATAATTCAGATTTAACATCTCTACCATGTCATATGGAAATCCATGGTTGATTAGGGTCATAAACATAGAAGATTCTGGCCTTTCTTCAAGTATGTCTTTTATGGTCAGTAGGTCATCAACCTTTATTTCTTTGTCTGCTTTGAGAGATTCATCCTTTGTAAGTTCATTCCATTCAGCATCACTCTCAGTTTTAGTATGTGTTATTGGCTTCAAAGTGGAAACATCCAATGAAGGAGTGTGCTCTAGAGATGCATTATTTAACCGTTTGAGATTCTTCTACATCAATCACCTCTTGTGTATAGTACCTAAGTACTTCCTCATCCTAGTGTATTGAATGAGATGCTTTGAAGTCTGAGCAGATTCTTTTGATTGTTTTGATCCATCGGCATTTGACTCAAGGTCACTTATTTTCTTTTTTAGCTCATCTATCTCTGCATTTTTCCTTTCCAGCTGAGATGATTGATCATTCAGAGTCTTCTTAGCTTTATTGTTCTCCAATACAAGCTTCTCTCATTTAGTCTTCTCTTGTATAATAGACTCTTTCAATTCTCTATTCAACTCATGTAATGCATCAATCATTTTATTGTTAGTTTGAGCATCTTCTCTTAACCTTTTTAGAGATGTCTCTTGTTTGGTTATCAATTCCTTTTTCTCTTTCATTATTTCCTATCTTTTGTTTGACTTGATGATTAGTTTGTTGTACTCAACAACCAGATAACTTTTGCTTACTGGGATATCATCATCACTGAGATCATCTTCCATATAAGCGATCACATCAACATAGTTTGCTTCTTCTTTCCCCTCTTAATGTTCAGCAGCAATCTTATCATCATTTACTTCATCATGTGCTATACTTGTTGAGCTTGAGCTGGACTCTACTGCTTGATCTGTCTGCTCTTGATGTTGTTCTTGTTGTTACTGAAGATCGTTGAAGATCACTGATTGGTGAAACTAGTTCATTTTGCTTAGACAAGATTGGAGTTTGTGAGTGGTTATTGAGAGTGGAATGGTGCTTGTTTATGATGCCAACTTGATCTCACCGATGTGAACGAGTTTTAAGATTTAGTAGCAAATATAGTCTTTGTGTGAACACTCTGAGGAGATTGATTTTGAGGGGTTGAGGTTGTTAATGAAAAGGTGATTAAGCGTGAATTGGAGAGATTGGCCGGGTGTTTTGACTGGTAGGGGATTGGATTTTTGAAGATTGATCCTGGTGGTTTATGGGAGATTAAGAAGTAAAGTGAGATGCTTGATCAGTATCAGTAGAAGAACTATCTTGTTATTCTTCATACACCAATTCTTGTGGGATATTGGTATTAGGATCAACCATATATGCAAACATGGGCATGTCTTCACCTTCATACTTTCCACTGATCTTGTTTAACACAGATCTTCCCAAATAAGCTTGTACAGAGACATCACCTACTCTTTCTATCCCAGGCAACTCAACATTAATGATTAGTTGGAGGAACCTTGGAAACATGAACATTTTATTAGCCTTCTGTACTTTTATTTGGTCACACAAACATCCAAGATTGTATTTTGAGTAGTTATAAGTTCTTCCTTCAAAGATTCCTATGATTCCTGAAGAGATGTGCCATACATAGCATCACCATACACATAAAAAGGAACATAACATGAACATAACCATACCATACATAGCATCACTATACATATAACATACAACATCATAAAGTCAACTTGCATCACCCTCGAGAACATCCCAAGTCAAAGCCTACACTTTACATTTCCCTAAAATTCAGAAAATAATTCTAAGTCTTAGGCGCTTGGGCACTATGCAGGCACATGACCACTATGTGGGTGCATGGATGCTTAGGCGTACGGGAAATTTCTAGGCGCATGGGCACTATATGGGTGCATGGGCACTATACGGGCGCATGGGCACTATACGGGCGCATGGCTAACACTTAGGCATTTGGGTGGCAATTGGGCAACATTTGGGCATTCGGGCACTATGCAAGCGGATGGCCTGACTTAGGCACATGGGAACACTTAACCAATTCTAGGCTTAATCCTAGACGCATGGAGAATATTGGAATGCATGAGTTTTGGGCGCATGGGGAAAACACTTAGGCGCATGGGCTACTATTCAGGCGCATGAGTAACTAACTTACCATAATTCATCAGAATTCACACCCGAGTTCAATTCCAACATGCTCTAAGCTTAGTTCTAACATTCTAAGCCGAGTGCATGCTTTTTCCTGTGAAGTTTCATGGAGAAATCAGGGTTGCTTCTAAGATTTAGATGGCCATTTTCAGAAGCTTAAGGGTGAAGGAAAATGAAGAACAAAGGCGGTTTGGGAGAATTTAGGTTGGAGAAATAGTGTAGATGAAGAAGATAGTGAAAGAAGGGGGAACCATTGGGTTTATATGTGAAAAGGATCTGAGACAAATTAATGAAAGAGGAATATCTTTGGAAGTCGAGAAATCTTTCGAAGGTTATTTTGCTTCGGAAGTTCTTGAAGAAAAGCTTCCGAAGGCAAATTGGCCTCGGAATATATTTCAAAGATTTTTGAGAATTTTGATTCGGAAGAGATTTAAAACATAGAATGCTTATTCTAGGAAGAATAAAATATTACAAAAGGAAATTGCTTTCCGAAAAAAATTGTTCCAATAAAACATACAAGTATTTAAGTTGATTCTAAGCTTTGGAAGATATTTTAAAAATTTCTTCCTAAGGTAAAACTACTTATGTAGATATTTCTTTACCAAGTCATTAATTTCTTCTGAAGGTAATTTTAAATCTTCCAAAGGATAAAGAGATCAAAATTTTCAAAAATCTAAGGAATGTCTTTTAGTAAGATTTTACTTCCAAAGAGAACAAAGGCTTATGAAGGTGATAAAATAGACAACTTAGGACACCCAGGTTTTAGAAAGAATATGATTAAGTTATAAGAAAAGCTGCTCAAAGTTAATCATCCCAATAGCTGATACGAGATATTTGAATCTTTGTTTATCAAAAGCTTTGGTGAACAGATCAGCATATTGTTCATTTGTGTTAACCTTGACTAGTTTGATTAATCCCTTTTCAAGGTTATCTCTAATCAAATGATACCTGATATTGATGTGCTTTCTTCTTGAGTGCTGCATAAGATTTTTTGTGATTAAGATAGCACTATTGTTGTCTATGTGGATGGGAGTCTCCTTGAAGTTGAATCCATAGTCCAACATCTGATTTTGAATCCAAAACACTTGAGTACAACAGCTTGTAGCAGCAATGTATTCACCCTCAGCAGTTGATGCAGATACACATGATTGTTTCTTACATTGCCAAGAGACTATCCTTCCACCATGAAATTGACATCCCCCTGATGTAGATTTTACAGTCATGTTGCAACCACCATAGTCACAATCTGTATAAGCATACAGATTAAAGTCAGAGTTCTTTGGATACCAAAGGCCAAGTGATGGAGCACCTTTGGGATATCTTAGAATTCTTTTGATAGTGATTAGGTGTGACATCTTGGGGTTGTCTTGATATCTTGCACGTATACATGTAGCAAACATGATATTAGACCTGCTAGCTATGAGGTACATAAGAGACCCAATCATTGCCTTGTAGAGATGCTCATCAACACACTCCCCCTTAAGATCAGGTCCAAGGGAGTGGTCTCTGGCTTGGGTGTCTTAGCAACCTTACAATCATTCATGTTGAATTTTTTTAGTACATGCTTTTGCAGGACCATTGATTAGTTTTTTCTTGCTCAGTTGGGTGTTCCTCCCTCACAGGTTCAAAAGGAGAGTGAGTTTGACCCGGTTGTGGATTAGAAGATGAAGCTTGTTGAGGCTTAGCAGGAGGTTCAGGTTATGTTGTCTCAGGTTGTTCAACCTTAACCTCCACTTCGGGAAGAACTTCACTTGGAGGGGAGTGTAAGTTAAGTAGCTCTCCTCTTTTGAACTTCTGGTTGATTACCTTGATGTGCTCATCTATTGTAGATAAAGACATAGGGCCAAGTCTCCTTCTGCAGAATCCATACAGCCTCAAAAGCTCATCATCCTTTGTCTGTCAGCAAACTTCTTCATGCTCTTTTGGATGATGACTCATGACCTTGTAACATCTTCCCTTATCTTTCTCTTAGTTTCCTTTTGTTCTTTAAGTACTTCAAGCTCAAGCTGTTTGAGATACTCAAACTCTATGTACTCAAAGGACAAGGGAAAAAGTGCAGATGCCTGGTATAGGCCTGTGGCACTCAGGTAGTTGATCATATTGATCCTATTAGTCTCTTTGTCTACTTGAGGTTCTTGTGGAGCCACAGCCTCTTGTGTAGGACTTTCTTGAACTGGGGAGAGAGTGGGAATATGCTTGTACAATCTCTTTTGTCTCCTTACCTCTTTGATTTGGAGAAGTAACTTTGCATCCTCTGTTTCCTTCCTCTCTCTTGACAATTCCATGTCAACCTATAATTAAGCTCCTCTAAGGGGAGAGATATAATCTCATCAAAGTCATAGTTCTTGGTTTGCAGGTAAGTAATCCTGACTATCCTTAACTCATCATCTTGAGTGTTTGGTCTGGGGACAGCCTAGATTGATGCTTCCATGAATCCTGCAGACCCAGAGGAACTTTCTCCCCTTAGGTTCCTTTTCTTCTCTCTCTCTCTCCTTCTCCTTAATCTCCTCAAAAGTCATTTTCCTTTTCCCTTTGTCACTCACAAACCTTTGTGACTCAGGGTGGAGAGAGCTTTGGCCTTCATTGCTTGGTGTAGCTTCCAAGCTCTAGCCAGAGAGAGGTTGTGATACACCTTCACCAGCAGGTGCTTTATTGATGGAATGAATTGCTTAAGTATTTGTAGGTGTGACAGGGCTCTCAGACTCTACCACTGGGCCTTCAGTCAAGATTTCCCCGTTGAAGCTAACCTTAGGGTCTGCCTCAACATCAAGTTGACCAATAATATCACCTAATTGCCTTTGTCTCCTTCTAAGACTAAATTCTTTAGTAATTTTGTCCTGAATCCTTTGTGCCAGGCTATCAGCTTGTCTAGATTAGGTTGGATTGAAAAGTGGCATGTTTATCAGGTCAAGACCTTCATAGTAACTCAAGGTCTGAAAGTTGAAGACTTCTTGCTCTCTTTGAACTCTTTTAAGAATCAGGGTTGTTCTGTTCGCATCATACATCCACCCTATAATGTAGTTGGATATTCCTTGAGGTGGAGATGACACTACCCTTGGTATACCTTCCTCAAAAAGACTCTAAATGAAGGAACCTATAGAATCCACATCAATGTGAACTTAAGGAAGTTGCTGAGTATGGACAGTTGCAAGTGAGGATGGTGAGTCCTCAATGTCCATGCTCTATGAAAAACTCCCATGTTCTATGTCTGTGATGACTTTCTCCACCTTTTGGTAGCATCAACCACTTACATAGAAGAGCTAGAGGTTAGATCAATCGCATTCACAGGTTCTTGTATTCTTGGTTGAGCTCTTCTTAAAGGTCTCCCACCTAGTTTTTCCTTAAGATATGATATCTCAAGTTGCTGATCATTGAACCCATTATGCAAGGTAGTCACCTGAGATTCAAGATGACTAACCTTGGAGACTAGGTAGGTGCATGTTTTTGAACATTTTTGCACCTTTAGCCTCATATTCCCCTCATCTTCATCAGAAGATTCATGGGAGGATGAGAGAGTTGGACCAAAGTCTTCTCTCTCACCATCAGCATAAAGTTCTTGGTTGTTGGTTTTCCTCTGCTTAGTGAAAACTTCAGTTGAAGTGTCAATGGGCTGAGTTGCCTTGGTCGAGGTTGAATGATGTAATCACTTGCTGAAGTGAGAGCCTCTTCCATATGGATATTCTTAACAGGTTCAGAAGTATCCACCTCAATAATAGCTGACTGATGTGGGCTAGACATAGGTGACTCAAGAGCACTCAGCTCTCTTTGAGTAGAGGAGGAAAATAGAGACTCATGGTACTCACTAAAACCTAAATCTTCATCAGTATAGAAGTCAAGGTTGGGAATTGGGTGGTTTAAGTTTAGAGGTTGGGGATGGTAACTGTCCCCTGAAGGTTGTTCACCTGAGTGTTGAGACTCCATGTGATGGCTTAAGGCAGTTGGGCTTGTGAGCTCATCAGGCTGAGCATGAGGAACCTCAGCACTAATCCTTGAAGAGATGGGAGTGGTTTGCTCCTCAGGAGAAGTGGGAGCTTTAGTATCCACTTCCTCCCGTATGGGTAAGTATATGGGGTCTACACAGACTTAATATCTTAAGCAGGAGTTTGTTTGGATTTTCTTTTGTAAGTGAGGGTGATTGGAGGCCTTTTTGGTGGTTGGGAGGTAGAAGGTGTGGGTTCAACACTAGCTTGTTTTGCTAGGTTGTCACCTTAAGCAATGAGCTCTAACATTTTTAGGACAAGGGTTGTTTCTACCCCTGAGAAGCCAACAGTTGGCTTCTTGAAGATTTTAAAGATGTTAGGCTTCATCTGTCCCAATTTAAAAATATTACCTTTTTTCCTCAACTGTGAGCCCAATTCACAGTTGAGAATGTATTGAACATATCTAGGAAACATGTAACACTCTAAGGAGTCCAAGTTAGCAAGCAAATTTGTGTAAACAAACTAAGAGTACCTGAACTTGATCCCCTGAACCATATCATGTACTATGAAGAAGAGATCCTCAGGAATCTAGTCCCATCCTCCATGCTTGCTGGACAAGTTATGGATAACCAAATGAAGCAGGTAAGTCCACTGGGATGAGACCTTCTCTTTCTTGAAGGTCTTTACAGAGAAATCTCCCTCATAGCCCATCTGCTCAAAGGAATGATTTACAGCCTCCTTTGGGAATAACTCACCATCTTCATCATCCAGCTGAAGATGATTGTTGATAATGGCCAGAGTATAAAGATTGTTCTCCCCTGCAATGTGGCGGACAGTGCCTTCTCCCCATCCATAATGACCTCTTGGCAGGTCTTCCAAAATTCAAGCAAGTGATCCTCTTAAAGAGTAGGATCAACGGTAAGGGAGGTGAAGTAGTTGGACAGCGCCAGAAAATGGCAAACCTCTAAGAAACTATCATTTTCTCAGAGTTTAATAGAGCAACGTGATTATGTTGCCTGTGAAGTTGCATTAAGAAATCAGGGTGTTTCTAAGATTTAGATTGGCCATTTTGAGATGCTTAAGGGTGAAGGAAGATGAAGAAAAAGGTGGTTTCGGAGAATTTATGTTAGGAAAATAGTGCGGATAAAGAAGATAGTGCAAGAGGGGGGAACCGTTGGGTTTATATGTATAAAGGATCTGAGACAAAGTTAATGAAAGAGGATAAACTTTGAAATCCGGAAGTTGGTGCCACCACTGACAAGTAGTTTGCGTTTGCCCAAAAAGTAGTTTTCTTGGAAGTCAAGAAATCTTCCAAAGGTTATTTTACATCGGAAGTTCTTGAAGAAAAGCTTTCGAAGGGAAATTGACTTCGGAAGATATTTCAAAGATTTTTGAGAATTTTGCTTCAGAAGAGATTTAAAACACAGAGTGTTTATTCTAAGAAGAATAAAAACTTCCGAAGGAAATTGCTTTTGGAAGAAATTTTTTTCTTATAAAAGATACAAGAATTTAAGTGATTTTAAGTTTCAGAAGATATATTAAAATTTCTTCCGATGGTAAATTTTAAATTTTAAGTTGATTTGTTTGCTAAGTCATAAATTTTCTGCCGAAGGTAATTTTAAATCTTCCGAAGGATAAAGAGATCAAGATTTCAAAAATCTAAGGAATGTATTTTAATAAGATATTACTTCCAAAGAGAACAAGTGCTTATAAAGGTGATAAAATAGACTACTTAGGACACACAAGTTTTAAAAATAATATGATTAAGTTTTAAGAAAAGCTACTCAAAGTTAATCATCCCAATAGCTGATACAAGATATTTGAATCTTTGATTATCAAAAGCTTTGGTGAACATATCAGCATATTGTTCATTTGTGTTAACCTTGACTAGTTTGATTAATCCATTTTCAAAGTTATCTCTAATCAAATAATACCCTATATTGATGTGCTTTGTCCTTGAGTGCAGCACAGGATTTTCTATGATTGAGAAAGCACTATTGTTGTCTATGTGGATGGGAGTCTCCTTGAAGTTGAATCCATAGTCTAGCATCTGATTGAATCCAAAGCACTTAAGCACAACAGCTTGCAGCAACAATGTATTCAGCCTCAGCAGTTGATGTAGTCATGTTGCAGTTGTTGGATTCTTTATGCCCAAGACACATAGAATATTGATGTGGTTAGTATGTAATGATCCAAGTCTGGTCATACCCAATAACAAGCTTAGCAAACACCAGTATAAAATATTTAATTGATGATATGATCATTCAATTAAACAAATACACCAATTTAGAAAATGGGTTTTCTAATTAATTTGCATATGAGATGAAACAACTTATAAGGATATTTTGTTCATGGACATTATTTGTCATGTTATTTAAGTTTGTTAAATAACATCATATAATAATAATAGTGTGTGTATAAGTTATATAATTAAAAAGTTAATTAGATAACTTATAATTGTAATTAGTTAAACAAAATAAAAGGGAGTTTTTGGGGGGAAACCCCAAATTCTTTTGGTTTTCGGCCGCCCCCTTTAAGGGGTCTTTGGCCTTTTGTTTTGACATTTTTTACTTCTTGAAAACACACACACACATCCTCTCTTCTCTCTCTCACATGCAACGGACCAAGAACCCACTTTCTCTCTATTTTCTTGAAGGTGTTCAGAGCTGAAAATTTGATTTTCAGCTCTCTTGTTTCGAGATTGGTGTTCAAATCCTAGCAACAAGGTGTTTGCTTGATGCTTATGGGTATGGATGCTTGATTACATCTATCCTAGGTGTTTTGGTCATTCAAGAGCCTCATCTACTTCACCCAAATTTGTTTTTTTTGCAGCTTTACAAAAGGTAGTTTGTATGATTTGTTTTGCTTGTTATTATTCTTGATAGCTAGTTCATACCATATAATGATCTTGATGTTCTTGGTTGTTGTTATTATAATATGAGCCTTAACTTTCAGATTACAAATGATAATATTAAGGTTTTAATCCGCTGCGTTTTCATGTTTAAATGGTTAAAGTACTTGATAATGGTCCAACAAACCCAACATTGGCATCTAGAGCCGGATATGTGGATGACTAGCTTCCATTGTCCTTATAAATTGTTTTATAGGACTTTAAACCCTTATAGGGGCTGTTTTGTGGTGATGTTATAAATCCCCAACCTTTCAAGGTTATATCTAACATGCTTGTGATTAAACCTTGAAAGAAAGATATCAAATGGTTGATTGTGTTTTGTTTGGACAAAAACACCCTAAAATCTTAGTTTATGTTAGCTGAAAATTTAGGGTTAAATGGGTATTTATTTGGTTCTTGTATGTTGTATATGATGTTTCATATTGGTGCATAACCTAGCCTTGACCTTGTGTTGGTTTGGTTTTGGATGAATGGTTGTTTTGGTTGATTTCATTCATAATGGGTTGTAATATTGTTCTTTTGTATTTGGATGTAATTATTTATTCATTCAATGGAATGTAATAGATAGATTAAGTGTGTTTTCTTTTATTAGAAAACTTGTATTAGGATATAAATTTTGTAAAAAAAGATGCACAAGATGGAAGCACAAAAGGAAGACACAAAGAGAAGGACTTGAAGTATTTGGATGCAATTTCAAGTGGGGGTCTTTGGAGATCTCATCTTTATGTTGTGTTCAACCTTTAGAAAAGACCAAATGACAACACTTGTGATGGCAAACAAGTGTTGTCAACATAGTGGCTATGGTTATGCACATGTGGTTGTTTTATATATGCTTGTTTCATTATTCATTTTGTGTTGATTGTCTGATATGTGGATATGCTTAACAATGTAAAGAAATTATCATAACAAGCTGAATTTGTTGGTTCCTAATCATTAAGTTACTAATAAAAGGTTATTAAAAGGATTAATGATTTCAAAATAAAAGAGGTTTTATTAAAAGAGAACCATAGGGTACCATGTATTTCAAAGCATGCGAATGCAAGGTACATAGAGCTTTCATAACTAGAATTAATGGAAACTTAAATCCCTTTGGAAACAAGTTAAACACCATCCTTTTATACGACACTCGAATCACTTGAGAACTATTTGTGGGATAAAGGTCACCTAACCGCTTTTAGGGAACTTGTGTGTTTGAGGTGGGCTTAACATATTTGTGGGATAAAGGTCACCTAACCACTTGTATCTGTAAACTCACACGTCTGTGTAAGTAGGACGACTTGAATTGGAAACCATGTGCATAGGGTCACCGAAGCATGGCGTACAATGGTGTTGATGGGATTTTACATGCCGACTAAACATAAGATGTTAACCGATCCCATAAAGCTAGAAGTTGCAATAGGTTGCAATTGTCAAATGTTGACTACCTTGTTAATTTAAATAATGGGATAAAAGTCACCTAAACATCATTTAATTGTAACATTGGATTCTAGATTTTAATTATTAATTGTCTATGGGACATGTAAGGGTATTAATAATTAAAATGTATTTTTCAAAAATACTAATATGAACTTTGTAATTTTGTAATGGCCGCAAACAATAATGCTACCACCCTGACCGTCCCTACCCTATCACTGAGAATCATCTTAGAAAGGGATTGTCCTAACCATAATAACTTTATGGATGGGTTTCGAAACTTGAGAATTGTTCTCAAGCAAGAGAAAAAGGCCTATGTCCTTGACGATCCATTCCAGACCAACCCGACCCCGAGGATGTTGAGGCCTATAACGATTGGCTTCAATACACTGAGGATTCCATGTAGGTTTCCTGCCTCGTGTTAGGAACTATGATTCCTGAACTTTAAAAGGATTTGGAGCATCTTGGGGCATATGACATAATTAACTAGTTGAAGGAAATGTTCCTTCAACAAGCTAGGGTAGAGCGCTTCGAAACGGTCCGAGCGCTTCATGCGTGTCGCATGGAAGAAACCCAGTCGGTATCATCTTTTGTTCTTAAGATGAAAAGCCATGATGATTGCCTCGAGAGGCTTAATTGCCCCATCTTAAAGGAGTTGGCCACGGATTTGATCCTTAATGGCCTAACTAAAAGGTTTGAGACGTTCATAATGAATTACAATATGAACGGATGGGACAAGAGCATGGTGAGCTTCACACAATGCTCAAAATAGCCGAGGCAGGAATGGGTAGAAGGTTCTACCTATTCTCTTGATCAATGAGGGAGGCAATAAGAAAAGTCCATTCCCCGATCCAAGGAAAATGATGCCAAAGGAAAGGGGTACATCAAAGGAAAGGGGAAGGGAAGGCTAAAGCGGAACCTCCAAAGCCTAAGCTTAAGAAGCCTAAGGTAACGGATAATGATCCATGCTTTGAGTGTGGTGTGATAGGACATTGGAAAAGAATTGTCCAACCTATCTCAAAGAGTTGAGAAACAAGAGGGATGCTTGGCAAACCTCATGTACAACTTTCATGATTCATATTGGTTGAAATGTTATTTCTTCAAACACATGGGTATTGGATACAGATGTGGAACTCGTATTTGCAATTTGTTGCAGGGGTTCAAAAGAAATAAGCACTTCAAGAAGGGAGACAAAAGTCTCTACATGGGCAATGGGGCCAAAGTTGATGTCGAAGCCCAAGGAGACTAAATTTTGAAACTTTCAAATGGTTTGGAAGTTGTTCTTAGGAAAATTTTGTATGCTCGTAGTTTGACTAGGAACATAATTATGTTTCCCGTTTAAAACAATGTAGTTATGAATTAAAGTTTGTTAACAATGGTATTTATGTTTGTATGGATGATGTATTTTGTGTCAAGGCTATGCCTTTTAATAGGATCTATGAATTGGTTCATGATAATTCATCCTTTGATAACTCATTATATCAATCAAGCACCAAGAAACATAAAATGGGTTAAGTGATTCTTATCTTTCGCATTGTCGTCTTGGTCACATAAACAAGAATCGGATTCAAACACCTCAAAAGAATGGTCTTTTGAAAACAAATGAAAATGTTTCATTTGATAAATGTGAATCTTGTTTACCAGGTTAGATGACCAAGTCGCCCTTTAGTGTTACTAACGAGAGGGCAAAAGACTTATTGGGAATCATACATTCGGATGTATTTGGTCCTTTTAAGGCAATGACTAGAAATGGTGAAAGATACTTCATTACCTTTACCGATGATTATAGTCGCTATGGTTATATGTACTTGATGACGCATAAACATGAAGCTTTTGAAATGTTCAAAAAATTCAAGAATGGAGAAGAAAATCAACTCAATACAACTATCAAATTCTTCGTTTAGATAGAGTAGGTGAATACCTAAGTGAGGCTTTTCAGGATCATCTGAAAGATATGGGATAGTCTCACAAACCACCCTAGAACACCACAACATAATGGTGTCTGAAAGGAGAAATCGAACCCTATTGGATATGGTTCGATCTATGGTGACTATAAGCTCACTACCTCTATTATTTTGGGGTTTCGCATTGCTTTCCGAGGCTCGTATTTTGAATATGGCCCCGATGAAGAAAGTCAATCCACTAAGTGTATATTTGTTGGATAGCCCAAAGACTGTATAAGATACTACCTTTTGATCCAACAGAGCAAAAGTATTTATTGCTTGAAAGGCTGAGTTCTTAGAAACTATGCTCCTTATGGAAGGAATTACGTATAGAACAATGGAATTTGATGAGGATCAAGATCCACAAGCCGATACACGTTTGGTTAACACTAGCAATCAACAAGAGGAAGTTGATGATGATCAAGAGGTTGATCAATATACACAAAACGTTCGAAGTTCTGGTAGAGTTAGCATTCCACCTGAAAGATATGGATTTTTCATGAATGGATGCTATGTAGTTGACTCCGACGAGCCAACTACATACCATGAAGCAATGTCCAATTCGGATTGTGACAAATGGTTGGAAGCCATGAACGTTGAGATGCAATCCATGTATGACAATCATGTTTGGGAATTGGTTGACCCTCTACTTAACTCCAAACCGGTTGGATGCAAGTGGGTTTCAAGAAGAAAATGGATATACATGGAAACTTGGATACTTACAAAGCAAGACTTGTAGCAAAAGGTTTCACTCAAACTCAAAGGGTTGATTATGATGAAACTTTCTCGCGTGTGGCAATGCTAAAGTCAATTAGGATATTATTTGCCATAGCTGCATATTATGACTATGAGATTCGGCAAATGGATGTCAAAATTGCTTTTCTTAGTGGACATCTCGAAGAGACTGTCCATATGGTTCAGCTTGATGGTTTTGTCGATCCACAACATCCTAATAAAGTATGCAAGTTAAAGAGATCAATCTATGGATTAAAATAAGCATCGAGAAGTTAGAATCAACATTTTGATGAAGAGCTCAAGATATTTGGTTTCATCAAGAACGCTGACGAGACTTGTGTGTATAAAAAAGCTAGTGGGAGCATAATTACATTTCTAGTATTGTATGTTGATGACATACTACCTTTTGGAAATGATATTCCAACCATGGAAGGTGATAAAAACCTAGCTTGGAAGTTGTTTTCATAAAAATATTGGTGAAGCCGCCCATATTTTTGGAATAAAGATCTATTGGGATAGATCGAGGCGGTTGATAGGTTTAAATCAAAGTGCATATATTGATAAAGTCTTGAAAAGGTTCAAGATGGAAAAACTCTAAGAAAGGTATGGTACCTATTCAAAGAGGGATAATATTGAGTACATCTCAATGTCCAAGCTCAAAGGATGAGCAAGATCGAATGAAGGACATCCCATATGCATCTTCTATAGGATCCATCATGTATGAGATGATATGCACTAGACCAAATGTGTCATGCGCGTTAAACATGATGAGCAGATTTCAGCAGAATCTAGGTAATAGCTATTGGATAGTTGTTAAAAGAATATTGAAATATCTTAGGACTAAGGAAATGTTTCTAATATACGGATCTGATGAAGAGGAACTTGTTGTAAAGGGTTACACGGATGCGAGTTTCCAAAATGATCGAGATGATTTTCGATCACAATCGGGCTATGTCTTCATTATGAATGGGGTAGCATTGTCCACTACAGAATCCGAATACATAGCCGTCTCATTAGCAGCTCAGGAAGCTGCATGGATAAAGAAATTTATCGCCAACCTAGGGTTGTCTCTACCATTCAAGACCCCCTAGAAATATTTTGTGATAACGAGGGTGCGATTGCACAAATCAAGGAACTCCGTGCACATCTAAAGACTAGACACATTGAATGGAGATTCAACTGCATAAGGGATGAAGTTGAAAAAAAGGAAAGATATGTATTCGTAAAGTTCACACCGATCAAAACATTGCGGATCCACTCACGAAGCTCCTTGAAAGGGCAAAGCATGAAAGTCATACTTGTGCCTTTGGACTTCGATATTCTAGTGATTGGAATTGATCTATTTAGTATAAAAAAGTTTGAAAAAATATAATATTTAACTCTTATATACATGTGATATTTTGAGTTATATTCATTTTAGCATGTATACATCCATGAATATGTTTATTATTCTAAGTGTTCGTAGTCGGTCATGTTTGTGGGAACAAATATGAACGTAAGACTATTATGAATATGGATTGGTGGATATTCATAAGGCATGAATATAGAGCAATTGGTTGCTACCAAACTTCATAGATATTTGTGAGATACAAATATTGGACACACCCGCATCTCAAATTTTACTACATGGAATCTTCTAGATTGATCATAAGTAAATTTGAGTAAAGGCAAATATCATTTGGTATCCTCTGACCTGAGATACATATTGGGTTTTGATATTCACCAAATGTTATACCTTGAGCTAATTCTTCACTGCTCTGAAATAATGGACAGTACATAAGGCGATGTTCAGGTATGACACGAGGTGATTATGAGAAACGTATGTAGTCAAAATGGAATTTGTTCCTCTTATTCGTTGAGAGCAAGATGTCTAAGGCCTGATTAAGTTAAATCAACAAGGAATGATCATTCTGTGTCCTTGGATTTAACATGACATCTGTAACAAAAGGATAAATGATTGATTCACCTAAATCATTTCAAGTTGGATACTTGAAGGGGATGATGTTATTGAATGGCTTTTAGTCATGCGTATTAAGGGTAGTAAACCGTTGTTAGGTGGTATTTAGTGCTTGCATCAATCGTCTATGAATCTTATGCAAGTGGGAGATTGTTGGATTCTTTATGCCCAAGACACGTAGAATATTGATGTGGTTAGTACGTAATGAACCAAGTCGGGTCATACCCAATAACAAGCTTAGCAAACACCAATATAAATATTTAATTGATGATATGATCATGCAATTAAATAAATACACCAATTTAGAAAATGGGTGTTCTAATTAAATTGCATATGAGATGAAACAATTTATAAGGATATTTTGTTCATGGACATTATTTGTCATGTTATTTAAGTTTGTTAATAACATCAAATAATTATAATAGTGTGTGTATAAGTTATATAATTAAAAGGTTATGTAATTAGTTAAACAAAGTAAAAGGGAGTTTTTTGGGGGAGAAACCCCAAATTCTTTTGGTTTCGGGTGCCCCCTTTTAGGGATCTTTGGCCTTTTGTTTTGACACTTTTTTTACTTCTTGAAAACACACACACATCCTCTCTTCTCTCTCTCACATGCAAAGGACCAAGAACCCACTTTCTCTCTTTTCCTCAAGGTGTTCAAAGCTGAAAATTCGAGATTTTCAGCTCATCTTGGTTCGAGATTGGTGTTCAAATCCTAGCAACAAGGTGTTTTCTTGATGCTTGTGGGTATGGATGCTTGAGGACACCTCTCCTTGGTGTTTTGGTCATTCAAGAGCCTTATCTTCTTCACCCAAATTCTTTTTTTTTGCAGCTCTACAAAAGGTAGTTTGTATTATTTTTTTGGTTGATTATTATTCTTGATAGCTAGTTCATACACATATAAATGATCCTTATGTTCTTGGGTTTGTTGTTATTATGATATGAGCCTTAATTTTCAGATTACAAATGATAATATTAAGGTTTTAATCCGCTGCGTTTTCATGTTTAAATGGTTAAACTACTTTGATAATGGTCCAACAAACCCAACAGCAGCCACCATAGTCACTATCTATATAAGCATACTTATTAAAGTCAGAGTTCTTTGGATACCAAAGGCCAAGTGATGGAGCACCTTTGAGATATCTTAGAATTCTTTTAACAGTGATTAGGTGTGTCGTCTTGGGGTCGGCTTGATATCTTGCATAGATACATGAAGCAAACATGATATTAGGCCTGCTAGTTGTGAGGTACATAAGAGATCCAATCATTGCCCTGTAGAGATGCTCATCAACACACTCCCCTTCAAGATCAGGTTCAAGGGAGTGGTTTCTGGCTATGGGTGTCTTAGCAACCTTACAATGAGTCATGTTCAATCTTTTAAGTATGTCATGAACATACTTTAACTGACTTATAAAGATGCTATTGTCAACTTGCTTCACTTGAATTCCTAGAAAGAAATTGAGTTCCCCCATGGCACTTATTTCAAACATGTCTTTCATCAGCTTTTCAAATTCTTTGCAGGGCTTTGAATTAGTTGACCCAATGATAATTTCATCCATATCTACTTAAACTAGCATAATGTCATTTCCTCTTCCTTTGATGAAGAGTGTTCCATCAATAGTATGCCTCTTGTAGCCATGCTGATAAACATACTATGATAGAGTCTCATACCATTTTCTTGGTGCTTGGTGCAGCCCATAAAAAGCCTTATCAAGCTTGCCGACATAATCAATATGATCAGGATCTGCAAACCCAGGTGGTTGTTTGACATACACCTCTTCATCAATCACCCCATAAAGAAAAGGACACTTGACATCAAGATGGTAAACCTTGAAGTTCTTGGATGCAGCAAAAGCTAGAAATATTCTGATAGCTTCAAGTCTTGCTAGAAGAGCAAAGACATTTGTGTAGTCAATTCCTTCTTGAGTATACCCTTGAACAACTAGTCTGGCCTTGTTCTTGATGACAAGTCCTCTATCATCCTTTTTATTTCTGAACACCTATTTGGTTCCTATAGTCGTCTTCCCATGAGAAAGAGTACATAGGTTGCAAACCTTCTGCCTTTTTAATTGAAGCAGCTCCTAATGCACAGCTTTAACCCAACTTCTATCTTTTAAAGCCTCATCAGTTTTCTTTGGCTCTATCTAGGACAAGAAATAAGAGTGAAGACAAACATTTGCATCATGGGTTTGTCCTCTTATTCTTACCCTTGTATCAACATCTCCATGATGTTTGTGGAAGAGTGAGACTTGTGGATCCTTAACTAAGGGATCACAACAAGTTGCTTAGACAGATCTAATCTAGAGATTTTCAGATCTAGAAACGAGGATTCACCCTCCAAATCATCACACTTATCAAGATTAACTTGATCCAATGAGTGTGTGACATCATTGATGTTGTCATCAATGAAGTGGTTATCAGCTGTTGGGTTTGTTGGACCTTAGTCAAACTAGTTTAACCTTTTAAACTATGAAAAACGCAGCGGAATATAACTTTAAAATTATCATTTGTAATCTGAAAATTAAGGCTAACAACATATCATCAACAAACCCAAGAACATAGGATCATTTATATGTGTTTGAACTAGCTATCAACAAGGAATAACAACCCAAAACAAGCCATACATACTACCTTTTGTAAAGCTGCAGAAAAACGAATTTGGGTGAAGAAGATGATGTTGTTGAACAGCCAAAACACCAAGGAAAGATGTCCTCAAGCATCCATACCCACAAGCATCAAGCAAAGACCACTTTTGCTAGGATTTGCACACCAAAACTGTTAGGATCACAGTATCTAGTTTGATCAATTAGATTGGATTTGCTACGGAATGAGCACACAAATTAACAAATTTAAACAAGAACACATGAAATTTATCAATGAAACAGTGTTTGTTATAGAGAGAGAAAATCTGCCAAAAGGAATATATTCATTCAATCCACGCTTTGGCTCGACTTATCGCACGGTTACAATTAGGTCATCTTTCCTTTTATAAGGAAAGCTGACGTCAGCTGATGTCACTTGACAGTGACATCTAACTGTTATTTAACTGCTGAAAGTTAACACAACTACTGAAGATGTCAAACAGCTAACATCTTCTAACAAAAATACCGTGTTAACTATCACTACAACTACTGAAAAGAAACTACTGAAACAACAACGACCGAAGAACATGCTCTTCAGTCATTTTACAAGTACTGAAATATATAATAAAACTACTGAACGGAAACCATCACAACAACTGAAGAATGCTTCTTCAGCTGTTGTGACAAACTCTGAAGGCTTCAGTACTTGGACTTCTTGAACATCAGCTGATGTCTTCAGCTGATGTCTTCAGTCTTTGTACTTTAGCTGTTGATCTTCAGACTTTGATCTTCAGCTGTTGAAGTCTTAAGTACTTTAGTCTTCAGCTGTTAAAGTCTTCAGTACTTTAGTCTTCAGCTGTTGAAGTCTTCAGTACTTTAGTCTTCACCTGTTGAAGTCTTCAGTACTTTAGTCTTCAGCTGTTGAAGTCTACAGTACTTTAGTCTTCAGCTGTTGATCTTCAGACTTTGTCAAACAGCTGATCAAGTCTTCAGCAGTTGTTGTGATGTCTTGTGGGACTTAAAGATTTTTCTGATCTGGCTCATTGGTTGTTTTGGTCCAAAACTCAAAGAACAAGCTGCTGGAACACTTCCAGCCGAGAATCCATCATGAAAATGGAGAGAATTTGTTCTTTTCTTCTTGCATGTGTGAGAGAGAATAAGAGGTAGAGAGTGTGTCTAGTTCTTGGAGAATGGTTAATTGAAAAACACAAAAGGACCCCTCCCCATAAGGGGGCGGCCGAAAGTCCACAAGAGAGGGGGTTTTCCCCCCAAAAACAATCTCCAATTTTGATAAACTAGTTGTTTTAATAGTTATATAATTAACCTTTTAATTATATAACTCATACACACTTTTATTATTTGATGTTATTTAACTAAATTAAACAACATTACAAATAACATCTATGAACAAAATATCCTTGCAAGTTGTTCAATCTCATATGCAACTTATTTAGAAAACCCATTTTCTAAATTGGTGTAATTATTTAATTGCATGATCATATCATCAATTAAATATTAATTGGTGTTTGCTAAGCTTGTTATTGGGTATGACCCGACTTGGATCATAACGTACTAACCACATCACTGTTCTATGTGTCTTGGGCATAAAGAATCCAACAATCTCCCACTTGCACAAGATTCATAGAACATTGATGCAAGCAGTAAATACCGCCTAACAACGGTTTACTACCCTTAATACGCATGACTGAAAGCCATTCAATAACATCATCCCCTTCAAGAATCCAACTTGAAATGATATAGGTGAATCAATCATTTATCCTTTTGTTCTGATGTCATGTTAAATCCAAGGACATAGAATGATCATTCCTTGTTGGTTTAACTTAATCAGGCCTTAGACATCTTGCTCTCAACAAATAAGAGGAACAAATTCCATCTTGACAACATACGTTTTTCACAATCACCTCGTGTCACACCTGAACATAGCCTTATGTACTGCCCATTATTTCAGAGCAGTGAAGGACTAGCTCAAGGTATAACATTTGGTGAATATCAAAACCCAATATGTATCTCAGGTCAGAGGATACCAAATGATATTCTCCTTTACTCAAATTTACTTATGATCAATCTAGAGATTCCATGTAGTAAAAATTGAGATGCGGGTCAGTCCAATATTTGTATCCCACAAATATCTATGAACCTTGGCAGCAACCAATTGCTCTATATTCATTCCTTATGAATATCCCCCAATCCATGTTCATAATAGTCTTACGTTCATATTTGTTCCCACAAACATGACCGACTACGGACATTTAGAATAATAAACATATTCATGGATGTATACATGCTAAAATGAATATAACTCAAAATATCACAAGTATATAAAGAGTTAAACATTACATTGTTTCAAACTTTTAATACTAAACAGATCAATTCCAGTCACTAGAATATTGAAGTCCTTAGCCACAAGTATAACATTCATGTTTTGCCCTCTTAAGGAGCTTCGTGAGTGGATCCGTAATGTTTTGACCGGTGTGAACTTTACGAATAAATGTTTTGACCATTGTGAACTTTACGAATACATATTTTTCCCTTTTCAACTTCATCCCTTATGTAGTTGAATTTCCGCTCATTGTATCTAGCCTTTTCAAGAGGACAGGTACCTTGATTTATGCAATCGTACCCTCGTGATCACAAAAGGATTTCTAGGGGTCTTGAATGGTAGAGACCACCCTAGGTAGGCGATAAATTTCTTTATCCACGCAGCTACCTGAGCTGCTAATGATGCGGCAATGTATTCGTATTTTGTAGTGGACAATGCTACTCCATTCATAATGAAGACATACGCCGATTGTGATCGAGAATTATCTCGATTGGTTTAAGAAACTCGCATCCGTGTAACCTTTTACAACGAGTTCCTCTTTATCAGATTCGTATATTAGAAACATTTCCTTAGTCCTCCTAAGGTATTTCAATATACTTTTAATAACCATCCAATGGCTATTACCTGGATTCTACTAATATCTGCTTGTCATGCTCAACGCGCATGACACGTCCAGTCTAGTGCATATCATCTCATACATGATGGATCCTATAGCAGATGCATATAGGATGTCCTTCATTCGATCTTGCTCATCCTTTGAGCTTGGACATTGAAATGTACTCAGAATTGTCCCTCTTTGAATAGGTACCATACCTTTCTTAGAGTTTTTCCAGCTTGAACCTTTTCAAGACTTTATTAATATATGTACTTTGATTTAAACCTATAAACCGCCTCGATCTATCCCTATAGATCTTTATTCCCAAAATATAGGTGGCTTCACCGAGATTTTATGGAAAAACAACTTCCAAGCTAGGTTTTAACACCTTCCATGGTTGGAATATCATTTCCAAAAGTTAGTGTGTCATCAACATACAATACTAAGAATGCTATTATGCTCCCACTAGCCTTCGTATATACACAAGCCTCGTCAGCGTTCTTGATGAAACCAATTTTTGATCTCTTCATCAAAACGATGATTCCAACTTCTTGATGCTAGATTCAATCCATAGATTGACTTCTTTAACTTGCATACTTTTTAGGATGTTGTGGACCGACAAAACCATCAACCTAAAACATATGGGCAGTCTCTTCGAGATGTCCATTAAGACATGCGGTTTTGACATCCATTTGCTAAATCTTATAGTCATAATATGCAGCTATGGCCAATAATATCCTAATTGACTTTAGCATTGCCACAGGCAAGAAAATTTCATCATAATCAACCCCTTGATTTTGAGTGAAACCTTTCACTATAAGTCTTGCTTTGTAAGTATCCAAGTTTCCATGTATATCCATTTTCTTCTTGAAACCCACTTGCATCCAACCGGTTTGGAGTTAAGTGGAGGGTCAACCAATTCCCAAACTTGATTGACATACATGGATTGCATCTCAATGCTCATGGCATCCAGCCATTTGTCATAATCCAAATTGGACACTACTTCATGGTATGTGGTTGGCTCATCGAAGTCAACCACATAGCATCCATTCATGAAAAATCCATATCTTTCAGGTGGAATGCTAACTCTACCAGATCTGCGAATGTTTTGTGTGTATTGATCAACCTTTTGATCATCATCAACAACCTCTTGTTGATTGCTATTGTCAACCAAACGTCTATCGGCTTGTGGATCTTGATCCTATCAAATTCCACTATTCTATACGTTATTCGTTCAATAAGGAACTTAGTTTCCAAGAACACAGCCTTTCGAGTAATAAATACTCTTGCTCTGTTGGATTAGAGAAGTAGTATCCTATACAGTCTTTGGGATATCCAACAAATATACACTTAGTGAATCAACTATCTTGGTCAGGGCCATATTCAAAATACGAGCCACGGAGAGCATTGCGAAACCCCAAAATGATAGAGGTAGTGAGCTTATAGCCATCATAGATTGAACCATATCCAATAGCGTTCTATTTCTCCTTTCCGACACACCATTATGTTGTGGTGTTCCAGGTGGAGTAAGTTGTGAGATGATCCCACAACTTCTTAGATGGTACTAAAAAGCATACTGAGGTATTCACCTCCTCTATCTGAACGAAGAACTTTGATAGTATTATTGAGTTGATTTTCTACTTCATTCTTGAAGGTTTTGAACATTTCAAAAGCTTCATGTCTGTGTGTCATCATGTACACATAACCATAGCGACTATAATCGTCGGTAAAGGTAATGAAGTATTTTTCACCATTTATAGTCATTGTCTTAAAAGGGCCACATACATCTGAATGTATGATTCCCAATAAGTCTTTTGCCCTCTCGTTAGTGCCACTAAAGGGCAACTTGGTCATCTTACCTTGTAAACAGGATTCACACTTGTCGAATGAAACATTTTCATTTGTTTTTCAAAAGACCATTCTTTTGAGGTGTTTGAATCTGATTCTTGTTTGTGTGACCAAGACGACAATGCCAAAAATAAGAATCACTTAAACCCATTTTAAGTTTCTCGATGTTTGTTTGGTATAATGAGCTATTATAGGATGAATCATTATGAACCAATTCATAGATTTCATTAAAAGGAATAGCCTTGAAATAAGATACATCATCCATACAAACATAAATACCATTTTTAACAAACTTTAATTCATAACCCCATTGTTTTAAAAAGGAAATCAAAATTATGTTCATAAGAACAACTTCCAAACCATTTGAAAGTTTCAAAATATTGTCTCCTTGGGCTTCGACATCAACTTTTGCTCCGTTGCCCATGTAGAGACTTGTGTCTGCCTTCTTGAAGTGCTTATTTCTTTTGAACCCCTGCAACAAATTGCATATGTGAGTTCCGCATCCAGTATCCAATACCCATGTGTTTGAAGAAATAACATTTAAACAAATGTGAATTATGAAAGTTGTACCTGAGGTTTGCCCGGCATCCCTCTTGTTTCTCAACTCTTTGAGATAGGTTGGACAATTCCTTTTCCAATGACCTATCTCTCCACACTCAAAGCATGGATCGTTCTCCATTACCTTAGGCTTCTTAAGGTTAGGCTTTGTGGTTCCGCTTTAGCCTTTCCTTTCCCCTTTCCTTTGATGTACCCATTTCCGTTGATAACATTTGCCTTGGGATCGGGGAATGGCCTTTTCTTATTGCCTTCCTCATTGATTGAGAGAACAAGTAGAACCTTTCTACCCATCCCTGCCTCAGCTGTTTTGAGCATTTCGTGAAGCTCACCAATGCTTATGTCCCACCCTTTCATATTGTAATTCATTATGAACGTCTCAAACCTTTTAGTTAGGCCATTAAGGATCAAATCCCTCGCTAGCTCTTTTGAGATGGACAATTAAGCCTCTCAAGGCGATCAACGTGGCATTTCATCTTAAGAACATAAGATGATACCGATTGGGTTTCTTCCATATAATACGCATGAAGCGCTCGAACCGTTTCTAAGCGCTCTACCCTAGCTTGTTGAAGGAACATTTCCTTCAACTGGGTAATTATGTCATATGCCCCAAGATGCTCCAAGTCCTTTTGGAGTTCGGGAATCATGGTTTCCAACATGAGGCAGGAAACCTGCATGGAATCCTCAGTGTATTGAAGCCAATCGTTATAGGCCTCAACATCCTCGGGGTCGGGTTGGTCAGGAATAGGATCGTCAAGGACATAGGCCATTTTCTCTTGCTTGAGAACAATTCTCAAGTTTTGATACCAATCTATAAAGTTATTATAGTTAAGACGATCCCTTTCTAAGATTGTTCTCAGTGATAGGGTCGGGACGGTCGAGGTGGTAGCAATATTGTTTGCGGCCATTTCCACAAAATTACAAAGTTCATTTTAGTATTTCTGAAAAATTGCATTTTAATTATTAATACCCTTTACATGTCTCATATACAATTAATAATTAAAATCTAGAATCCAACGTTACATTCAAATGATGGTTAGGTGACCTTTATCCCATTATTTAAATTAACAAGGTAGTCAACATTTGACAATTGCAACCTATTGCAACTTCTAGCTTTATGGGATCGGTTAAACATCTTATGTTTAGTCGGCATGTAAAATCCCATCAACACCATTGTACGCCATGCTTCGGTGACCCTATGCACATGGTTTCCAATTCAGGTCGTCCTACTTACACACACGTGTGAGTTTACACATACAAGTGGTTAGGTGACCTTTATCCCACAAGTAGTTCTCAAGTGATTCGAGTGTCGTGTAAAAGGATGGTGTTCAACTTGTTTCCAAAGGGATTTAAGTTTCCATTAATTCTAGTTATGAAAACTCTATGTACCTTGTATTCGCATGCTTTCTAATACATGGTACCCTATGGTTCTCTTTTAATAAAACCTCTTTTATTTTTTAAATCATTAATCCTTTTAATAACCTTTTATTAGTCACTTAATGATTAGGAACCAAAAAATTCAGCTTGTCGTGATAATTTATTTAGATTGTTTAGCATAGGCATATATCAAACAATCAACATAAAATGAATAATCAAACAAGCATATATCAAACAACCACATGTGCATAACCATAGCCACTATGTTGACAACACTTGTTTGCCATCACAAGTGTTGTCATTCGGTCTTTCCTAAGGGTTGAACACAACACAAAGATGAGATCTCAAAGACCCCCACTTGAACTTGCATCCAAATGCTTCATGTCCTTCTCTTGTGTCTTCCTTTTGTGCTTCCATCTTGTGCATCTTCTTTTACAAAATTTATATCCTAATACAAATTTTCTAATAAAATAAAACACACTTAATCTATCTATTACATTGCCATTGAATGATTAATAAATTACATCCAAATACAAAACACAAAAGAATAATATTACAACCCATTATGAATGAAATCAACCAAAACAAACATCCATATAAAACCAAATAAACACAAGGTTATGCACCAATATGAATCATCATATACAACATTCAAGAACCAAATAAACCCCCATATGACCCTAAATTTTCAGCCAACATAAACCAAGAATTTAGGGTCTTTTGTCCAAACAAAAAACATAATCAACCACTTGATATCTTTCTTTCAAGGTTTAATCACAAGCATGTTAGATATAACCTTGAAAGGTTGGGGATTTATAAACATCACCACAAAACAGCCCCTATAAGGTTGTTAAAGCCCCATAAAACCAATTTTACAAGAACAAAAGAAACAAGTCATCCACATATCCGGCTCTAGATGCCAATGTTGGGTTTGTGGACCTTAGTCAAACTAATTTAACCTTTTAAACTATGAAAAACGCAGCGGGAAATAACCTTAAAATTATCATTTCTAATCTGAAAATTAAGGCTAATAACATATCATCAACAAACCCAAGAACATAGGATCATTTATATGTGTTTGAACTAGCTATCAACAAGAAATAACAACCCAAAACAAGCCATACATACTACCTTTTGTAAAGCTGCAGAAAAACGAATTTGGGTGAAGAAGATGATGTTGTTGAACAGCCAAAACACCAAGGAAAGATGTCCTCGAGCATCCATACCCACAAGCATCAAGCAAAGACCACTCTTGCTAGGATTTGCACACCAAAACTCAAAGAACAAGCTGCTGGAACACTTCCAGCCGAGAATCCATCATGAAAATGGAGAGAATTTGTTCTTTTCTTCTTGCATGTGTGAGAGAGAATAAGAGGTAGAGAGTGTGTCTAGTTCTTGGAGAATGGTTAATTGAAAAACACCAAAGGACCCCTCCCATAAGGGGGCGGCCGAAAGTCCACAAGAGAGGGGGTTTTCCCCCAAAAAACAATCTCCAATTTTGATAAACTAGTTGTTTTAATAGTTATATAATTAACCTTTTAATTATATAACTCATACACACTTTTATCATTTGATGTTATTTAACTAAATTAAACAACATTACAAATAACATCTATGAACAAAATATCCTTGCAAGTTGTTCAATCTCATATGCAACTTATTTACAAAACCCATTTTCTAAATTGGTGTAATTATTTAATTGCATGATCATATCATAAATTAAATATTAATTGGTGTTTGCTAAGCGTGTTATTGGGTATGACCCGACTTGGATCATAACGTACTAACCACATCACTGTTCTATGTGTCTGGGCATAAAGAATCCAACAATCTCCCACTTGCACAAGATTCATAGAACATTGATGCAAGCAGTAAATACCGCCTAACAACGGTTTACTACCCTTAATACGCATGACTGAAAGCCATTCAATAATATCATCCCCTTCAAGAATCCAACTTGAAATGATATAGGTGAATCAATCATTTATCCTTTTGTTTCTGATGTCATGTTAAATCCAAGGACATAGAATGATCATTCCTTGTTGATTTAACTTAATCAGGCCTTAGACATCTTGCTCTCAACGAATAAGAGGAACAAACTCCATCTTGACAACATACGTTTTCACAATCACCTCGTGTCACACCTGAACATAGCCTTATGTACTGCCCATTATTTCAGAGCAGTGAAGGACTAGCTCAAGGTATAACATTTGGTGAATATCAAAACCCAATATGTATCTCAGGTCGGAGGATACCAAATGATATTCGCCTTTACTCAAATTTACTTATGATCAATCTAGAAGATTCCATGTAGTAAAAATTGAGACGCGGGTTAGTCCAATATTTGTATCCCACAAATATCTATGAACCTTGGCAGCAACCAATTGCTCTATATTCATTCCTTATGAATATCCCCCAATCCATGTTCATAATAGTCTTACGTTCATATTTGTTCCCACAAACATGACCGACTACGGACATTTAGAATAATAAACATATTCATGGATGTATACATGCTAAAATGAATATAACTCAAAATATCCCAAGTATATAAAGAGTTAAACATTACATTGTTTCAAACTTTTAATACTAGACAGATCAATTCCAGTCACTAGAATATTGAAGTCCTAAGGCACAAGTATAACTTTCATGCTTTGCCCTCTTAAGGAGCTTCGTGAGTGGATCCGTAATGTTTTGACCAGTGTGAAATTTACGAATACATATTTTTCCCTTTTCAACTTCATCCCTTATGTAGTTGAATTTCCGCTCATTGTACCTAGCCTTTTCAAGAGGACAGGGTACCTTGATTTATGCAATCGTACCCTCGTGATCACAAAAGGATTTCTAGGGGTCTTGAATGGTATAGACCACCCTAGGTAGGTGATAAATTTCTTTATCCACGCAGCTACCTGAGCTGCTAATGATGCGGCAATGTATTCGTATTTTGTAGTGGACAATGCTACTCCATTCATAATGAAGACATACCCCGATTGTGATCGAGAATTATCTCGATTGGTTTGGAAACTCGCATCCGTGTAACCTTTTACAACGAGTTCCTCTTTATCAGATTCGTATATTAGAAACACTTCCTTAGTCCTCCTAAGGTAATTCAATATACTTTTAATAACCATCCAATGGCTATTACCTGGATTCTACTAATATCTGCTTGTCATGCTCAACGCGCATGACACGTCCAGTCTAGTGCATACCATCTCATACATGATGGATCCTATAGCAGATGCATATAGGATGTCCTTAATTCGATCTTGCTCATCCTTTGAGCTTGGACATTGAAATGTACTCAAAATTGTCCCTCTTTGAATAGGTACCATACCTTTCTTAGAGTTTTTCCAGCTTGAACCTTTTCAAGACTTTATTAATATATGTACTTTGATTTAAACCTATAAACTGCCTTGATCTATCCTATAGATCTTTATTCCCAAAATATAGGTGGCTTCACCGAGATTTTATGGAAAAACAACTTCCAAGCTAGGTTTTAACACCTTCCATGGTTGGAATATCATTTCCAAAAGTTAGTGTGTCATCAACATACAATACTAAGAGTGTGTCAAAACCAATGAAAGGTTTCCTCTTCTGCCAAAGTTCATAAGGAGTCTTACCATGAGTCTTAACCACTAAAACTCTATTTTGCACATAGCAGGCAGTGTTGACTGCCTCTGTCCAGAAAGTGATGGGCAATTTAGAGTCGGACAACATAGTTCTTGTAGCTTTAACAAGTCTCATGCTTCTCCTCTCAGCAACACCATTTTGCTGAGCAGTACTAGGAGCACTATATTGTCTTGTAATACCCTTTTCATCACAAAATGTATCAAGGGTTGGTTCTTGAATTCAGTTCCTTGATCACATCTTATGGTCTTAACCTTGTGATCACACTGATCTCAATCTTTAAGATGAAATTCTCAGAATCTCAGGAGTCTCATCCTTAGTTCTAAGGAAGAAGACCCAAGTGAATCTGTAAAGTCATCTATGATCACTAAACAATAATAGGTCCTTCCTAGACTTATTACACTGGTGGGGCCAAAGAGATCCATTTGCAACAAGTGTAGGGGAGTAGTGATGGAGTTTCTTTCCTTTGGCTTGTGAGATACCTTGTGTTGCTTCCCTTTCAGGCATGCCAGACAATGATCAACACTTGTAAACTCTTTCTATGGCATTCCAGCTACCGAATCATTCTTAATAAGTTTATTCATGTTCTTAAAGTTTACATGGCACATTCTTTTATGCAAGAGGAAGACTCATCATTATTTTCTTTAGACAGAAAACATGAAACTTCTCCTGAGGGAGATGTTTCTTGTAAATCCATGTTGTACATGTTCCCTCTCCTGGGGGCTCTGAGTAGAATATGCTTATGAGGAATAACCACCCCAGCCTTGACAACAATGCACTGATGCTCAGTAAAGAGCATGTTATGACTTTGATCCCAAAATTGAGATACACTAAGAAGATTGTACACAAGCTCCTTGACAAAATTTACCTTTTCAATGCTGAGCTTACCATTTATGACCTTGCCCCTTCCTGTAATGTAACCCCCAGCATCTCCTCCAAAAGCAACTGGTCCTCCATCCATTCTTTCAAACTTTTGGGGTAGTGACTTATTGCCTATCATGTGCCTGGAACAACCTCTATCAATGATCCATACATTTTTGTTTGTCTTAAGCTATTCCTACACAAAAGAGATGGTTTGTTACATTTGAAAACCCAAGCCTCATTGGTCTTGGGCTCATCAAAAGAAATTGAAGACAATGCAACAGTAATTGATCCTATAGTCATGCTGGATCATTTGCTAAAGTTGGTGAAGAACTTTCAGCAACATGGTCTTTATTTGACTTCCATGCCACCTTTGGAAGCTTAGACTTGACCTTCAATACATTGGAAGTTTTGTTGACTTCGGAAGTTTTGATTACTAGGCCTTCGAAAGATCATGCTTTCACTACAACAGGCTGCGGTGCTTCCGAAGTATTCCTTTCTTCTGAGACCAAAGTTTCTTCTTTGTAATGTGGAGAGTACTCTTTGGATTGTAAACACAATCCTTAGCAAAGTGAGAGGTACTCCCACACATAACACAATCCATTTTCTTCCTTCTAGGAATCTACTTTTGTGAACAAGGCTAAACTGGATCACTTTCACTCTCCATCTTCATCTTCTCATATGATGTGGCAATTCTTGTGGGGTTAGAACTACCTTTGGAGATTGATGGTTCATGTTGTACAGCAGTGGTGCACAACTTGTCAGCCTTCTTCTTGATAATAGGATGACTTGGACATGAACTAGAACTCTTGTTGTTGGAGTTCATGTTTGTGTCCGCAACTTTAACCACTTCAAATCCTGTAGAGACAAAGACTTGTTTTTGTGCAGTGCTGAAGGTGGCCATGATCTCTTGATCCTTCTTTGCCTTTCTCTTGCTCTTTCTGATCAAGTTCTTTTTCTTGGACTTAGACATCCCAAAAGCTTTACTCTCCTTAGACGGATGATAACCCTTCTTAGAATGCTCTTCTTCACTCCTCTCAGAGTCATTCTTCATCATCTCCACTTCATCCTCTTCAGTTAAAGGTCTATGAGGGGAAGCTCATCTTCACAAGTTCCACACCTAGGAGATCTTATAGACAAGACTGTGTGTGGAGGAGCTATCACACAAGATCCCAGTCTTTGCTTATTCTAATAACAAACTTTTGCATGCAAAGATGAGGATATCATGTTCTTGAAGGTCTCTTCTTCAAGAACACATTTTTCTGCCCTGGCTTTGCTAATCACAAGCTCATCTTGGCATTCAGTCACTTGGTTATGAGATCCTTGATCTGAGTCCTATAATTTGTGTGCTCAGGTTTATGAACTGAAATGGTTTTCTCTAAGTCCTCTATCTTTAACTTATAATCATTTTCAGCCTTTTTGAAATCAGATTTTAAGATATTCAAGGACTTAAGATCAGATCTCATCTCTAAGTTGTAGGACCAGTATCTATTAACTTTATCAATACATTCAGGAGGGCAAAGATGTTCCAATACCTTGGCTTCATCATGGTCAGCCATGAGTGCTTGATTTGGACATGCATCTTCCACCTGAAAGCTCCAGACAAAGCCTCCTTCCTCAACAGCAACTGCAGCTTGCTACTTTGGATTCTCATTCTGGGGAGCTCTCTTAGTGTAGTTTGGTTTGGCTTGAGTCTGGCCACCATTTGTTCTTGGTGCCTTGCATTCTCTAGCAAAGTGTTCCATTTGGTTACAGTTGTAACACTTTGCCTTGCTTTTATCCAGACCAAACTTTCCACTAGCTGCATTGCTAGGAAACTTCCTCCTTATACTCTTGTAGAACTTCTTGGCTCTGTGAGTGAGAAGATCCATCTGCTGAACTATCTCCATATATTCCAAATCATTTGGATGGATACAATCCATGTTTTCAAGGGTTAAGAGAAAATTTCCCGTGGATTCATCCGCAGAGACAAAGGCATGAGAAGAACTTATCTCTTGGAAGAGACTTCCTTGAGTGTAGCTTTCTCTTGGAGTCTCTAGGAAGGTGATGAATGGACCCTTTTGTGAGTTTTCAGGGTAGCATATGAGATGATGTTGAGGTTCTGTGCTATCCCTTTCAGTCACATGAAGGGCTGAACCTATTTGATTGCTTGAGTTACCAGATAAGTTTTGCATGTTCATCTCTATCTGGCATCCATTGAGAATACCATATAACTCAGTCAGAGTAAGAGTCTTAAGGTTCTCAGTCGTCTTGATAACAACACAGTAATGTATCCATTGTCTAGGAAGAGAGGACATAATCTTCCTCACAATGTCTTTGTTCTCAAGGTTACTCCAACATCCATTAGAGTATCTACAATCTCTACATACCTGAAATGTTGTTGAGTCATGGTCTCACATGTTTTAAAGGTGAAGTTTTCAAACTACTGTTGAGGAGATCCTTCTTGTTCTCCTTAGCTTTAGTAGATCCTTCATACATAAGCTTCAGTGCTTCCCATAGTTGCTTGGAAGTCTTGCACTTTTTGAAGCCTCTGTAGATGGAGTTTGGAAGAGCAATTTGAATGGTTGTCATGGCTTTTTGATCAATCTCTATTCTCTTCCTGTCTTTATCTGTGAAATCAGCCACAGCCTTTGGAATCATACCACCACCAGTAGCAGATGAAGTGCTTGGTATGTAAGGTCCTTCAACAACAAATTCCCACATCCTGGAGTCTTGAAACTTGATAAAGCATTCCATTCTTGACACCAAGTATCAAAGTCTTTAGGAGTGATTAGTGGAGACTTTGTCGTAGTTTTAGTTTCCGTATCAGCCTTAGTGATAGCTGCCATTTAAGTTGTTAAGTGTTTTGTGTGTGTGAGGGATCTTAAGATGGTGAGATCTTATATCAAGAGCTTTTCAGGCTCTGATACCAACTGTAGGACCGTTAGAAGGGGGTTATGCATGTTTACAACACAACAACACAATTGAGGAGAGCTATTTAGAACACTTAACAGATCAAATAGGGAACTGGTTAACTAGTGTGAGAGATGCTAAGAACACAAGTAAGTAAGCGACAGAACAAGATAGCATACAACATAAAGTTTGGTTTTCAAGAATGTTGTATATTTCTTCTCAAGTTCTATTAGAATGTGTCACAAAGCATAATGGAAAGTTACAAGTACTTGAGATACATATACTACATCCTATAGCCGGCCATACTTTGAAAGCTAGCTGGATACATAAGACTAGACAACAAAATCAAATGTAGAGTCAAAAGGCAGATTGTCTTTTGACTTGTGACTATGACATGCCATAGTTCACATCCTAATATATTATAAAAAGGCTAAAGTACATAGAGTAGAAAGCTCAGACTCAAGACCTCAATGTACAGTTTACCAAAAGCATGGACCTTTTCACCAACTTGTGAAAGTTGGTGAGTCAAACAGAGTAGAAAGTCAAAAAGATAATAACATGTACATAAAAGTATTGGAAGAAATTTTTTTAATAAACTGACTTAGGAAGACTTTGTCTTTGAAGCATCGGAAGACTTTTTCTTTGATGCTTCGGAAGACTTCATATTTGGCTTCGAAGATGTTGATCTTGGCTTCAGAAGATTTTACACTTAGAATATTTCTTATGTAAGATGTAAAACTTCCGAAGCATTTCTTCTTCAGTACTTTAGTGCATGCATGTAGAGAGACTTTGGATGCTTTGAATGTTTTGACTGCATCAGACTTATTGGAATCCTTACACCATACCATACATAGCATCACCATACACATACATACAACATTATAAAGTCAACTTACATCACCCCCGGGAACATCCCAAGTCAAAGCCTACACTTTACATTTGTAAGGCCCCATTCCCAGGACGCTTATAGCTGGTCAATCATCGCACATAAAAATATATTTACATTAACTTTAATAAAACATTGCAACTGAAAGATTAAAACAAACATTTCATTATAATAATCGCTTTTGCAAAATAATACATTCATTACAAAATATCGTTTGTTTGCATTACAATTCAAAAACATTATACAAATGAATGCAATCTAAAATAAGACAAGTAGCTGTCCCGTGCCATCCTCAGCAACAATTACCTGCCAACTGGAAACACATAAAAGTCAGTGTTGCTGAGTGAGTTCTAGTTTTGAAATAAAATATACTTTACTGTCTTTCAAAACCATTCTACACTCTTGTACATGATCACACTTTGTACGTACACATAGATAATATCATTATTATCTTCCTTTACTATTCACCACTTTCTTTACTTCTTTTCAGATCAGTTTCATCAGCTATACCCCATACGTATGCACAAAGCGGGTACTAGGCCGAAGATCATAAATGACTTCCATAACTCACATAGCCTAGCACCAGCACCAGGGCAAGCGACAAAGATCACAACTGTACACTACACCCCAAACGTATGCATAAAATCGGGTAGTAGGCCGAAGATCATAAATGACTTCCATAACTCACATAGCTTGGATCACCACCGGGGCAAGTATCCACTATAATCCATGTACTATACAACTTGGTCACTCACAAAGACTAGACCCCTGTGTGTACCCTTATGGGTTAGCTAAACCACACACATGAGCTTACGACATTTTAGAGTCGTGCACCTCCGTACATTTTGCTTGCAACCCTTTCCTTACTTTCACTTTCATTAATGCATGTATTCTATCATTATGTTCCTCTTTTCATTATCTTCCACTTATGTTACATAATACTTTATCATTTCTTTCACAACTATAACACGTAAAAACATGGAAAATAAACATACATAACATGGAACATATGTATAATCATATAAAACATCACTATATAAGGCATCATCATACATGACATAACAATCATCATACATTCCATAACATAGCCCATACATCACCAAAAGTCAACTTACTTCACCCCCGGGAACATCCTAAGTCAAAGCCTACATTTCACTTTTTCCCTAAAAATTAGAAAAATAATCTAAGTCTTAGGCGCATGAGCATTATTCAAGTGCATGGCCTTCCAGGCATATGGGGAACACTTAGGCACATGGGGAACACTTAGGCGCATGGGGAATTTTTGGGTGCATGGGCACTATTTGGGCGCATGGCCAACACTTAGTCATTCTGGGCAATACTCTAGGCGTATGGGCACTATTTGGGCGCATGGCTAACACTTAGTCATTCTGGGCAATACTCTAGGCGCATGGGCACTATTTGGGCGCATGGGAACACTTAGGCAGTTTCTGACCATTGGGCGCATGGGTATTTTCAGGCGCATGGGCAACCAACCTATACTATAATCATACCAATTCAGCCCCAATCATCGACTATTATGTTCTAGGCTTAGTTGTAACATCCCAAGGAGCAAAACAAGAACATAGCACAATCATAACATCATAAATCACCCCAAATCAAATCCCTCCCATAAACTCATATAAATATGCATACGGGCAGAAACCCATTCTTTTATAAAAATTTCATACATGCATTTCTAGCCCCAAATCAGTTTAAAATAAGTAAAAAGGGGGTTCTAGAACTCACCTTTGATAACTTTCGGATGAACTTCTTCAAAAACTTGAATGTAAATTGAGTTCTACCACCTAAAAACCCACCAAACACACACAACCAAACACACAAACACATATAAGCATACCACCAAGGCTAAGGCCAGTCAAGAACATCATAAAACCATGAATTCTTACCTTGAAATTAGCCTTTTCTTCTTGTTCTTCAAACACCCGAGAGTTTCTGCTCTTTCTTCACTCTATCTCTAAACCCAATGACAAAAGTGAAGTGTAGGACAAATAGGCAGCCATACCACCTTTATTCACCAACTTTCAAAGTTTTTGTCCTTTTGACACTTTTAACCCTTCAACTTGGGTTTTATAACTTTTCTTTCTTTTTCTTCACATTTATTCTTTCTTTCATGACTTTTAAAATAACGGGTGTTACAACATTTCCCCAAAATTCAGAAAATAATTCTAAGTCTTAGGTGCATGGGCACTATGTAAGCGCATGACAACTATGTGGGCACATGGCTGCTTAGGCGTATGAAACACTTAGGCGTATAGGAAATTTCTAGGCGCATGAGAAATATCTAGGCGCATGGGCACAATATAGGCGCATGGCCAACACTTAGGCATTAGGGCAACATTTGGGCGTTCAGGCACTATGCACGTGCATGGCCTGACTTAGGCACATGGGAACACTTAACCAATTCTTGGCTTAATCCTAGGCGCATGGACACTATTGGGACGAGTGAGTTTTGGGCGCATGGACACTATTGGGACGAGTGATTTTTGCAATTGAATTCAAACACCTAAAACCCAACAAAAAACAAAAACCCGAACACACACACAAACACATAAGCGTATAACCGAGGCATGGGCCGGCCAAGAACATTCAATAACACCAAATTCTTACCTGAATTCAGCCTTATCCTTCTCTCTTAAACCAAAGCTTCTAAGATTTCTCTCTCTAAATGTCGATGAAAAGGAAGATGCAGTAGGTGTGGGCGGCCATGCCCACCTTTTTAAACACAATTATAATAAAGTTTGTCTCTTGCATAACTTTAACCCCTCAAATTGGGTTAAATTGTTTTTCCTTCTTTTATTTTTTTTATTCTTTCTTTCTTGTCTTTAAAAATACCCGGGTGTTACAATTCCACCCCCCTTATATAGTTTTCTTCTTTGAAAGTTCATCAAACAGATGAGGGTAATGCTGCCTTATCTCTGCTTCAGTCTCCCACGTAGACTCGGATCCCTTCCTATGCTTCCACTGTACATGCATAAAGGGAACCACTTTATTTATTAACCTCTTCTCTTTGTGATGAAAAATTGCCACTGGTTGCTCCACATAATTAAGTCATTGGGTAGTTCCAACCTATAGGCCACCTCTCCTACTCGCGCAATGATTCGTAAAGGCCCTATATATCTTGGTCTCAACTTGCCCCACCTTTTAATCTGTATGATACCTTTCTAAGGTAAGACTTTCAACATAACCTTATCACCCACCTGGAACTCAATCGGTCTACATCTTTTATCAACATACGACTTTTGTCTATCCTTGTCTGCCTTCGTAAAGGCTTTGATCTTTTTTAGCTTCTCAGTCGTAGCTTCGATCACCTTAATAATCTCAACTCCTTCTGACCAATATCACCCCAACAAATGGGTGTTCTATATCTCTTACCGTATGGCATCACATAAAGGGGCATACCAATACTAGCATGATAACTATTATTGTTGAGAACTCAACTAACGGTAAGTGGTCATCCCAACTTCGTCCAAAATCGATGACACGTGCCCGAAGCATATCTTCTAACGTTTGAACAGTTCTCTCCGATTGACCATCCGTCTGAGGATGATAGGTCGTGCTAATATGTAACCTCATACCCATGGCATCGTGGAATTTCTTCCAAAATTTGGATGTATACCGAGTGTCACGGTTAGACACAACAGACACCACCACACCATGATGACTTACAATCTCTTTGATGAACAAATCCGCCAACCTCTCAGATGAATATGTGTCACGGATCGGTAGGAAGTTAGCACTCTTCGTCAAACGATCAACTATCTCCCATATGGCATCATATCCTCTCACGGTACATGGTAACTTCGTAATAAAGTCCATGGTGATATGTTCCCACTTCCACTCCGGTATATCCAATGATTGGATTTCCTATATGGCTTCTGATGCTCGGCCTTCACTTGCAAACAAGTAAGTCACTTACTCACATACTCCGCTACATCATGTTTCATACCCCGCCACCAATAATCTTTCTTCATGTCTTGATACATCTTTGTAGCACCGGGATTAATGGAGTATCGGGTCTTATAACTTCGTCCATGATCTTCCCATGTAGATCCCCATAGCGAGGAATCCACATCTGTCTGAATTGGGTTCTAACACCATGAGTGTTTTCGCCTAACTCCGTGACCACACCTCTCATTCTTTCAGAGTTAAGATGATCTTCCTTTGATGCCTCATCTTGAAACTCATTGACTTGCTTCATTTCATCGGAGGTCATCACCAACTGATAAGCCTTCACCCGAATCGGCTCGGGTCTCTCTTTTCGGCTGAGGGCATCCGCCAACATATTGGCCTTGCACTGATGGTAATGGATCTTGTAATAATAATCATTTATGAGCTTTAACCATCTTTTTTGCCTCATGTTCAAATCTTTTTGGTTGAAGAAGTACTTCAAGCTCTTGTGTTCCGTGAAGATGGTGCACTTCGTCCCGTACATGTAGTGCCTCCAAATCTTTAGTGCAAAGACCATAGTTGCTAGCTCTAAGTCATGACTAGGTAATTCACCTCATTAACCTTCAATTGTCGGGATGCGTAAGCTAAAACCTTACCTCACTACATCAACACATATTCCAACCCCGAGTAAGAAGCATCTGAATACACCATTAAGTCCTCGCTTTCATTGGGTAATGGCAAAACAAGAGCTTGAGTCAACCTTACCTTTAACTCCTCAAAATCATTCTCTTGAGCTTGACCCCATACAAATTTCATATCTTTGCGAGTCAACTTGGCCAATGGGGAAGCTATCTTAGAGAATTCTTGGATGAATCTTTGATAATATCCCGCCAACCCTAAGAAACTACGGATCTTGGATGGCGTCTTTGGAGACTTCCATTGCATCACCGCTTCCACCTTTGTCGGGTCTACCATAATCCCTTCAGGATTCACCACATGACCCAAAAACTAAACCTCACGTAGCCAGATATGCACTTGGAGAATTTAGCATACAATTTCTCCTTTCTCAACATCTCTAACACCTCTCGAATGTGACCGGCATGCTCTCCTCGTTCTTTGAATAAATCAGGATTTCATTGATAACCACAATCACTGATTTATCCAAGATCGGCCGACACACTTGATTCATCAAGTGTATAAAGGCAGCTGGCATGTTTGTTAAACCAAAAGACATAACGAGAAGCTCATAGTGTTCATAACACGTGTGAAAAGCTGTTTTAGGAATATCTTGTTCCTTCACCTTCAACTGATGGTAGCCAGATCGAACATCTATCCTTGAGAACTAACTGGCACCTTGCAGCAGATCAACCAAATCATCAATCCTCGGTAACGGGTACCGATTCTTCACCATCAACTTATTCAACTCATGGATCATGATAGTCAATACACAGCCTCATACTACCATCTTCTTCACAAACAAGACCGGAGAACCCCATGGAGAGATACTCAATCTAATGAACCCTTTGTCAAGCAACTCCTACAGTTGCTCCATCAATTTCTTCATCTCGGTTGGAGCCAACCAATACGGTGCATTAACAATAGGTTGGGCACTGGGTATCAAGTCAATCTAGAACTCGATCTCACAGTCCGGTGGCACACCTGGTAAATCTTCTCGGAACACATCCGGAAAGTCACACACAATCGGTACATCGGACATTTATGGTGTTAACTTATCCACATCCTTTATGTAGGCACATAGCCACTACATCCATACCTCGTGCTCTTTCCCGCCACCACCATCAAAATCACTTTCGGAATCATAGTGACTCAATCACCGTAAACCATCACCAAACTCCCGTCAGATGTTGTCAGTCGAATCATCTTCTTGTGACACACAATGTTCACCTTGTAGTCCGCCTACCAATCCATTCCTAGGACTTCGTCAAACCTGCCTAAGGTCATCATAAATATTCTAGCAGGGAACTTATGACCATCTAATTCTATATCACAACCTTTTATCAGATCAACAATCATGGTGGACTTACCTATGGTAGTTTCTACCTCGAAGGGCTCATCAATACTCCTACTACTAGCAGGCAATTTAGCACAGAAAGCAACAAAAATAAAACTCTTACTAGCACCAGAATCAAATAACACACAAGCAATAGTTTGGTTTACAATAAATGTACCTGACATAACATCGGGGTCTGTCCTAGCCTCCTCTTGAGTCATCGTGAATGCCCGGCACTTGCCCTATGTCCCTCAGTCCCGGTCTTCTTCCCTACCGCGGAACTCTCAGTGCTCAGCTTCTTGCATTCCCAACTCATGTGGCCCTCTCCACCACAGTTAAAACATCTATCCACACAACAATCCTTGGCTATATGCCCCGTCCTCGCACACTTGAAGCCTACATTCGATCCTCACCTACATTCTCCAGTATGCTCCCTTCCATATTTGCCCCACTTTCTCGGCCCCGCACGGATAAGACCACACGTCATCCATCCACCCGTGCACCTTTGTTGTTTGCCAGGACACCACCCCGTTCAAACCTCTTCCCGCTCCAGTTCCTGTCACCACCACCTTTCTTACTCACCTCAGCTACCACCACTTCTCAATCATCATATAGCCTTCCAGCTAAATCAACACCAACTTGAACATGCTCGGTCGGGCAACGATCATGTGTCTACGGATATCTGCCGGCAATCCTTGGATGTATCTCTTAATCATCAATGACATAGGCGTCACCTGATCCGGCACCAGTCGTTCCATCTTGTTAAACTTGGTGGTGTATTGTTGATGCGTCATGGTTCCCGCCTCCACCTATAAGAACTCCCTTTCCACCTTGTCTAACTCCTTATGAGGACAGAACTCTTTAATCACCAACTTCTTCAGCTCTGCCCACCTCATCCTTCCAATCACCCTACTACCCTCAACTTGGATGATATTGTCCCACCAACTCAGAGCTGAGTCCACAAATAAGTGGGTAACAAACTTCACCTTCTGGTCCTATTTACACTCACTGATGTCGAGCATAGCTTCCATCTCTTGTACCCACCGATGGGCAGCAGCAGCAGTGCTGTTGCCATCGAAGTCGGGGGCTTGCATCTCTGAAGTGGCCCATAATTACAGCCCCGTGCTACCTTAAGCACATGCTCTTCTTCCTTTTCCTCTCTGGTTGAGACAACCGTCTCTGTCTCCAGATACCCTCTCCCTCCCGAGGACCTATTCCTCTATTTCTTTTCACCTTCCCACACAACTTTAATCACATCATCACCACTGACGGTAAGATAGTCTGCATGACCTGTTGAACCTTATCTACAATAGCCTCCTTCATCGAGGCCCTTAGATTAGCACTCTCATCACCACCCTACGGATGAGGGTCTTGAGTTCTTTGTGAGCCACCTCTTTAGCTCTAAGCCTTCCCCTTCTGACTCGTGGTCCAGCACCATGTCCACCATGACTTCCACCTCTAGAAGCCTTTGAAGACCTACCATCGACCATCCTCTAACACGTTATAAGATTCAACACTAACATGGTCATTCAAGGTAATAGCTCAGTTTATGTCAAGTATAGTAAGTCCCTAATTACAATGGTCAGTTGTGATTAGCCACTTACTTTACTCTTCATACCCTAAGCATTTTCTATCCTGACTACATCAGTATCTAAATCTACTAAAATCACATAAACCACATAACATGCGCACATAATACCGGTTAACATTAAGAAAATACCTCATGGCATGCAACTGCTCGGACTGGCATCCCTTCCCTTCGTCCTATTTTCAATTTAAGTTTAGGTTTCTTTTGAAAATTTTAACCCGTTTCACTTAAACTTTGGCTCTGATACCAACTTGTAAGGCCCCATTCCCGGGACACTCATAATTGGTCAATCATTGCACATAAAAACATATTATTTACATTTACCACTATTAAAACATTGCAGCAGAATAAATTTAAACAATTTCATATCATTATAATTGCTTTTGCAAAATAATACATTGTTGACAGATCACAAAATATAACTCATTGCATTACGTCACTGCCATCCAAAATAAGCCAAGCAGTCGCCCGTGCCATCCTCAGCAATCAATTACCTGCCAACTGGAAAAAAAGTCAGCATTGCTGAGTGAGTTCTAGTTTTAAATTAAAATATACTTTACTTTGGTTCAAAAGCATTCTTTACTTTCATGTGTGATCATACATCATACGTACACATAGATAATAGCATTATTATCTCTCATCATCATTCGTAAACTTTCGTTTATTCATCATCGTACGTCATCGTTATCATACGTTATCTTCCTTACCGTACCTTACGTACATTCTTCATTAACTTTTTTACATTCTAGACCAATGCCATGTGCTATACCCCACCGTCATGCATAAAGCGAGTACTAGGCCGAAGTCTATAAATAGAACCACATACATTGTGTCAGGTGGCCTGACCACAGTACCGGGGTAAGCGACAAGGGTCCCATACATTGGTTAATCACAAAGATTAGACCCCAGCATGCATCCTTCCGGGGTAGCTAACCCACACACCGTTGAGCTAACACCCTTCATTGGGTGTGAACCTCCATATAAGGTTTGTAAGTCTTTCTTTTCTTTTCTTTTATTAATCCATGCATTCTTCCATTCATTGCATTCCTTTTTTCATAATCTTTTGTTGGATCAAGAAGAAGGCTGGTGCAACCAAAACCAAATCACTTAGACTATTTTGGTACAACTAAGAAAGGACTTCCGAAGCTATGTGTGGAACTTCCGAAAGAAGAGTTCTTCCGAAAACAAAGTGTAAGATCAACTTCAAAAAGATAAACTCCAACATCTGAAGAAAAAGTATTCACTTCCGAAGATCAAGACTTAGAAGAATAGATAAGAAGACAACTTCCAAAGTATGAAGAAAAGAAGAAGTCCTCAGCCTTGGAAGAAGTAGCCTCTTTCAAAGTATAACTTGCTTCGGAAGAACTTCTTCCGAAGCCAACTAACCTTCAGAAGACACTACTATGAACTAGTGGAATAAAGTATGGTCAACTACATGGCTTTTGAGAAAACACCATACAGTATCTTAGAGGTATGCAGCGGAGTGTTAGAGAGACTATACTTGTGTCCACTTGTTCATAGTAGTGTCTTCTGAAGGTTAGTTGGCTTTAGAAGAACAAGTTCTTCCGAAGCCACTTATACTTCAAAAGAGGCTACTTCTTCCAAGGCTTGAGGACTTCTTTTTTTCTTCATACGTTAGAAGTTGTCTTCTTATCTTTTCTTCTAAGTCTTGATCTTCGGAAGTGATACTTTGTCTTCAGAAGTTGGAGTTTATCTTCCAAAGTTGATCTTCAGAAGTTCCACATTTAGCTTCGGAAGTCCTTTCTTAGTTGTACCAAAATAGTCTAAGTGATGTGGTTTTGATTGCACCAGCCTTCTTCTTGATCCAAGAAACTCCCCTTGGCTGATGCTACCAAACCCTCACTTGTTCTACTTCTCAAAACTTTCAACACCAAGGAAAGTAGATACTTATATGTTTCTATATTCTTCCCAGAAGTAGTGCTGAGAAGCTTGTATAAATCAATCGTAGACAGTATATCCAGTCTGTCACTTTGAATGATATGTACCCTTTGTTGTGCCCCCTGAAGAGAGTTAATTGAAAGGAGTTATAGTCATACTCCCATCTAACTATGGATTCAATTTTAGGACCCTAAACCATTTGAAGAAAGGCTTTGCCTTTGATTGTTGATCCTTTCCTTTTCTCCTCCTCTCTTAGTTTCAACTCTTCTTCAAACTTGGTCCTAGTAGTTAGCTCGGCCAGATGAAGACTGTTCGGGTGATTTCTGATGTGAGCAACTACTTTAGGGTTGGAGGGGTTGGAGAGTGGCTTCTCTGCTAACTCATCAATATCAAATCTGCTTAAGTGTAACAGAGATGAGGTATTAGCCTGTTTAGCTCTCCACTCTCTCTCTTAACAACAAAGTTGTGAGAAGAGTCTTCTAACCTCCACTAGATAATCTTCTTCCTTGGCAGAAGGGGTTCACTTGGTACCTTGTCTCCTTTCTTCGTATCAAGTAGAGTCACCAGCCTTCTCCTTAGCTTCTTTTCTTCCTCATTTAGAGCATCTGAGTTGAGGCCAAGGAGCTTTGCAGCTTGGTCCAATGTTCCTCTAGGCAGATCAAGAATTGATCTCTAGTGAGGGAACATGAGGATCCATCACATAAGTCAGTTTGACAGAGTCCTCCTCACAAGGGATGTTGCTCAGGGTTGTATAGTTGATGAGCTTTATCTTAATTTCCTTGAACTCCTCTAAGGAGAGATGTTTGGAAGGCTGAGGGGATGGTTTAGGAGGTCGTGGTGTTAGGGTTCTGGAGAGTGTTTTGGGTTGGAGGATTGGTAGTTTAGGTGGTTGAGGTGAGGAAGTTGGTACAGTTGATGGTGTAGGTTCAGGTGTGTAAGGTTCAGTGGTTGTTCAGTCTTGATGGGGAATGGAAAAGGAATTGGTTCAGGTTGTGGTTAGGTTTATGGTTGGGGTTGAGTAGTTGGTTTGAAGATCATCCCCTGTCCCCTTCTATACATCTCCTTCCTCTTCCCTGAGCGAATGTCAGCCTTTATGTCACTAACAAGTCGTTGGAGGGTCTTTTCAGACATAGGACCCACCTGCCTGCCAGAGAAGCCATGAGCCCGGAGATAATCTTTCATCCAGGCCTTTTCACCTATCTTTCTAGTAGCAGCAAGTCCTGCTTTCTCTTCCTTCTTCTTTTTCAACCTTAGCTTCTCCTTAGCAGCTTTCTTTCTCTCATTCCCCATTTGATCTTGCTCTTTATTGAAGAGCCATAAGATCATATCATTGTTATGTGGAGACAGTTCTTCTAGAGAGAAACCCCTGGAGATTTGGAAGTTTATCCTTTCCCTCCTAAGTTGTTGATCAACTTATCTTTTCTTTTTCATCCTTTCTTCCTCTAAGGACAACCTTGTTGCTTCTTCCTTTTTCTAGATTTGTAGCATAGTTGCCTTTTCTAACTCAAATAGCTCCTCTAATGGTAGTAGGAGTACATCCTCATTTGTAGCTCCTAAGTGGACAAGTCTATTGATGATTTCCACTCTTCTTTCGTTGTTGACGGCCTCCTGGTTCGCTGCAGCTGCTTTACTACTAGCAGCTAGCAACTTCCTAGTTGGAAGTCTACCTTTTCTTTTGAGCTTTACTAACCTTGTTTCCTCCTGAAGCTCTTCCTTGGTCATTTTCCTTTTTCCGTTGACATCTTTAGAAGTGCTAAATTTTGGGGGTTCTTGGATGGAAGGTTCAGGTTGAGTAGTTGTAACGGGAGCTGGAGTCAGTGCTGATGTTTGAGCTAGGGGTTGGGTGAGAAAATCCTCCATATTAACCTCAGATGGAAGTTCTAAGATTACATCTGTGACTATTAGATCATCGGATAAAGAGAATAGTCTTTCCGTAGCTACAATCTCAGTTTCAGAAGAATAAAGTTGTTCTTCCGAGGCTTTGACTTGTGCTTCGGAAGTCTGTGAGAATGCACATTCTGTCCCAACCATCTCAGTTGTTGGACCATCAGTCCTTGTTTCTCTTTCGAAATTAATCTATGGTTCCACTTGGACCTTAGGTTAACCAACTTCCTTATTAGTTTTAGAAGGTGCATTCAACCTCTGAAGCTCATGAGCTCCAAAGTAAATCACAAACAAGTCAAGACTTGGCTATTCAATGAGAGATTCTATTAGGAACTCGTTGAAGAACCTGTTGATATCTCGGAGCATCCTTTGATTTACATGAATCATAACTGGAGAAGGCTCAGGAAAAAACTAAAGCTTGTTGCATGGGGTGTCTTGAACTTAAGGAAGTGAGAGCTTGAATTTGGGCTCTTGTCTTTGGCTTTGTCCCTGAACACTCTCCCCTTTTTTGGTAGCATCATCTTAAGAGCTTGATGAGCTAGTGGAAGAGATCAATGAGACTTAAATTGGTACATGCCTAACAGACCTCTCAATCTGTTTCTCAGCTAGTTTGGCCTTGAGATTTTCAATCTCAAGTTGCTGAGTGGCAGACCTATCCTTTAAAGTCCTAACCTTAGATTCAAGGTTTGAGACTTTAGAAAGTAGGTCTTTAATGGTGAGTTGCAGTCTTCCCTAATCTTCTTTTGAAGAATCATAGGGAGATGACGTAACATACTTAGTATGTTCATCCTCACCACTAGATGTGGTTTCTTGGCGCCCTAGTTTCCCTTGCTTATTGATGTCTCTTTCAGAGTCGTCAAAAGGCATGCTTGCCGTAGATTCAGTCTCAGAGATGTTACCACAGTCCTCAAGGTCCATTGAGGCTCTTTCAGTAGTGGCAGCTGAATCTACATGAATCCCTCCACATCAGTGGGACTCACCTCAATAAAGGTTTGCAAATGGGGGCTAGAGATAAGAGGTCTCTCTAGGCTCTGTTGATCTTTCAGAGAGTGTTGTGGATCAACTTCATTGCCATGAAGGGACATAATCTCTTCATCAATTGTGAATAGAAGGTCAGTAAAGGATATAGAAGTTAAACCTAGTGACCCAGAACCTTGGTTAATGTCTAATGGTGTTGAGCCTATGGTGGGGCTGTCCGTTTTTGGCTGCTCAGAGGAGTATAAAGACTCACCCTGAGGGTTTTCAGCTTGGGTTTTGGGCTCATGGGTTTGGGACTGAGGAGACTCAATACCCATATTGAGGTCAAATATGAAGGATAGTGAGACCTCAAACTGAGTGGGAGCCCATTGTTCCACTCTAGTCTTTTTTAATTGAACAGGAGGGGCTTGTTCAATCAGAGAAGATTGAAAAAGGTTCGTTTGGGGCGTCTTTGATATGTGATAGTGATGGGGTGAGAGGGTAGATTTAGCAATGTGAGGGTAGTTGCTGGTGTGGGTTCATCACCAATAGGGTCAACAAGGATGTCATCAGGAGCCATTGGCTCAGTCATACCTGGAAGCAGAGCAATATGTCTTCTGGTGAAATTGGTGGACACTTTCTTGAAAGTATTGAAGATGGTCAGCCTCATTTGAGGGACAGTCAGAGCAGCTGCACAGATAAGTTGACTCTGGTCCAGCTCATAGTTGATCATATGCTGAAGAAACCTGGAATACATGAAGAATGTTTCCCGCTGGAGGTTTCCCATAAGATTGGTTAGCACAAAACATGAGTAGTTAAAGCAAAGTCTTCTCACCATTCCATGAACTAGGCACCCTAGTTCATATGGTATTTGATCCCATCCCCCAGATTTGTTGGATAAGCAGTGAAGAACAACAAGCAACAGGAACTTCCGGTTATAAGAAAAATTGAACTTGTAGACGATAGACCTGCCAACGTCTCCACCATATCCCATTTGGATGTAGGTGTTGTCCAAATCTATTTTGGGGAACTCTGTATGGGCTCCCTCATCATGAAGCTCGAGATACTTCCTGATGAGTTGTTCGAAAATGACCACTCCTGGCCAAAATGCTCGATCTTATTACCCGAACCCCATTTAGGGTTTCAATCTGACCATTGGCCCAAAATTCAACTATATGATTTGAATAGACGGTAAGGTTAATAGTCAAAGCAATGTAATAAGATGATTGGGTAAGGAAGGAGATTATATTAGAGAAGTCAGCATCTCATGAAGAATCAAGAAGTGCGACTTGGTTGTGCTGAGGGTTAAGTGTCGTTTGAGAAAGTTGTGGGAAGATGAGTTCGGACTTGGGTGAATTGGAGACGAAGGAATATTTTAGGGCAGTAAAATTTGGTAAGAAGATGAATGTGAGTAGTTGGAGTTATTTAAATGGGTGAAATGGCAGTTTAGGGGGTTAGGATAAGATGATGTGATGTTTTAGTGGCTGATGTGATAGGGGCAGTAAGGTTTAGTTCATTTAAATAATCTGACATCATTAACAAAATCTTTACTTTTTACAGAGTGGGGCCCAAAAGATTTCCGTTACACAATAAAGTCTGTCTTCCGAGTATAAAGCATTTCCGAAGGTAATTTCTTCTTAAGGCAATTTTTATTCCAAAGGTAAAGTTCTTATTTCCGAGAGTGAAGATTGCTTTTCGAATGGAGAGTTTTATAAGCTTCGGAAGTAGATCTGATATGTAATCAATCGCTTATTACGAGACTAAAAACTCTTTCGAGAAGGAAATTTCCTGGGATGAATTTGCTTTGAAAGATATGTAAAACATCTTTCGAGAGTTAATTCCTCTTCGGAAGAATTTATACTTAGTGAAAAGTTCAGAGAATGACCTTTCGTAACAGGGCTTAGATTGTTTTGTTACTGGGTTATGAGATTGATATTCTCACTAGGATCGAATATGATGATCAAGTTAATGATTGTATGGCGGAATCAAACAATCAAGAAACAATTCAATGCCAAAAATACTCATAAATGCTTGTTTGTATTGATGAAGGTGATTGATTACAATAAATGCTAGGGTTTAAGCATTAAACAGTAATAATACACCTTGAGAATGTAGGATACAAAATATTCTAATTGTCTATCAATAGTCACCACTTGTACGAGGTTTTCTATTCTATTTATAGGCTAACAAGATGCCTTTTTACAAAATGACTAAACTACCCCTGACCTATACATCAGAACTAGTCTAAGTTTTCATCAGCATTTCTTTTGTTCATCAGCATTGACAAATGCGGAATAGTTGAACTTGATCAACATTTCTTTTGTCTTCCGCATTAGTAGTTGATCATCCGCATTGACTAATGCGGATGAACAAATACTTGTGCGTATTTGTTGTCCGGTCATCAGCATTTGCAAATGCGGATGAGCAAAACTTGTCCGCATATCTTTTAGGCTATCCACATTTGTTAATGCGGAAGAACAAACACTTTTTAGCATTTGTTCTATGTTTTCCGCATGTACAAATGCGGTTAGCCAACACTTAGTCTTCTCAGTAGATTCTTCATCTGCATCAGTACTTGGACTTGTGGGATTACTAGCATAACAACCATCAACTGACCAATTGAATTGGCATGTATGATCCTTTTGGGGTCCAACATTTTGACATAAGACTTTACATATTTTAAAAAGGTTTTCAAAAGAGATAGACTAATCAATGTTTATCATCCCAATGGTTGTAATGAGATATACTTAAATCTTTGTTCTTCAAAAGCTTTGGGGAACAAGTCAGCATATTTTTCATTTGAGTCAACTTTGATTAGCTTGATTAGATTTTTCTCATGAATATCTCTAATAAAATGGTACCTAATATCAATATGCTTTGTCTTGGAGTGCTTCACAGGATTTTTAGTGATGGAGATAGCATTGTAGTTGTCAATGTGGATAGGAGTACTCATGAATTTGAATCCGTAGTCTATCATCTGGTTCTGAATCCATAGCAGCTGAGCTTAGCAACTCGCAACAGCAATGTATTCTACTTAAGTAGTTTATATAGAGACACAGGATTGCTTCTTGCATTGCCATGAGATGATCCTTCCACCAAGAAATTGACATCCACGTGATATTGATTTCTTATTGATGTTGCAGCCACCATAGTCACCGTCAGAGTAACCATAGAGATTGAAATTGTTGTTCCTTGGATACCAGAGACTTAATTTAGGTGCTCCTTTGAGGTATCTTAGGATTCTCTTGGCAGCAACTAGGTGAGATACCTTTGGAGCAGCTTGATATCTCGCACAAATGCAGGTTACAAACATGATATCAGGTCTACTTGTTATGAGATACATTAGAGAACCAATAATTGCCCTATACTGATGTTGATCAGTATCCTCCCCCTTAGAGTTAGGACAGAGATTATGGTTTCTGGGTATGGGTGTCTTGGCTGACTTACAATCTTTCATGTCAAATATTTCTAAGATGTCATTGACATACTTAGATTGATAGATTGCCTCACCTGAATTCCAAAGTCCATTTTTCCCATGGAACTCATCTCAAACTTTTTCTTCAAGAAGCTTTCAAAGTCTTTACATATTTGGTCATTTGAGGGACCAAATATGATGTCTTCAACATAGACTTGAATGAGCAAGATGTCCTTTCCAAACTTCCTTATGAAAAGAGTCTTATCAATAGTACCACTAGTGTAACCAATCTTCAGGAGAAACTAAGATAATGTCTCATACCACAACCTAGGTGCTTGGTGTATCCCATATAGAGCTTTATCCTATTTGCACACATAGTTGGGGTGCCATGGGTCTTCAAATCCTGGAGGCTATCACACATAGACTTCCCTATCTATATCCCCATATAGAAAAGCACACTTGACATCAAGCTGGTAGACAATGAAATTCTTCGATGCAGCATAGGCAAGAAAGATCCTAACTGCCTTAAGTCTTGCAACAGGTGCAAAGACATCAGTATAATCTTTTCCCTCCTCTTGAGTGTATTGTTGAACCACCAGTCTTGCTTTGTTCTTGATGATCAAGCTTCTATCATCTCTCTTGGTTTTGAAAACCTATTTTGTGCCTATAGGTACTTGACAGGATGGTAGCGGACATAGGTTCCAAAACTTTTGTCTCTTGAAAAGTAGCTCCTCTTCCATCGATTCAACCTAGCTACTATCTTTCAAGACGTCTTCTACCTTCTTGGGTTCCATCTGAGACAAGAAGCATGAGTACAGGCAGACATTCCCATGATGAGTTTGTCCTCTTGTTCTCACACCTACAGAGACTTCCCCTATGATGTTCTTAGTTGGATGAGTGTTGTAAATCCTAAGTCAAGGAATTACCTCCAGTTGCAAAGATAGATCCAGATTGGACATATTTTGCTCAGGAGCTTGAACACTTTGTCTAGTTACTATTTTAAACTCATTCAATGAGGACTGATTGAATGAATGAGAAACATCATCATTTGTTGGCTGTGAAGAAGAATTAACAGTTGACTGTTCCTTCAAGATGCTACTTCCATTAGCTTGGTGTTGTGCGGTGTCACCTGATGAAATTTGAGGGTCAATGGGTGAATCACTGGTTGAAGCTCCATTATCCCTTGAGATAGTCATACTGTCAGATCTGCCAATAGTGGGAGCTTGATTTGTTGCAGCTCTTGGAGAACTTCGAATAGGTCTAGGTAGCTCAAATAGTTGGTCATCATCAGAATTACTTTGAGCACCTGTTCTAGCTGAAACATTCTCACAAGATGGTTTAGAATAGTTTGGAAACAATTTTAAGTCAACAATATGATGAGGACCATTCCCTCTAACACAAGGAGTGTGCTCATTAACAAGAATGTTGGATGATTCCTCAAATAGTTGATTTTTGATGTTATAAAGTCTATAATCTTTAGAGGAGTATCCAACAAAGATATCATCATTCGACTTTTTAGCAAATTTTGCCAAATTGTCTTTTGTTTTAAGTATGCTACACTTGCTACCAAAGGACCTTAGAAAACCAATGAATGGTGGCATCTTGTTTGCAGGACCGGTGAAGGGTGGTCACTTACAACAAAACAACACAAAGAGGAGAGTAACTTAACTTAATCAAACACTGAACTGGATTAACCACAAGTAAAGATACTAAGAACACAAGTAATTTAAGAGACAGATGAAAGTGCAAGATGCACAAGGAGATGATTCTTAAGATTGCAGTATATTGCTTTCTTAATGTTCTATTACAAGTGTTACAAAAGCATAAAAGAAAGTTACAAGAACATGAGATACTTATACTACATCCTACAGTCGGCCATACTTTGAAGGCCCGCTAGATACAATTGACTAGACACAACACAAAATCAATTGTAGAGTCAAAAAGGCAGATTGCCTTTTTGACTTTGTGACTATGACATGCCATAACTCACATCCTTATCTATTACAAAAAGAATAAAATACATGAAGTGGAAAGTTTCAGACTCAAGACCTCAATACAGTTACCAAAAGCATGGACCTTTTTCACTAACTCATGTAAGTTGGTGACTTTATAGAGTTGCAGCGAAAAGCGGTCTAGCTTTATGGAAAAGTTCATCAGATAAAGCATGTTGTTAAAAGTCTTTGGAAGAAATCTGTCTTCAAGTGTTGGCTTCGGAAGACTTTGTCTTTGAATTTTGGAAGACTTCATCTTTAGCTTCGAAAGATATTGGTCTTGGCTTCGGAAGATTTCACACTTAGAATAATTCTGTTGCTTGTGTGAAACTTCCGAAGCATTCTTCTTCAGTATTTGTGTGCATGCATGCAGAAAGACTTTGGGTGTTTGACTGTTTCAGCCTCTTCATATAATCTCTACAAACTCCACCTAGGCTGATGCTACCAAAACACTTAAATACTTCAGATATCAACAGTCCTCATCAGGATAATGACCAGCCCCTTCTTAATGAGATGATCAAGATCCTTCAAACCCTCAAAGTGTCTTCTCATGTCAAAGAGATCATGCAGAGGTATATTAAACATGTCTTTCCATGTGTAGACATCCTCAATGCCTTGATCTCTAATGACATGCCACCTTTCTAGATTTGTAGTGTATGTCCAGGACAAGATGGGTCTTTCTGATGCAAGAGGAGTTGTTTGAATAGGAGATGATGAAGCATCCTCTGGCTGCACATCCTCTGGCTGCACATCCTCTGTTCTGACTCATCCTGGGGTTCAGAAAAGGATGCAGCCTTCTTCTTTTTTGGCTATGCTTTGAAGCCATCCTTTTCTTTCTCTTTATCACTTTTAACTGAGAAGACTGGCCTAAAGCACTTGCTTGGTCTTCATTGTCTTTCTCAGTTGGGTCTTCCTCTCTCAAAGGTTCAGAAGGAGAGGTAGGTTGACCCTACTGTGGATCAGAAGATGAAGCTTGCTGAGATTCAATAGGAGGTCCAGGTTGTGTTGTCTTTGGTTTTTCAACTTTAACCTCCACTTCAGGTGGAGCTTGACTTGGAGGGGAGTGTAAGTCAATTAGCTCTCCACTCCTTATCTTCTGCTTTATCACCCTGATATGCTCATCCATAGTGGATAGAGAAATGGGTGTCAAGGGAGTGGTTTCTAGCTATGGGTGTTTTAGCAATCTTACAATCAGCCATGTTGAACCTTTTAAGTATGTCTTGAACATACTATGACTGACTAATAAAGATGCCATCTTCAACTTGCTTCACTTGAATTCCCACAAAGAAATTGAGATCCCCTATGGCACTCATTTCAAATCTATCCTTCATCAGCTTCTCAAAGTCTTTGCAGAGCCTTGGATTAGTTGAACCAAAGATGATGTCATCCACATACACTTGAACTTGCAATATGTAATTTCCCTATCCTTTGATGAAGAGAGTTCCATCTATAGTACCCCTCCTGTATCCATCTTTGCAAAGATACTTAGATAGGGTCTCATACCACTTCCTAGGTGCCTAATACAGCCCATAAAGAGCTTTGTAAAGCTTGTAGACATAATCAGGATGGTCAAGATCTACAAAACCAAGTGGTTGTTTGACATACACCTCTTCATCAATCACTCCATAACGAAAAGCACACTTCACATCAAGTTGATAGACCTTGAAGTTCTTGGATGCAGCAAATGCCAAGAATATCCTAACAGCTTCCAGTCTTGCTACAGGAGCAAAGACATCATTGTAGTCAATCCCTTCTTCTTGTGTGTATCCTTGAACAACTAGTCTAGCTTTATTCTTGATGATAAGCCTCTATCATCCTTCTTGTTCCTAAACACCCATTGGTTCCAATAGTAGTCTTTCCATGAGGAAGAGGACAAAGGTTCCAAACTTATATCTTTTGAATTAAAGTAGCTCTTCTTGCATAGCTTCAACCCAACTTCCATCCTTTAGAGCCTCATCAACTTTCTTTGGCTCTATCTAGGACAAGAAACAAAAGTGAAGACAAACATTTGCTTCATGGGTTTTTCCTCTTGTTCTTACCCCTGAGACAACATCTCCAATGATGTTTGTAGTGGGATGAGACTTGTGGATCCTTAGCTGAGGGATCACAGCAAGTTGCTGAGAAAGATCTAAATCAGAGAAATTTAGATCTGGCATAGATGTTTCTCCCACTACATCAGCACACTTATCAAGAGAGACTTGATCCAAGAGTGTGTGACATCATTGATGTTGTCATTTATGAAGTGGTTATCAGCATCAAAAAAGTCTTGATCACTATCACCACTACCATAATTGTCTTATACATTTGAAGCATTCTTATCTAGTTGTGGAGTCTTTGAGCTGGAATTGGAAGGCATCCCAGATGTATTAGCTGAGTTTGTCATTGTGGTGCTGAAGAAACTTCATTTGCGGAAGTAGTTACAACTAGAGCTAAAGATTTATTTCTTGAAGGTCTTCTAAGCTCAAATCTTGGATCAGGATCACCTGTAGGTAAGAGTTCTGCAAATCCTGAAACAGTCTCACAATATTTGTTAAAACAGTTGGTAACTAAATCAAGATCAAAAAGCCGATCTAGACCAGAATCGGCCACACTGGGTGTGTGTTCATTGAAAGTCACATTGGTTGACTCCTCAACAATTCTAGTTCTGAGATTGTATACTCTGTAAGCCTTAGCTTAGGAAGAGTATCCAATGAAGTGTCCATCATCTGATATCTCAGCAAATTTGGCAATTTGATCCTTGGTATTCAAGATGGTGCAAGGACATCCAAATGACCTGAGAAAACCAATGAAAGGTTTCCTCTTGTGCCAAAGTTCATAAGGAGTCTTGCCAAGAGTCTTAACTACTAAAACTCTATTCTGCACATAGCAGGCAGTGCTGACTGCCTCTACCCAGAAGGTGATGGGCAGCTTAAGGTCAGATAACATGGTTCTTGCAACTTCAATCAGTGTCCTGTTTCTCCTCTTAACAACACCATTCTGCTGAGGAGTCCTGGGAGCATTGCATTGTCTTGTAATACCTTTTTCATCACAAAATGCATCAAGGATTTGGTTCTTGAATTTAGTTCCCTGATCACATCTTATGATTTTGACTTTGTGATCTAATTCATTCTTAATCTTTAAGATGAAATTCTTCAGAATTTCAGGAGTTTCATCCTTAGTTCTAAGGAAAAAGACCCAAGTGAATCTTGTGAAGTCATCTGTGATCACCAAACAATATGAGGTCCTTCCTAGACTCATTACACTAGTAGGGCCAAAGAGATCCATATGTATCAAGTGTAGGGGTGTAGTGATAGAGTTCTTTTCCTTAGGCTTGTGAGATACCTTATGTTGCTTCCTTTTCAGGCATAAACACAATGGTCATCACTTGTAAACTCTTTCTTTGGCATTCCAGTTACCAAAGCATTTGTAATCAGTGTATTCATGTTCTTAAAGTTTACATGGCACATTCTTTTATGCCATAGGAAAGACTCGCCACTATTGCTTTAGACAGAAAACATGAAACTTCCCTAGAGGGAGATGTTTCTTGCAAATCTATCTTGTACATGTTCCTTTTCCTAGGGGCTCTAAGTAGGATATGCTTATGAGGAATGACCACCCTGGACTTAATAACAATGCACTCATGCTCAGTAAAGAGCATGTTATGACTCTGATAACAAAATTGGGATACACTCAGAAGATTGTACCTAAGCTCCTTGACAAAGTTTACCTTTTCAATGTTGAGCTTACCATTTGTGACCTTGCCCCTTCCAGAAATGTAACCACCTTTATCTCCTCCAAAGGCAACTAGCCCTCCATCAATCCTTTCAAAGTTCTAAAGTAGTGACCTATTGCTTGTCATGTGCCTGGAACAGCCACTATCAATGATCCAGACATTCTTGTTTGTCTTGAGTTGTCCCTGCACAAAGAAAATGATTAGTTATGTTTTGAAACACAAGCCTTACTTGTCTTCGGATCACTAAGAGAAACAGAAGGTAATGCAGCAGTAATAGATCCTATGGTTGTGCTTGGAGGATCTTGAGCTATTGTTGATAGAGAATTTTCAGTCACTTGGTCTTTCTTAGACTTCCAAACCACCTTTGGAAGCTTGGATTGACCTTCAATACTTCGGAAGATTTTAAGACTTTGGAAGTTTTGATGACCGGACCTTCAAAAGATTCTACAAACATTGCAGCAGACTTCAGTGCTTCGGAAGTATTCCTTCCTTCTGAGACAAACTTTTCTCCGAAGGCAATTTTCCACTTGCCTTCTTCTTAGATTTGGAGCTTCTGTAGGAAACAATTTTCCTTTCGAAACTTGAATCTTCTTGGAACTCTTGGAAGTCCTTGTCTTGGTCATGTGAAGAGTACCTTTAGGATTGTATGGACAATCCTTAGCAAGATGAGTAGTACTTTCACACATGACGCACTCCATTTTCTTTTTCCCAGGAGCCTTTTGCTAGGAACAAGACTGACTTTGGTCACATCCCTTCTCCACCCTCATCTTTGCAAATGCTGAGATAGTCCATTTGGGCTGAGGACTGTTCTTGGAGTTGGATGGTCCAGGCTGTGTAGCAATAGTACACAACAGATCAGTCTTCTTCTTGGTACTGAGATGATTTGAACATGAACCAGAACTCTTAGCATAAGAGTTTAGGTTGATGTCTTCAGTCTTTACCACTTCAAACCCTGCAGAGATAAAAACATGTTTCTTCTTAGAATCAAAAGTAGCCTTGATCTCTTGAGCCTTCCTAGCTTTCCTTTTGCTCTTTCTGATCAAGTTCTTCCTCATTGACTTGGTCATCACAATCTTCTTCTTCTCCTTTGAAGGATATAGGCCATTCTTAGAATCCTCTTCTTCACTCTTCTTAGAGGAATTCTTCACTATCACTTCATCGTCCTCTTCACTCAAAGGATCTATGAGAGGAAGCTCATCTTCACAAGTTCATACCAAGGTGATCTTACAAACAAGATTGTGTGTGGAGGAGCTATCTCATTTGATCCCAGTCCCTACTTGTTTTGATAGCACACCTTGTTGTGTAGAGATGAGGATATCATGTTCTTGAAGGTCTCTTTTTCAATAACACACTTTTCTGCCCTAGCTTTGCTGATCACAAGCTCAGCCTGGCATTCAGTTAGCTTAGTTATGAGATCCTTGATCTGAGTCCTGTAGTTGTATGCTTATGTTTCAAAATGATAATGGTTTTCTCTAAGTCCTATATCTTTAGTTTATACTCATTTTCAGTTTTTCTAAAATCAGCCTCTAAAATTTTTAAGGACTCGAGATCAGAACTCACTTCTAAGTTATAGGACCTGTACCTGTTAACTTTATTCAGGGGTACAGAGATGTTCCAATACTTTGGCTTCATCATGATCTGTCATTAGTGCTTGGTTTGTAGAAGCATCTTCCACCTGAAAGCTCCAGTCAAAGCCTCCTTCTTCAACAGCAACTACAGCATGCTACTTTGGCTTGTCATTCTGGAAGCTTTATCAGTGTAGTTTGGTCTGGACTGTGCTTGGCCACCATTTGTTCTTGGTGCCTTACACTCCCTAGCAAAGTGGCCCATCAAGTTATAGTTGTAACACTTGACTTTGCTTTTGTCCAGCCCAAACATTCCACTGGTTGCATTGCTAAGGAACTTCCTTCCAGTCTGCTTGTAGAACTTCTTGGCTCTGTGAGTGAGAAGAGCCATCTACTGGACTATCTCCATATACTCCAGATCATTTGGATGGATACAGTCCAGGTCTTCAAGGGTGAAAAGAAAGCTTCCATAACTTTCATAAGAGGACACAAAGGCTTGAGAAGAACTTGTCTCTTGGAATGGGCTTCTTTGAGTGTTGTTCTCCCTTGGTGTCTCAGGAAAGGTTTTGAAAGGACCCTTTTGTGAGTTGTTAGGATAGCATATGAGATGATGTTGGGGTTCTATGTTATCCCTTTCAACCACATGAAGGGTTGAAACCATTTGATTGTTGGAGTTGCCAGATGAACCTTGCATGTTCATCTCCATCTGGTAGCCACTGAGAATCCCATACAACTCTGTTAGGGTGAGAGTTTTCAGATTCTCAGTCCTCTTGATAACCACATATTAGTGTGTCCATTTCCTAGGAAGTGACGACATGAACTTCCTTACAATGTCTTTGTTTTTAAGAGCCACTCCTCCACCCACTAGGGTATCCATTATCTCAACATACCTGAAGTATTGCTGAGTCATGGTTTCACTTGCTTTGAAGGTGAAGTTTTCAAACTGCTGCTTCAGGAGATCCTTCTTGTTCTCCTTTGCTTCAGAGGAACCCTCATACATCATTTCAATGCATCCCACAGCTGCTTAGTTGTTTGCATTTAATGAAACCTCTGTATTCAAAGTTAAGAAGAGTAGTCTGAAGGGCTATCGTGGCTTTTCTATCAATCTCTACTCTCTTCCTGTCTTCATCTGAGTAGTCAGCCACAGCCTTGGGGATCATACCACCACCAGTAGCAGAAGGGGTGAATGGTATGTAAGGTCCATTCTCAACAGACTCCCATATTCTTGAGTCTAGAGACCGGTGAAACCTTCCATTCTTAGGCACCAATTATCAAAGTCTTCAAGAGTGATCAGTGGGTATTTGTTCATGGTTCTAGTACCATATCAGTTTTACAAATGGATGCCATGTGAAAGGTTGAGTATTTGTGTGTGTGAGAGATTTTAAGATGGAGAGATCTTATATCAAAAGCCTGGAATGCTCTGATACCATATGCAAGACCGGTGAATGATGGTCACTTACAACACAACAACACAAAGAGGAGAGTAACTTAACTTAATCAAAAAATGAACTGGATTAACCACAAGTAAACACACTAAGAACACAAGTAATTTAAGAGACAGAACAAAGAGCAAGATGCACAAGGAGATGATTTTCAAGATTGCAATATGTTGCTTTCTTAATGTTCTATTACAAGTGTTACAAAAGCATAAAAGAAAGTTACAAGAACATAAGATACTTATACTACATCCTACAGCCGACCATACTTTGAAGGCAAGCTGGATACAATTGACTAGACACAACACAAAATCAACAGTAGAGTCAAAAAGGCAGATTGCCTTATTGACTTTGTGACTATGACATGCCATAGCTCACATCCTTATCTATTACAAAAAGGATAAATTACATGAAGTAGATGTTTACAGACTCAAGACCTCAATGTACAGTTACCAAAAGCATGGACCTTTTTCAACAACTCATGTAAGTTGGTGACTTTACAGAGTTGCAGCGGAAAGGGGTCCAGCTTTATGGAAAAGTACATCAGATAAAGCATGTTGTTAAAAGTCTTCAGAAGAAATCTGTCTTCAAGTGTTGGCTTCGGAAGACTTTGTCTCTGAAGCTTTAGAAGACTTCATCTTTGGCTTCGGAAGATATTGGTCTTGGCTTCAGAAGATTTCACACTTAGAATATTTCTGTTGCTTGTGTGAAACTTCTGAAGCATTCTTCTTCAGTACTTATGTGCATGTATGCAGAAAGACTTTAGGTGTTTGGTTGTTTCAGCCTCTTCATATAATCTCTATATTGTTCCATAGCTCATAAGGGGTTTTTCCATGTGGCTTTACTATGAGAACAATGTTCTGCACATAGCATGCAGTGTTGACTGCCTCTTCCTAGAATGTTAGAGGTGGCTTGGAATCAGCTAACATAGTTCGAGCAGCCTTAATAAGTGTCATGTTCCTCCTCTCAGCAACACCATTTTGTTAAGGAGTTCTAGGAGCACTATATTGTCTAGCAATCCCTTTTGAGTAACAAAATGAGTCAAGAATGTGGTTCTTAAACTCAGTCCATTGATTACTTCTAATTATTTTAACATTGTGATCAATTTGATTTTCTATTTTAAGAATAAAAGATTTTAACGATTCAGCAGTTTCATCTTTAGATCTTAAAAAGAATACCCATGTAAATCTTGTAAAATCATCAATAATCACAAGGCAGTATGATTTCCTTCCAATGATCATTATACTTGTAGGACCAAATAGATCCATGTGCAGTAAGTATAATGGAGTGGTGATGGAGTTAACAACTTTGGATTTATGTGATGCCCTGTGTTGCTTCCCTTTCAGACATGCAACACAGTTATCTTTGCAGAAAAATTCTTTTTTAGGCAAACCATGTACCAGGTTATTTTTAGACAATTTATTCAATGTCTTAAAATTTACATGACACATTCATTTATGCCATAGTGTTGACTCGTCACCATCAGCTTTGGAAAGAAAGCATGACACTTCACCCATTGGGGAAGCATTGTTCATATCAAGCTTGTACATATCCCCTTTCCTAGGAGATCTTCCGAAGGAAAAAGAGTTCTTCTGAAAATAAAGTTAAAATCTTTTATTCAAAAGCATTGTTCATATCAAGCTTGTACATAGCACCCATTCTGAAGTTACATAATACTTTCCATTTACATTCATAACCATACCATGTAAAGCCATGGAAAATAAACGTACATAACAAGGAACATAACATAAACATAACCATACCATACATAGCATCATCATACACATCACATACAACATCATAAAGTCACTTACATCATCCCCGGGAACATCCCAAGTCAAAGCCTACACTTTACATTTCCCTAAAAATCAAAAAATAATTCTAAGTCTTAGGCACATAGGCACTATGCAGGCGCATGACCACTATGTGTGTGCATGGCTGCTTAAGCGTATGGAACACTTAAGCGCATGAGAAATTTCTAGGCGCATGAGAAATTTCTAGGCAGATGAGAAATATCTAGGCGCATGGGCACTATACAGGCGCATAGCCAACACTTAGGCATTTGGGCAACATTTGGGTGTTCGGGCACTATGCAGGTGCATGGCCTGACATAGGTGCATTGGAACACTTAACCAGTTCTAGGCTTAATCCAAGGCTTATGGACACTATTGGGATGTGTGAGTTTTGGGCGCATGGGGAAAACACTTAGGCATCTCGACAGTTAGGCGCATGGGCCACTATTCAGGCGCATGAGTAACTAACTTACCATAATCATCAGAATTCACACCCAAGTTCAATTCCAACATGCTCTAAGATTAGTTCTAACATTCTAAGCTGAGTTCATCATAACATCAAGAACACTCGAGTTCATTATAACATTAGAATTCACTGAATTCACACCCGAGTTCAATTCCACCATAACCCGAGTTCATCATAACATCAAGAACACCAAAATCATAACCCACCCACATTCATACATACATAAACATATGGATATAATAACCATTTAAACAAAAACATTCACACATGCATTTCCAGCCCCAAAATCATATAAAACATGTAATAGGGGGTTTTAGAACTCACCTTAGCAGCCTTTGGGTATGACTTCCTTCAAACCCGTTGAAATTAAGTTCAAACACCTAAAAACCACCAAAAAAACACAAACCCGAACACACACACAAACACATAAGCATATAACCACGGCATAGACCTGCCAAGAACATTCAAAAACACCACATTCTTACCTGAATTCAGTCTTCTTCTTCTCTCTAAAACCAAATCTTCCTCCACGTTCTCTCTCTAAAATTTGATGAAAAGGAAGGTATAGTAGGTGTGGGCAGCCATGCCCACCTTTTTTAACAAAATAATTATAAACTTTGTCTCTTGCACAACTTTAACCCTTCAACTTGGGTTAAATTGTGTTTCCTTATTTTATTCATTTTTTTATTCTTTCTTTTTCATCTTTAAAATTATATGGGTGTTACATCTAAGCCCAAGTCAAAGAAGAAGAAGAAGAAGTCAAAACCTCCAAGCCTCAGGATGAATCAGATCATCCAGAGAGAGCCATGAATAAGCAGCTCAATCAACTCCAATTCAAGTGGCTCCTCTTGCATCAAGAAGACCTATCTGATCATGGACCTTCACAACTAATCCTGAAAGATGGCATTGTAGGACCATTGAAGGCTATGCAAATACAATACAACAACACAAAGATGAGATCTGCTAAGAACACTCAACTGATCAAACAGTGAAAGTGGTTAACCTCTAGTAATGATACTAAGAACACAAGTAAATATGAGACAGAACAAGATAGCAAAATACACAAGGAGATGGTTTTCAAGATTGTAGTATATTTCCTTCTCAAGTTCTATTACAAATGTTACAAAGCATATCTAGAAAGTTACAAGTACTTGAGATATATATACTACATCCTACAGCCGGCCATACTTTGAAGGCCAGCTGGATACAATTTACTAGACACAAACAAAATCAATTGTAGAGTCAAAAGGCAGATTGTCTTTTGACTATTGACTATGACATGCCATAGCTCATATCCTAATATATTACAAAAAGGATAAAGTACATGAAGTAGAAAGTTATAGACTCAAGACCTCAATGTACAGTTACTAAAAGTATGGGCCTTTTCACTAACTTATATAAGTTGGTGACTTTATAGAGTGCAGTGGAAAGGTATCTAACTTTATGTAAAGTACATCAGATAAAGCATGTATACTAAAAGTCTTTGGAAGAAATCTGTCTTCAAGTGTTGGCTTCGAAAGACTTTGTCTCTGAAGCTTCGAAAGACTTCATCTTTGGCTTTGGAAGATATTGGTCTTGGCTTGGAAGATTTGACACTTAGATTATTTCTATTGCTTGTGTGAAACTTCCAAAGCATTTTTCTTCAGTACCCATGTGCATGCATGCAGGAGAGACTTTGGGTGTTTGGGTTGCATCAGCCTCTACATATAATCTTTACAAACTCCCCCAAGGCTGATGCTACCTGATAGAGGCCTATGGCACTCAGGTAGTTGATCATTTTGATCCTATCTTCTTCTCTGTCAACCTGAGGTTCTTGTTGAACCACATCCTCCTGTGCAAAACTTTCTTGAACTGGGGAGAGAGTAGGCACATGTTTATACAATGTTTTCTTTCTTCTTTCTTTTTTGATTTGTACTAGTAGCTTTACATCTTCTGCCTCATTCCTCTCCTTTGACACTTCCATGTCAACCAGTTTATCTAATTCCTCTAAGGGGAGAGAAATGACATCATCAATGTCATAGTTCCTGGTATGCAAGTAATTGATCCTAACTGCCCTCAACTCATCATCCTTTGTGTTTGGGCTGGGGGCAATCCTGATAGCAGTTTCCATGAGTCTTGCAGACCCAGAAAAGGAACTTTCTCCCCTCAACTTCCTTGTCCTCCCTCTCTCTCCTCCTCCTCAATCTCCTCAAAAGTCATCTTTCTTTTCCCTTTGTCACTCATAGACCTTTGTGACTCAGGGTGGAGAGAGCTTTCGCATTCATTGCTTGGTGTAGCTTCCAAGCTCTAGCTAGAGAGAGGTTGAGATACACCTTCACCAGCAGGTGTCTCAAAAAGGGTATGGTACTTTGTAGCAGTTGATAATGATGAGATAGGGCTCTCAGGTTCTGCCACGGGGCCTTCAGTCAAGGTTTCCCCTATGAAACTAAACTTTGGGTCTGCCTCAACATCCAGTTGACCGATGGCATTTCCTGATTGCTTTGGTCTCCTTCTGAAGCTGAACTCTACAGTGATCCTGTCTTGGATTCTTTGAGCCAGCTTGTCTTGATTGGCTTTGATTGAAAAGTGGCATGTTGACTAGATCCAGACCTTCATAGAAGTTCAACATTTGAAAATTAAAGACCTCTTGTTGTCCTTGAACTCTAAGAATAATGAGGGCTCTTCTACTTTCATCATACCTCCACCCAATAATGTTATTTGAAGTTGGTGGAGATGGCATTGCCCTTGGTATTCCTTCCTCAAATAGACTCTGTATGTAGGAGTCTACGGAGTCCACATCAATGTGAACTTGAGGAAGTTGCTGAGTATGCACAATTGCAAGTGAGGATGGTGAATCCTCAATGCCCATACTCCTTAAGAACTCCCAGGTTCTGTGCCTGTAATGACTTTCTCCCCTTTTTGGTAGCGTCACCCTCTTTCATAAGTGAGCTAGGAGTTAGGTTAATCACACTCACAGGTTCTTGTGTTCCTGGTTGAGCTCCTCTAAAGGTCTCATAGCTAGTTGTTCCTAGAGATAAGAAATCTCAAGTTGCTGATCATTGACCCTGGTTTGCAAGGTAGTCACTTGAGTTTCAAGTTGACTAACCTTGGAGACTAAATAGGTGCATGTTTGTGATAGTTTTTGCACCTTTAGTCTCAAATTCCCCTTATCTTAATCAGAAGAATCATTAGGGGATGAGAGAATTGGACCAAAGTCCTCACTCTCACCACCAGCTTTAGGTTCTTGGCTACTAGATTTTCTCTGCTCACTGTAAGCCTCAGTTCAGGTGTCAATAAGCTGAGTTGCCATGGTTGAGGTCTTAATGATGGAATCACTTGCAAAAGTGAGATCCTCTTCTATATGGACATCCTGAACAGGTTCATAGGTGTCCACTTTAGTAATGGGTGACAGATGTGGGCTAGATATAGGAGACTCAGGAGCACTATCTCTCTTTGAGTAGTGGAAAAGAAGAGAGAATCAGAGTACTCATTGAAACCTAAATCTTCATCAGTATAGAAGTCTAGGTTAGGAATTGGTTGGTTTAAGTCCAAAGGCTGGGGATGGTAACTGTCCCCTGAAGGTTGATCACTTAAGTGTTGAGACTCAGAGTGAAGACTTAAGGCATTTGGGCTAGTGAGCTCATCAGGCTGAGCATAAGGAACCTCAGCACTAATCTTTGAAGTAATGGGAGTGGTCTGCTCCTCAGGAGAAGTGGGAGCTCCAGTATCCACTTCTTCCTTTGTGGGTGAGTATATAAGGGCCTACACAGACTGAATAGTCTGAGTAGGGGTTCGTTTGTGTTTTCTTTGGTAGGTGAGGGTGATTTGTGGCTGTTGAGGTGGTTGGGATGTAGAAGGTGTGGGTTCAACACTAGCTGGTGCTGCTAGGTTGTCACCTTGAGCAATGAGCTCTAAAAATTTTGGGACAAGGGTTGTTTCTACCCCAGAGAAGCCAAGAGTGGGCTTTCTCAAGATTTTAAAGATATCGGGCTTCATTTGTCCAAGTTTAAGAATATTACATGTTCCCCTTAACTGTGAGCCCAAATCACAGTTAAGAATGTATTAAACATATCTAGGGAACATGTACTACTCTAAGGAGTCCAAGTTTGCAAGCAAATTTGTATAAACAAACTAAAAGTACCTGAACTTGACTCCCTGAACCATCTCATGAACAATGAAGGAGAGATCTTCAGGAATCTGGTCCCATCCACCATGCTTGTGTGATAAGTTGTGGATAGACACATGGAGGAGGAATTTCCACTGGGATAAGACCTTCCCTTTCCTAAAGGTCTTTATAGAGTAGTCTCCTCATAGCCCATCTGCGCAAAAGAGTGGTTAACATCTTCTTTGGGGAAGAACACCTCACCTTCTTCATCATCCAGATGAAGATGCATGTTGATGATGGCTGGAGTGATGAAGACTGGTCTCCCTGCATTGTGGTAGACAGTGCCTTCTCCCCATCCAGAACGACCTCTTGGCAGGACTTCCAAAATTCGAGCAGATGATCCTCGTAGAGTGTAGGATCAATGGTAAGGGATGTGAAGTAGTTGGATAAAGCTAAGAAATGACAAACCTCTGAGAAATGTGGATCATTCTCAGAGTGTAATAGAGCAACCTGGTTGTGTTGCCTGTGTAACTACATGGAGAAGTTTGGTTTATTTCTGGGATGAAGGTTGGCCATTTTGAGAGAGCTTAAGGATGAAGAAAGATGAACGAAAGTAATTTTAGAGAGAAATTTGGGGTTTAGGTTTGGAAGAAAGAGGAAGGTGATCGAAACAGGGGGAAACTGTTGGGTTTATAAGACAAAGTTAATGAAAGAGGATAAACTTTGAAATCCATGAGTCGGTCCCACCTTTGAAAAAGTAGTTTGCTTTTGCTCAAAAAGTAGTTTTCTTGGAAGTCAAAAAGCTTCCGAAGGTAAATTATCTTTAGAAGTTTTAATGAAAAAGCTTTTGAAGCTAAAATGACTTCGAAAGAATTTCCTAAGAATTTTGAGAATTTTGGCTTTGGAAGAAAATCAAGTCTTGAAAGTTAGTTCAAGGGAACAAAGCTTCTGAGAGTTAAAGTGCTTCAGAAGAAAGTTGTCCTTGAAAACATATAAGTGCCTAAGAAGAGTTTTAAGCTTCGGAAGATATTTCTTCCAAAGGTAAATTACTTGGGTAGTTATCTGTTTTAAAGGCATAAGTTTTTTTCGAAGGTAAAGACATATCTTCCCAAGGATCAAAGTTTTCAGAATTTTAAGGAAAGTCCTCAAAAAGTTTTCATCCAAAGAAAAACAAGAGCATATGAAGATGATAAACTAGACAACTTAGGACACATAGATTTTAAGAAATAATAAGAATTAGTTTTAAGAAAAACCTACTCAAAGTTAATCATCCCAATAGCTGATATTAGATATTTAAATCTCGGTTCATCAAAAGCCTTTGTAAACAGATCAGCATATTGTTCATTTGTGTAAACTTTGACTAGTTTAATTAATCCCTTTTCAAAATTATCTCTAATTAAATGATACCTGATGTTAATGTGTTTTGTCCTTGAATGCTGCACAGGATTCTTTGTGATAGAGATAGCATTGTTGTTGTCTATGTGAATGGGAGTCTCCTTGAAGTTTAAACCATAGTCAAGCATTTGATTCTGAATCCAAAGCACTTGAGCATAGCAGCTTGCAACAGCAATGTATTCAGCTTCAACAGTTGATGCAGAGACACAGGATTGATTCTTGCATTGCCATGAGACAATCCTTCCACCAAGAAACTGACATCCCTTAGATGTAGACTTTGCATTCATGTTGCAACCACCATAATCACTATCTGTATAAGCATACAGATTGAAGTTAGAATTCTTAGGATACCACATACCAAGTGTTGAAGCAGCTTTGAGGTATCTTAGAATCCTTTTGACAGTGATAAGGTGAGACATCTTAGGGTTGGCTTGATATCTTGCACAAATACATGTGGCAAACATGATATCAGGCCTGCTAGCTATAAGATACATAAGAGACCCAATCATAGCCCTGTATAAGTGTTTATCTACACACTCCCCTCAAGATCAGGTCCAAGGGAGTGGTTTCTAGCTATAGGTATCTTAGCAATCTTACTGTCAGTCATGTTGAATCTTTTGAGTATGTCTTGAACATACTTTGACTGAATAATGAAGATGCCATCTTCAACTTGCTTTACTTGAATTCCCAGAAAGAAGTTGAGTTCCACCATGGCACTCATTTCAAATCTGTCCTTCATCATCTTCTCAAAGTCTTTGCAGAGATTTGGATTAGTTGATCCAAAGATGATGTCATCTACATACACTTGAACTAGCATTATGTCATTTCCCTGTCCTTTGATAAAGAGAGTTCCATCTATAGTACCTCTTCTGTATCCATGTTGGTAGAGATACTAAGACAGAGTCTCATATCATTTCCTGGGTGCCTGATGCAGCCCATAAAGAGCTTTATCAATCTTGTAGCCATAATCAGGATGATCAGGATCTACAAAACCAAGTGGTTGTTTGACATATACCTCCTTATCAATCATCCCATAAAGAAAAGCACACTTGACATCAAGTTGAAAGACCTTGAAGTTATCGGATGCAACAAATGCCAAGAATATCCTAAGAGCTTCTAGTCTTGCTATAGGAGCAAAGACATCAGTGTAGTCAATTCCTTCTTCTTGTGTGTATCCTTGAACAACTAGTCTAGATTTGTTTTTATGACAATGCCTCTATCATCCTTCTTGTTCCTAAGCACCCATTTCGTTCCAATAGTAGTCTTCCTATGAGGAAGAGGACAAAGGTTCCAAACTTTCTGTCTTTTGAATTGAAGTAGCTCTTCTTGCATAGCTTCAACCCAACTTCCATCCTTTAGAGCCTCATCAATTTTCTTTGGCTCTATCTGTGATAAGAAACAAGAGTGAAGACAAACATTTGCTTCATGGGTTTGTCCTCTTGTTCTTACCCCTGTGTCAACACCTCCAATGATGTTGTAGTGGGATGAGACTTGTGGATCCTTAGTTGAGGGATCACAACAAGTTGTTGAGAGAGATCTAAATTAGAGAAATTTAGATCTGGCGTTGATGTATCTCCCACTAAATCAGCACACTTATCAAGAGAGACTTGATCCAATGAGTGTGTGACATCATTGATATTGTCATCTATGGAGTGGTTATCAGCATCATGAAATTCATGATCACCATCACCACCACCATTGTATTCTTCTCCATTTGAATTATCTTTATCTGGTTGTAGAGCCTCTGAGCTGGAGTTTGAAGGCATCTCAGATGTATCAGCTAATTTGTCATTATGGTGCTGATAGAAACCTTATTTGCAGAAGTAGTTATAACTGGAGCTGAAGAGCTATGGCTTGAAGGTCTTCTAAGCTCAAATCTTGGGTCAGGATCACCTGTGGGTAAGATATCTGTAGGTCTTGAAACATTCTCACAAGATTTGTTAAAACAATTTATAACTAAATCAAGACCAAACAACCAATCGGACCAGAACCAGCCACACAGGGTGTGTGTTCATTGAAAGTCACATTGGTTGACTCCTCAACAATTCTAGTTCTGAGATTGTATACTCTATAAGCCTTAGCTTGAGAAGAGTATCCAATGAAGTGTCCATCATCTGCTTGCTCAGCAAATTGGGCAATGTGATCTTTGGTATTCAAGATGGTGCAAGGACATCCAAATGACCTGAGAAAACCAATGAAAGGTTTCCTCTTGTGCCAAAGTTCATAAGTAGTCTTGCCATGAGTCTTAACCACTAAAACTCTATTTTGCACATAACAGGCAGTGTTGACTACCTCTGCCCAGAAGGTGATGGGCAGCTTAAAATTAGATAGCATGGTTCTTGCAGCTTCAATCAGTGTTCTGTTTCTCCTCTCAGCAACACCATTTTGCTGAGGAGTCCTGGGAGTACTAATTTCTTGTAATACCCTTTTTATCACAAAATGTATCAAGGATTTGGTTCTTGAATTTAGTTCTCTGATCACATCTTATGGTATTGACCTTGTGATCAGATTGATTCTCAATCTTTAGGATGAAATTCTTTAGAATCTCAAGGGTTTCATCTTTAGTTCCAGGAAGAAAGCCCAAGTGAATCTTGTAAAGTCATCTTTGCAAAGATACTTAGATAGAGTCTCATACCACTTCTTGGTGCCTAATACAGCCCATAAAGAGCTTCGTAAAGCTTGTAGACATAATCAGGATGGTCAAGATCTACAAAACCAAGTGTTTGTTTGACATACACCTCTTCATCAATCACTCCATAACGAAAAGCACACTTCACATCAAGTTGATAGACCTTGAAGTTCTTGGATGCAGCAAATGCCAAGAATATCCTAACAGCTTCCAGTCTTGCTACAGGAGCAAAGACATCAGTGTAGTCAATCCCTTCTTCTTGTGTGTATCCTTGAACAACTAGTCTAGCTTTATTCTTGATGATAAAGCCTCTATCATCCTTCTTGTTCCTAAACACCCATTGGTTCCAATAGTAGTCTTTCCATGAGGAAGAGGACAAAGGTTCCAAACTTAATATCTTTTGAATTAAAGTAGCTCTTCTTGCATAGCTTCAACCCAACTTCCATCCTTTAGAGCCTCATCAACTTTCTTTGGCTCTATCTAGGACAAGAAACAAAAGTGAAGACAAACATTTGCTTCATGGGTTTTTCCTCTTGTTCTTACCCCTGAGACAACATCTCTAATGATGTTTGTAGTGGGATGAGACTTGTGGGTCCTTAGCTGAGGGATCACAGCAAGTTGCTGAGAAAGATCTAAATCAGAGAAATTTAGATCTGGCATAGATGTTTCTCCCACTACATCAGCACACTTATCAAGAGAGACTTGATCCAAGGAGTGTGTGACATCATTGATGTTGTCATTTATGAAGTGGTTATCAGCATCAAAAAAGTCTTGATCACTATCAACACTACCATAATTGTCTTATACATTTGAAGCATTCTTATCTAGTTGTGGAGTCTTTGAGCTGGAATTGGAAGGCATCCCAGATGTATTAGCTGAGTTTGTCATTGTGGTGCTGAAAGAAACTTCATTTGCAGAAGTAGTTACAACTAGAGCTAAAGATTTATTTCTTGAAGGTCTTCTAAGCTCAAATCTTGATCAGGATCACCTGTAGGTAAGATTTCTGCAGATCCTGAAATAGTCTCACAATATTTGTTAAAACAGTTGGTAACTAAATCAAGATCAAAAAGCCGATCTAGACCAGAATCGGCCACACTGGGTGTGTGTTCATTGAAAGTCACATTGGCTGACTCCTCAACAATTCTAGTTCTGAGATTGTATACTCTATAAGCCTTAGCTTAGGAAGAGTATCCAATGAAGTGTCCATCATCTGATATCTCAGCAAATTTGGCAATTTGATCCTTGGTATTCAAGATGGTGCAAGGACATCCAAATGACCTGAGAAAATCAATGAAAGGCTTCCTCTTGTGCCAAAGTTCATAAGGAGTCTTGCCAAGAGTCTTAACTACTAAAACTCTATTCTGCACATAGCAGGCAGTGCTGACTGCCTCTGCCCAGAAGGTGATGGGCAGCTTAAGGTCAGATAACATGGTTCTTGCAACTTCAATCAGTGTCCTGTTTCTCCTCTTAACACCATTCTGCTGAGGAGTCCTGGGAGCATTGCATTGTCTTGTAATACCTTTTTCATCATAAAATGCATCAAGGATTTGGTTCTTGAATTTAGTTCCCTGATCACATCTTATGATTTTGACTTTGTGATCTAATTCATTCTTAATCTTTAAGATGAAATTCTTCAGAATCTCAGGAGTTTCATCCTTAGTTCTAAGGAAAAAGACCCAAGTGAATCTTGTAAAGTCATCTGTGATCACCAAACAATATGAGGTCCTTCCTAGATCCATTACACCGTAGGGGCCAAAAAGATCCATATGTAACAAGTGTAAGGGTGTAGTGATAGAATTTCTTTCCTTAGGCTTATGAGATACCTTGTGTTGCTTCCCTTTCAGGCATGCAACACAATGATCATCACTTGTAAACTCTTTCTTGGCATTCCAGTTACCAAATTATTCTTAATCAGTTTACTCATATTCTTAAAGTTACATGGCACATTCTTTGATGACTGTACCTTCGGAAGATTCTACAGACACTGCAGCAGACTTTAGTGCTTCGGAAGTATTCCTTTCTTCCGAGACCATCTTTTCTTTCGAAGGCAATTTTCCACTTGCCTTCTTCTTTTTTTTGGAGCTTCCAAAGGAAAAAAATTTTCCTTTTGAAGCTAGAATATTTTTGGAACTCTTGGAAGTCTTTTTCCTAGTCATATGAAGATTACCTCTTGGATTTTATGGACAATCCTTAAGAAGATGAGAAGTACTTTCACACATGACACATTCTATTTTCTATTTCCTAAGAGCTTTGCAGATGCTAAGATAGTCCTTTTGGGTTGAGAATTGTTCTTGGAGTTGGATGGTCCAAGTTGTGTAGCAGTGGTACACAACAAGTCAGCCTTCTTCTTAGTGCTGAGATGATTTGAACATGAACTAGAACTCTTAGTAGAAGAGTTTAGGTTGATGTCTTTAGTCTTCACCACTTCAAATCCTACAGATATAAAAACTTGTTTCTACCTATAATCAAAAGTGGCCTTGATCTCTTGAGCCTTCCTAGCTTTTGTTTAACTTTTTTTGATCAAGTTTTTCCTTATAGACTTGGTCATCACAGTCTTCTTCTCCTCAGAAGGATAGCGACCCTTCTTAGAATCCTCTTCTTCACTCTTCTTAAAAAGATTCTTCACTAGTACTTCTTCATCCTCTTCACTCAAACTTTGCTTTTGTCCAGCCCAAACTTTCACTTTCCACTGGTTGCATTGCTGGGGAACTTCCTTCCAGTCCGCTTGTAGAACTTCTTGGCTCTGTGAGTGAGAAGAGCCATCTGCTGGACTATCTCCATATACTCCAGATCATCTGGATGGATACAGTCTAGGTCTTCAAAGGTGAAAAGAAAGCTGCCACAACTTTCATAAGAGGACACAAAGGCTTGAGAAGAACTTGTCTCTTGGAATGGGCTTCCTTGAGTGTAGTTCTCCCTTGGTGTCTCAGGGAAGGTGATGAAAGGACCCTTTTATGAGTTGTCAGGATAGCATATGAGATGATGTTGGGGTTCTATGCTATCCCTTTCAACCACATGAAGGGCTGAACCCATTTGATTGTTAGAGTTTTCATCTAGTAGCCACTGAGAATCCCATACAACTCTATTAGAGTGAGAGTTTTCAAATTCTCAGTTCTCTTGATAACCACACAGTAATGTGTCCATTTCCTAGGAAGTGGGGACATGAACTTCCTTACAATGTCTTTGTTTTCAAGAGCAACTCCTCCATCCACTAGGGTATCCATAATCTTAACATACCTAAAGTATTGTTGAGTCATGGTTTCACCAGCTTTGAAGGTGAAATTTTCAAACTGTTGCTTCAGGAGATCCTTCTTGTTCTCCTTAGCTTCAAAGGAACCCTCATACACCAGTTTCAATGCATCCCACAACTGCTTAGTTGTTTTGCATTTCTTGAAACCTCTATACATAGAGTTTGGAAGAGCAGTATGAAGGGTTGTCATGGCTTCTGGTTAATCTCTACTCTCTTTCTATCTTCATCTGCCATAGCCTTGGGGATCATACCACCACCAATAGCAAAAGATGTGCTTGGTAGGTAAGGTCTATTTTCAACAGACTCCTATATTCTTGAGTCTAGAGACCTAATGAAACCTTCTATTCTTTGGCACCAGGTGTCAAAGTCATCAGAGTGATCACTGGGACTTTGTCATGGTTCCAGTTTCCATATCAGATTTGGAAATGGTTGCCATTTGATAAGTTAAGTATTTGTGTGTGTGAGGGATCTTAAGATGGTGAGATCTTATATCAAGAGCCTGGAGTGCTCTGATACCAAATACAGGACCGTTTAAGGGTATGCAAATACAACACAACAACAAAATGAGGATAGTTGCTAAGAACACTCAACTGATCAAATAATGAAACTGGATAACCTCTAGTAATGATACTAAGAACACAAGTAAATATGAGACAAAACAAGATAGCAAAATACACAAGGAGATGGTTTTTAAGATTGTAGTATATTGCCTTCTCAAGTTCTATTACAAATGTTACAAAGCATATCTAGAAAGTTACAAGTACTTGAGATACATTACTACATTCTACATCCAGCCATACCTTGAAGGCCAGCTGGATACAATTAACTAGACACAAACAAATCAATGTAGAGTCAAAAGGTAGATTTTCTTTTTACTAGTGACTATGGCAGGCCATAGCTCACATCCTAATATATTACAAAAAGGATAAAGTACATGAAGTAGAAAGTTGTAGACTCAAGACCTCAATGTACAGTTACTAAAAGTATGGACCTTTTCATAAACTTATGTAAGTTGGTGACTTTAGAGAGTTGCAACGGAAAGGTATCAAACTTTATGTAAAGTACATCAGATAAAGCATGTATACTAAAGTCTTCGGAAGAAATCTGTCTTCAAGTGTTGGCTTCGGAAGACTTTGTCTCTGAAGCTTCAGAAGACTTCATCTTTGGCTTCAGAAGATATTGGTCTTGGCTTTGGAAGATTTCACACTTAGATATTTCTTTTGCTTTTGTGAAACTTCCGAAGCATTCTTCTTCAGTACCCATGTGCATGCATGCACGAGAGACTTTGGGTGTTTGGGTTGCATCAACCTCTACATATAATCTTTACAGGCATGTAATTAGAGATCAAGGTGGTGAAGATGTATACTCTCTTTCTATCTTCATCTGCCATAGCCTTGAGGATCATACCACCACCAATAGCAAAAGATGTGCTTGGTAGGTAAGGTCTATTTTCAACAGACTCCCATATTCTTGAGTCTAGAGACCTAATGAAACCTTCCATTCTTTGGCACCAAGTGTTGACAGGATCAGTGATCTCAAGTTTGATGGATTAGAGTGTAACGTAGCAGAATAAGATCAAGAATTAGACAAATTATAGCAAGAATTTGATATTCGTATGCATTAAGAACAAATACGGTTGTAACGAGAGAATATATTTCTGTGAAAAGGAATGTTTCAATTATATCAAATGTTTCTGCTCAATCATTCACCATTACAATTAGGTTGACACTCCTTATATAGAGTGCAATCACTGCTGATATCACGGATAGTGACATCTGGCAGATTTATTACAAAAATAACTAACACTTAACAAACTACTGAAATGTTCACAACTACTGAGAACATATCAGAGAGTGCTAAGCACAAAATATAAAACTACTGATGCTAAACTACTGAAACTAAACTACTTATTACAAAACTACTGAAAAGGGAAAATAAAAACTACTGAAAGAAAACCGTCACAACTACTGAAGAAGACCTCTTCAGCTGTTGTGACAACGTCTGATACTTGGTCTTCAATACTTGTCTTCAGCACTTGTCTTCAGACTTTTCTTCAGCACTTGTGTCTTCAGACTTTGTCTTCAACACTTGTGTCTTCAGACTGTCTTCAGCTCTTGTGTCTTCAGACTTGTCTTCACACTTGTGTCTTCAGACTTGTGTCTTCAGACTTTGTCTTCAGACTTTGTCTTCAGCACTTGTGTCTTCAGACTTTGTCTTCAGCACTTGTGTCTTCAGACTGTCTTCAGCACTTGTGTCTTCAGACTTTGTCTTCAGCACTTGTGTCTTCAGACTTTGTCTTCAGCACTTGTGTCTTCAGACTTTGTCTTCAGCACTTGTTCTTCAGACTGTCTTCAGCTCTTGTGTCTTCAGACTTTGTCTTCAGCACTTGTGTCTTCAGCAGTTGTTGTGATGTCTGTGGGACTTAAAGGTTTTTCTGATCCGGCTCATTGGTTCTTTTGGTCCAACAAACTCCCCTGAACCAATGCAGCCAAAACCTTTAACTTTATTGAGGTCCCACTTGTTGTTGGCAAAGACTTCTCTTGATCAGCTTCAGAGAATCGGATCAGCACAGGCCAGGAAGAGGTTTCTAATCATGTGTTTGGCTAAGTATGGAGGGGAACTCTGTTTTGGGGAATCTGGACATAGAGTTGTGATCACAACCATGAAACCTACTTCCCATTTACGAGTCTGTAAGACTCACGAACATAGGCCTCAAGGAGAACAACCTTTTTCCTCCTTGGAGAGTTCTTCTACTCTCCTTCAAAAAAGAACTCTGGACCATAGTACTCAGATAGGTACTTTACAGTCCTGCCATTCTTCAACTCCATAGTAGTTATCTCCCTATAGACAAATTCATCAGGATGGGTGCCCTCAAGGAGTAACTGGAGCTCACTCTTCTTAATGTCTTCAAGCTTCTTATATAATAACGCCTTTTTGATCATCTTGTTTTCCAGTAAGGCTTGAGGGGTCATTTTTGATTGATGAGCCTTCTTGAATTCATCGAGTATTTCCCAAGGTGAGACTACAATGGCCAACATGATTGTAGAGTCTATTGTTTTTCTAACCTGGCCATTGTATCTATGTGGAATGGATCTTTTGTGTATTCTAGAGCTCACCTTGGGGTCTGGCCATACTCTCACTCTCTTTTTTGATACTGAAATGTATGTCTGAGAGTGTACAGCCTCTGAGCATGCCCTTTCATGGCTTGTATAGATGATGACTGGGGAAATTCCTTGTCAACCATCTTCAGTATTTGCTCATCATGCTGCTTCTGTTGTTCTTCATCTTCTATTTTGACTCTAACCATTTCCCTTTGTGAGTCAGGTGTGATCATGAGTTGACTCCTGGGTTCTGGTACCCTTAGAACAGCAGAGAGTGGCAGACTATCATCTTCATCACCTTCTTCTTCATCTTCTTCTATCCTCAGCACCCTTCTCCTCCTTCTAGGTGCATCACTGGATGATGGTTGGGTTGGTTTTTGTGGTAAAGGAATTGGTTTTGAGGGTTGAGGATGTTTGGATTTGAGTTTTGAGATTGGTTTGGAGATTTGAGGGGTAGGCTGTTTTTGAGTGGGTGATTGGGAAGGTTGTTCAAGCATTTGGTTGTAAGTTTGGCTTTTGTGAGTTTTTCCATTTCAAGCCTTTTCCCAGCTCCAGCCTCATCAAGTGCTTCAATAATTATCCCCTTATGAAATTGCTCAGACAAACAGATTCTGGTGGCTATAGCCAGAATGCTGTCTCTGGTCCATGAACGAATCTCCATCAGTGATCTTCCTAAATATTTGGCTATGAATCGAATCATGATCTCCAATCTCTCTTTCTCCAGCACACTGTACCCAGCCCATCTGTTTTGGATTTCATTTACTTCCAACCTCCTGATCTCACTGTCTAGTTTAGCTGTATCAAAGTCTTGCTTGAAGAGTTGCTCAATGATTTTGTCCATGGATCGGCTGTGTGCTTCATCTGCATCTTTTATCAGCTCCTCCAAGGATTTTTCTTCAGCATTCTTTTGATCACCAACACTTTTCTTTCTTTTGTAAGTGATCAGTTGTTGTTCCTTTTCCTTCTCCAACTCCTTGGTTTTCTCTTATGCCTTCTCATCCTCAGTTCTTTTTATTTTCTTTTCTTTCACTGCTGTACTCTCCCCTTTTTGGATGCATTGGTTGCAGGGGTTTGTACAGCAGAAAATTTCTTGTGCACAGCATCATCAATGAGTGGTTGTAGACTTGAGGAGATCCTCTCATCATGGCTTTATGAACAATGTCATTGATGATGGGAGTGATGAGAGGTAAGGATTGTTGGAATGCAGCAACCATCTACTCAGGGGGGTTCTGTCCCTGAGAGATAGTGCCAAAGGCAGAGGCTGGAGGCTCAGTGAAGTGAGAGGGTGAAGTGTTTGGGGGACCTTCGAATGAAGGTGCCATCTGTGGGTTAGTGGGGGCAGATGGACTTACATCCTGAGACTTCTTGGCAAGCAGTTCTTGTAGTCTGCTTACCTCAGCCTCCAGGATGGTGTTGTGGGCTAGAACATCATAGAAAAAGCCTAGGTCATCATCAGCAGATGTTGAATCACCTGACCACCTGCTTGTAGCAGGATGTACATGCACCGGGTGTAGACCAGTTTTAGCATGTGCCCCTTTTTCTTGGAACTGGGGACTTCCAGCCTCAGGACGATGTCCTTCATCAGCTGTTGCCTCTGGTGAGGTCTTAGCTATGTTACCAGCCTCAGTCTGATCATGTGCTGATTCAGAAGAGGTGGCAGCCTCACCAGATGTTCGTATCTGCATATCCACACCAGGAGATAGAACAGTTAAACCCTGGCGCTGTGGGTTGTCAGAAGCATGTTGATCCTCTTCCTCAATTGTTGTGGTTCTCCCCTTTGTTGGTGTTTGTTGGGGAGGAGGAGAGGCATGCAGCTGAGTCAGCACGTTTGCAATTATAATGGTTGGACTTTGGGGAGCATTTGTTTGGGGAGAGGAGATAGAAACAGATTGCATTCGGGGAGAGGAATGCTCTTCAATGATAACCTCCTCAAGTGAGAGAGGTCTCAGCGATGTGGTTGCCCCTGATAAGGTTGCATCAGGATCCTTTTAAGAGGAGTCCTGTGCGGTGTTAGCTGGTAGAGTCTCTGATACTACTGGGGGGTTTAAACCAGCAAGTATATCCTGCCTTGGTGGTACAAGAGCATCTTCAGGGGACTCATCTCCCTGAATAGCTGTTTTGGGGCGTTTGGTTTTTGGTTTGGTGGGGACTCTAGATCTGGTGGTGGAAGCTGTGGGTTCCTTCTGCTTGGGTTTTAGCATTCGGGCAGCTTCTTTGAGAGTGAGGTCTGAGTTGTGCCTGGAGTATACCTCAGCCAAAATAGCTGGTGCAGGGACTCCAAGGCCAACAAGGCCATCAGATTTTAATTCATTTAAAATAATGGCCATCAGAAACCTGGGATATAATAGCCAGCGGTTTGCCGCAGGTTTCTGAGCCAAGTTCTTTATTTCTAGAAACACGATTTCAGAGAAATTTAGCGGTTGGTGTTCTAGAATAGAATACAATACCTGTTGCCATTGGGATGACATTTGATCCCAAGAGGATGTCTTTGAAGCTAAGCATACATTTACCATATGAAGGATAAGTTTTTCAGCATCATGGAATGTTTCTTCAGAATAGTTGTAGCCCGAAGATCACCTTCATACCTATTATTGATAAAGGACATATCCATTGTGCCCTTTGGGTATTCAGTCACAGTGGTGGAGTCATGTAAGTGTAATGCCTGACGAATGATGTCGGCTGTAACAACCACTGGTTTCTGGTTGACGAGGGACCGAACAGAGTTTTGGCCAGTAGACTCATCAGTATGAACAGAAACATATGACCAGAATTGACTGAGAGATTCAGGGTAGATTGTCGGATTCAAGAGAAAGGCTGTGCGATATGGGGAATCCACCATTAGGTCAATGGCATTATCAAATTTGTTCTAGAAGAACGGCTAATGGAACGTTTGAGAAGAAGACAGGTATTTATAGGGTTGGGATAGGAAAAGGCTGAAAGAAAACTACTGAAGGTTTTGGTGTGGTCATCGGCTGTTTGAAACTACTGATGACGTGGTATTAACCTTCAGAGGTTTAAAACGACTGACAGTGGTGGTGTTGTCATCAGTTGTTATAAAACAACTGAAGACTTGGTTTTGACCATCAGACGTTGAAACAGCTGAAGTCTTGGTGTTAACCATCAGTAGTTATGAAACTACTGAAGGTCTTGGTTTTGACTTCAAATGATGTAAACTGAGGACTTGGGGTTTGTCATCAGTAGTTGTGAAACTACTAAAGACAGTGGTTTTGTCATCAGTTGTTGTAAACAGCTGAAGACTTGGTGTTAGTCTTCAGTAGTTGTAAACTACTTAAGGCATAGTTTTGGCTTCAGTTGTTTTAATGAAACAGTAGTTGTATAAACGACTGAAGAGAAATTTCTCATCAGCTGTTTTCGTCAATTCATAGCTTTTCAGCTGTTTCAGTGTGACCTCCACACTTACTCATCAGACTTAGATCTGAGTTTCAGACGTTTAATTGGTCATCAGTACTTATCTGCATTTCTGACATCAGTAGTTGTAGCTACATCAGCTGTTGTGACTACATCAGCTGTTGTAACTACATCAGCTATTTTAACAAATAAAGTACTTGAGTACTGAGAAGTTACTTAAGCTCCAGTAGTTTTAAAAACTTTTGAAGGGAGGATAACTTCAGTACTTATATATGACAATAATAAACTAATGATCATCAGTACTTGTGAGCTGAGATCATCAGTAGTTGTCACTTATTCTAGCTGCAGCATACCAAGCCTTAGCACTAGGTTTTGGAAAGTTGTGCTATCCAAGGGCTTAGTGAAAATGTCTACAAGCTCATCAGCACTAGGAACAAATTTTGGATCAATCAGACCTTTTTCAAAACAATCTCTAATAAAATGGTGTCTGATTTCAATATGTTTAGTCCTAGAGTGTTGGACAGGATTCTTGACAATACAAAGAGCTGAAGAGCTGTCCATTAACAATGGGGTCTTAGTCTCTGTTATGCCATAATCCAATAATTGGTTTTGAAGCCAGAGTACCTGAGATGTGCAGCTTGCAGCAGCAATGTACTCTGCTTCAGCAGTTGATGTAGCAACTGAGGTCTGCTTCTTACTCTGCCAAGAAATCAAGCAGTTTCCTAAGAATTGGCATCCTCCAGAAGTGGACTTTCTTGTCAACTTACACCCTGCATAGTCACTGTCAGAAAAAGAAACTAATTTACCAGAATGTCTAGTAGAATACCATAAACCTAGAGATGGAGTGCCTTGCAGATATCTAAAGATCCTCTTGACTGCAATCAAATGAGACTCCTTAGGTGCAGCCTGAAATCTAGCACAAACACATGTAGCAAACATAATATCTGGTCTAGAAGCTGTTAAATACATCAAGGACCCAATCATACATCTGTAAAGTGTTTCATCAACCACATTACCTTTCTGATCTGTATCCAGTTGTGTGGTGTTGCACATGGGAGTAGAACAGGGCTTACATTTTTGTAAATCAAACTTTTCCAAAAGATCTTTTGTGTATTTGGACTGATGAATGAAAATTCCATCAGCCTTTTGTTTGATTTGCAAACCCAGAAAGAACTGTAATTCTCCCATGGCACTCATTTCAAACTTCTGTTGCATTAACTTTGTAAAGGTATCACACAACTGTGGATCAGAGGATGCAAAAATAATATCATCTACATAAATTTGAACAAGTAGATTATGTTGCCCAGCTTTCTTAATGAATAAAGTCTTATCTATGGAGCCTCTAGTGAAATTATTTTCCAGAAGAATGTTGATAATGTCTCATACCAGGCTCTAGGAGCTTGTTTCAACCATAGAGAGCCTTATCAAGCTTATACACCCAATTAGGATGTTTATTGTCCTCAAAACCTAGTGGTTGACATACATAAACCTCTTCTTTAATTTCCCATACAAAAACGCACTTTTGACATCCATTTGAAAAACTTAAGGTTGTGATAAGCAGCATAAGCTAAAAACAATCGAATTGCTTCCAGTCTGGCTACAGGGGCAAAGGTTTCATTATAATCAATACCTTCCTCTTGTGAAAACCCCTGTACAACCAGTCTGGCCTTGTTCTTAACAATTAGCCCATTTTCATCAGTTTTGTTCCTAAACACCCATTTAGTGCCTATTGCACACTTACCTGGAGGTAGAGGAACCAGTTCCCACACTTGCTGTTTCTTGAACTGAAGAAGCTCAAGCTGCATGGCTTCAACCCATCATTGTCCCTTAAAGCAATATGATAGTTCTTTGGCTCTTGCTGACTAATGAAGAGAGCATAGAAGCAGAAATTTGACAATTGACGTCTTGTTGACACGCCAACATTGATATCACCAATGATTTGAGACATAGGGTGATTCTTCAGATCTTGGTACACAATAAGATCTGTGCAAGTGTTTGTAGCAGGCTCAGCAGCAACAGATGGTGATGGTGAAGCATTTCCTTGAAACCAATCAGTAGATGGTAATTCAAAGGAAGTTGAAGTTGTAGAAATCTCATCAACATTTGTTGTGGATTGTGCTACTGGAGCTATAGGAACATCAGGTCTAGCTGAACCAGGCAGTTGATCACTAAACTTGAAAAGGTGATTACTGATATCATCATCATCATCAGTAACACCAGATGGATGACTAGCTACAGAAGATGATGGATTCATATGATCTGCAACAGCAGGCGGTTGATAAGGAACATATTGCAGAATGTCCAGATCAAACAACTCCACAGGGTTTTGTGGAATTGTATCCTTAGGGGATTCATTGAACTTCACATGCAAGGTTTCTTCAACTATCTTTGTCCGACAGTTGAATACTCTGTAAGCCTTGCAAGTGGATGAATACCCAACAAAATACCCTGCATCCACCTTAGAATCAAACTTTTGGAGTTGATCCTTTGTGTTGAGAATATAACAGGGACACCCAAATGCTCTAAAGAATGAAATCAAAGGGGCTAAATGATGTAAAACTTCATAAGGAGTTTTCATCAACCTCTTATTTACTAAGGCTCTATTCTGTACATAGCAGGCTGTATTGACAGCTTCAGCCCAAAAGGTCAGTGGCAGACCAGAATCAGCCAACATGGACCTTGCAGCTTCAATGAGGGTCCTATTCTTTTCTCCACTACTCCATTTTGCTCTGGAGTCCTTGGGATGCTATACTGCCTCTTTATTCCCTTTGACAAGTATAACTCATCAAGAGTGTGGTTTCTGAATTCAGTACCATTGTCACTCCTCACACACTTAACTGGTAGGGAATACTGCTTCTCAACGTGTAACACAAAGTTCATAATGGACTGAGCATCCTCATCCTTTGAATGCAAGAAGAAAGTCCATACATATCTAGAGTAATCATCCACAATTACCAGACAGTATTTCTTCTTTGCCATACTCATTACCTTCACAGGACCAAAAAGATCCATGTACAGTAGTTGTAAGCAGGCATTAGACTTGGATTCTTCTATGGGTGGGAATGAAACTTTATGTTGTTTCCCTTTTAAGCATGCAGTGCAGACTTCATCACAATTGAACTCCTTTATTGGAAAACCTCTCACTAAACTCTTGTGGATCAGCTGATTCATGTTTTTTAGATTAACATGACCCAGCCTTCTATGCCACAGTTTAGATTCTTGGAGAGAGTCCTTGGAGAATAAGCATGGATGGCCTTTTAACTCAATTTTCTTTGACAAATCCAAGGCATATACTCTTCCTATCCTGTTGGCCTTCAGGAGAGTATTATCATCCAGTACTTTGTCAATCAGGCTCAGAACCTTGGAAGACAGAATCCTACAGTTCTGGCTTGTGAAAAGAGCAATATGTCCTTTGTCACACATCTAACTGACACTCAACAGATTGTATTTGAGATTCTCCACATGGTTGACATCATCAAATCTAATATCTCTATTAGACACAAATCCCTTTCAAATCTAATATGTAGGAGATTGAGGGTGTGATGAATGATTAGAACCAGCAGAATGTTGCCCTTTGGATTGTGAATTGTTATTTGGAAAAGTCAAAAATGGTGCAAAGGTGTTAGATCCAGTTGATCTACACTCTCTTGCAAAGTGTCCAAGCCTGTGGCATTTGTGACACTTCAACTTGCTCTTGTCAAAACCGACTTTGGTTTTGTCAGAGAGTCCAGGAAATTTCCTACCAGTTCTCTTGTAGAATTTCTGAGATCTGATATTGATCAAGGCCATTTGGCTCAAAATATCCATCTCTTCTAAATCATCATCAGCAATGCCCTTCAAATCATCCATGATAAAGCATAGATTGTCACTATTATTACCAGAATGACAATCAACACTCATAAAGGCATGATTAGAATTGTTTGAGGTGAAATCAATATGCTCATCATAGTGGCATTCTGATCCTACATACTCTGACTCATGACTTACCAAGGTAGTGTTTCCTGGTACAAAGTCATCAGTGAGCTTTCTAGATGATGACAGTTTTCGTTTCTGTTCTATCTCTCTCTCAAATGTGAGCAATTTCCCATGGAGTTGGGTGAGAGATAGTTTGTCCAAATTTGCACTGGAGCGTAGGACAATAGTATATGTGTCCCATCTCTCAGGCAGTGATCTGAGAAATCTGTTATTCATCTGGCTATTGGTGTACTCATGTTTGACCATTTTTAATTCAGAGATCAAACAAGAGAACCGCTCAAACTGTTGAGTCAGTGTCTCACCCTTCCTATGAGAGAATGTCTCATATTGTTGGGCAAGGATTTCTCTATTATTTGCCAAGACCTCATCTGTTCCTCCAAATTGTTCTTTCAAGGCATTCCAGAGGTCATGGGCAGTTTCATAATGCATTAGCCTAGAATAGATTTCATTGGGCAGTGCCATGGCCAGAATTCCATGGGCTTTTGCATCAATCTCAAACAATTTCTTATCCTCATCTGAGTATTGCTCCCTCCTCTTCGGAACCATTTGATTGGTTTCTGGGTTATTCACCATAGGCTTGTGTGGACCATGTACCACTGATGTCCAACAACCTGAGCTGTTAACAGACAGGTGATGGAGCATTCGTCGTTGCCATATGTTATACTCACTCCTAACCAGCATTGGAGGCTTGGTTGAGGAACCAGTATTATGAGGATCATTGGAAGAGTAGTCATTTTAGGTCCAAATACAATTTAATTCAAGCTTTTAAAAGATTTTACACAGACCACAACATACTCAATGAAAACCAAGAATAAATCTCAGGATGAATGGCCAAAAACACAGAAAATTCAATCTCTATAACCATTTCATGCAAAAATGCTAATTCAATCAAACTTGGATCTTGGATAGCAGTTTCAATGATCAATTATTAGATCGATCAATGATTAACCTGCTCTGATACCATTTGACAGGATCAGTGATCTCAAGTTTGATGGATTAGAGTGTAACGCAGCGGAATAAGATCAAGAATTAGACAAATTATAGCAAGAATTTGATATTCGTATGCATTAAGAACAAATACGGTTGTAACGAGAGAATATATTTCTATGAAAAGGAATGTTTCAATTATATCAAATGTTTCTGCTCAATCATTCACCAATTACAATTAGGTTGACACTCCTTATATAGAGTGCAATCACTGCTGATATCACGGGATAGTGACATCTGGAAGATTTATTACAAAAATAACTAACACTTAACAAACTACTGAAATGTTCACAACTACTGAGAACATATCAGAGAGTGCAAAGCACAAAATATAAAACTACTGATGCTAAACTACTGAAACTAAACTACTGAAACTAAACTACTGATTACAAAACTACTGAAAAGGGAAAATATAAAACTACTGAAAGAAAACCGTCACAACTACTGAAGAAGACCTCTTCAGCTGTTGTGACAACGTCTGATACTTGGTCTTCAGTACTTGTTTTCAGCACTTGTCTTCAGACTTTTTCTTCAGCACTTGTGTCTTCAGACTTTGTCTTCAACACTTGTGTCTTCAGACTGTCTTCAGACTGTCTTCAGCTCTTGTGTCTTTAGACTTTGTCTTCAGCACTTGTGTCTTCAGACTTTGTCTTCAGACTTTGTCTTCAGCACTTGTGTCTTCAGACTTTGTCTTCAGCACTTGTGTCTTCAGACTGTCTTCAGCACTTGTGTCTTCAGACTTTGTCTTCAGCACTTGTGTCTTCAGACTTTGTCTTCAGCACTTGTGTCTTCAGACTTTGTCTTCAGCACTTGTGTCTTCAGACTGTCTTCAGCTCTTGTGTCTTCAGACTTTGTCTTCAGCACTTGTGTCTTCAGCAGTTGTTGTGACGTCTGTGGGACTTAAAGGTTTTTCTGATCCGGCTCATTGGTTCTTTTGGTCCAACAAGTGTCAAAGTCATCAAGAGTGATCACTGGGACTTTGTCATGGTTCCAGTTTCCATATCAAATTTGGAAATGGTTGCCATTTGATAAGTTAAGTATTTGTGTGTGTGAGGGATCTTAAGATGGTGAGATCTTATATCAAGAGCCTGGAGTGCTCTGATACCAAATGCAGGACCGTTTAAGGGTATGCAAATACAACACAACAACAAAATGAGGATAGTTGCTAAGAACACTCAACTGATCAAATAATGAAACTGGATAACCTCTAGTAATGATACTAAGAACACAAATAAATATGAGACAAAACAAGATAGCAAAATACACAAGGAGATGGTTTTTAAGATTGTAGTATATTGCCTTCTCAAGTTCTATTACAAATGTTACAAAGCATATCTAGAAAGTTACAAGAACTTGAGATACATATACTACATTCTACATCCGGCCATACTTTGAAGGCCAGCTGGATACAATTAACTAGACACAAACAAAATCAATTGTAGAGTCAAAAGGTAGATTTTCTTTTTACTAGTGACTATGACATGCCATAGCTCACATCCTAATATATTACAAAAAGGATAAAGTACATGAAGTAGAAAGTTGTAGACTCAAGACCTCAATGTACAGTTACTAAAAGTATGGACCTTTTCATAAACTTATGTAAGTTGGTGACTTTAGAGAGTTGCAACGGAAAGGTATCAAACTTTATGTAAAGTACATCAGATAAAGCATGTATACTAAAAGTCTTCGGAAGAAATCTGTCTTCAAGTGTTGGCTTCGGAAGACTTTGTCTCTGAAGCTTTAGAAGACTTCATCTTTGACTTCAGAAGATATTGGTCTTGGCTTTGGAAGATTTCACACTTAGAATATTTCTTTTTCTTTTGTGAAACTTCCGAAGCATTCTTCTTCAGTATCCATGTGCATGCATGCACGAGAGACTTTGGGTGTTTGGGTTGCATCAACCTCTACATATAATCTTTACAAGCATGTAATTAGAGATCAAGGTGGTGAATATGTATACACATGAAGAGACATGTTCAACCTACCTCTACATGATATATTAAGATGAGAAGACACTTTGAAAATCTAAGTGATCCTAACCATCTAATGAAGAAGGGTATGGTCATCATCATGATGAGGACTGTCAATACCTAAAGTTTTCAAATGTTTTGGTAGCATTAGCCTAAGGGGAGTTTTGAGGTTTTATGTAAGGCACATGCATCTAAAACATCCAAAGTCTTTCTTGCATGCATACACTAAAGTACCAAGTAGAAATGCTTTAGAAGTGTTACACCCAACATCAGAAATATTCTAAGTGTAAAATCTTCTAAAGCCAAGACCAACATCATCCAAGGCCAAAAGTGAAGTCTTCTGAAGCTTCAAAGACAAAGTCTTGCAAAGCCAAGAAGTGAAGACTGATTTCTTCCAAAGACTTTTGAGACATGTTTTATCTGATGTATTTTATCATAAAGCTGGACCACTTTCCGTTGCAATTCTGTTGACTCACCAACTTTCACAACTTGGTGAAAAGGTCCATGTTTTTTGTAATTATACATTGAGGACTTGAGTCTGTGCTTTCTACTTTATGTACTTTTATCCTGTTTATAATATATTAGGATGTGAGCTATGACATGTCATAGTCACTAGTCAAAAGGCAATCTGCCTTTTGACTCTGCATTTGATTTTGTTGTTGTCTAGATCATATGTTTCTAGCTAACCTTCTAAGTATGGCCGGTTGTAGGATGTAGTATAAAGTCCTTGTAACTTTCTTTATGCTTTTGTAACACTTGTAAAGAACTTTAGAGCAGTATACAACATTCTTGAAAACGAATACTTGTGTTATTTTGTCTCTTGTTCTGTCTCATATTTGCTTATGTTCTAAGTATCAAACCATTATGTTACCAGATCCCTATTTGATCTGTTAAATGTTCTTAACCAACTCTCCTCATTATGTGTTTGTGTTTTATTAACCATCCCTCAAACGATTCTGCAAACACCATATTATACAGTTGACAAAAGTAAAAAGGTAATCACCAACTTGTATAAGCTGGTGAGTATTTAGCACTGACAACGAAAAGGTCTTCTACTTTTGTCAAAAATATGTTAGTCTTCTTAGTCTTCAGAAGCATCCGGTCTTCAAGCTTCAAAAGACTTTGTCTTTAAGCTTCAAAAGACTTCATATTTAGCTTTGGAAGATTTCTCTTGGCCTTCAGAAGATTTGACACTTAGTTATTTTTCTTTATACATAGTCAAATTTTCGAAAGTACTTCCTTCCTTGTACTTCATTTCATGCTGAGAGATATTTGGTTATTATCAGCCTTTAAAATAATCATCTTTATCTTACATTATGTTGCCACATAATCTTTTAAGATGTAGTTTTAATGAATTAGGAGAACTAAGATTCTTGAATACTTATGAAATTGATTTGAAAGTCTATAACACCTATTTTTTTCTTTTAAGACTCAGTTTAATAACTGAATAATTGAATAAAGTTAAAGGAAAGTTTAGGGTTAAAATAAAATAAAAGAGATGACGAGGGGTTAGAAATATCAAACTACCAAACCTTGTTAGTATTAATTCAATCCAACCTAAGGTTGCGTGACCTTATTATAACCACCACCATTTTGTCATCAAGAAAACCCTCCCCGACGTTTCGTTCTTCCTCCTATTTTTATAATATTGGTGTCGCTAGAAGAAGAGAGAAAGGAAAAGATTGGAACGTGTTTTGCAACAATTAAACACAAGGTTTCAAATCTGATTTTGATACATGTGAAGTTGATTTGATCCATCATTACTCCCTTCGTGCTAGGTAAGGTCATGTTCAAATTGTTTTATGAATGAGTTCGTAATCACATACTCGGTTCTTGATGCAAATCAGAATAAAAAAGGATATTGATGGCATGCTTTCGGTCATAGTTATGAACAATAGAATGTGTGTGTGTATGCTTAATGTGTGTGTGGTAGATGAGGGTGTGTATGTAGTTTGAATAAATCAATGATTTTGTTAGAATAATGTGTTATCTAACTATGAACACACATTGTAAGAAATAACATAACATGAATTTGATTAAATTTGCAAGAAATAAATAAAAAATAAAAAATTGATTTAATATAGTTGATATTGTTTTTCCCAAATTATAAACATATAAAATAGAAAGTGAATACTCATCTGGGAGTTAAAAGTGATTGAAATATTAATATGCTAGACTAGAACAAATTTTCTTTTAAGAATCAACCTAAGGAATGGTGTCTTATGTTAGAATAATAACATGTTTAAAGTTCTAATGTCCATTTCGAAACTAGGGTTTCAATGGGGATTTGGGATTTAGTAAATGATTTAAAATAGTATTAACTTAACTAAATAAAATATATTGATTAAATAATAATATTTGAATTTTAAATAATGATTAATAATAAATATGATATAATAATTAAAATTTTATTTAAACAATACAATTAAAAATATTTTTTTTGTAATAGTTTAATAAATAAGAATTTAAATAATGAAATAAGAAATTTAGTAAAAAATAATTAATTTATAATTATTTAATGAATATTTTTGTAATATATTGACTTAAAACAAATTGAAATAATATATTTTATTTATAGGAAACTTTATAAATAATTAGATTAACAATTATATTTATAACCATTTTTTTTATTTTAGTTACAAATTATAGCTTATAAAAATTTTAAATGTGATCATGATTTTTTGAAATTTTCAAATATTAATTAATACTATTATTATAATATTAAATAACAAAATAAATTTTATATTAATACAATAATATAATAATATTCTTTTGGAATTTAAACTAGTAAAAAAATGAATACAAAGAAAAATGGGGGTGCCCAGGTTCCAAACCCAAGTCCTTTTTGTGAGAATGATATGAGTTAACCGTTGGAGCAAAGCTCAAATCTTGATTAGAATCAAAATATATAAATGAAAATAAATATTAAAAGTAAACCCTAAATCATATGAATCCTATATCAACATCAACCCATTTTAACACCAAATTGAATATGATAGTCAAATTAAGTTTAGGACTTTTGATAAACATAAAATTGCGAGTATATGGTATGATCAATTACCTAGTTTGATGTTAGGTTGATGATAATAGAAAAGTGAAGAATATGAAAGAGGTGAGATTGATAAGAGAGATTGATGAGGATAATGGTTCAATTGATTTCATGCAAAGTTTTCAAATATGATGATTAAAAATCCTGGATCAGTAGCAATTAAGAATATCCATAAGATAAGTTTCGATTTAGTTGGAGGTTTGACGAGATGTAACTAATTTAACTCGCATGTCTAAATAGAAGGCTGTGGTGAACCATTTTAACTTGAGCGTCCAAGTCAAAATTGGGTCTGAAAACCCTCAATTACTTCCAACAAACCAACCGTTTGTTAAGATAAACAAATCTCGGTTCCTTCCAAGAAATTATTTCTAACAATAATAATGTCTTTTTCTATTCCTTGAGAATTCCAAGTCGCCTCAAAAGAGGAGTAAATAGTCAGTCATACAATACAATACAAGGTGACCCTCACGTCCTATATTTAAGGCTGTTGTTAGTTGTGTGTGGGCCAGGGTTTGACAAAAACCAAAGCCAAGAAGAATTCATAGCGTCTTTGGTTTGGGGGTGGTTTCAGAACTCCATGGAACCTACCTACGTCACCAAAAATACCATCATATTCATATTCATATCCATATGCTTCCATATTCACCACCACCGATGTTAGCATCATATCCAGTTTGTAGTTTAATTCGTACGTTTTCTCTTTAATTTCTTCATCGACTTTGTTTCTTTGCCTGAATTATTTGGTTTTGCGAACTTGTGGTGTTGTACTGCTAACAGAATCTGTTGAAGAATCAGTGAGGTGTTAGATTTGAAAGTGGAAGTCAACTGAGAAGATGGGTGGAATTTGTTCAAGGAGATCCACGGAAGACAATTTTCATGGGTTAGTTTATGGGTCTGGGATGTTTTATCAGTCTCGAGGATTGGTGAACGATGAATCTAGCCCCCCTTCAGTTAGCATGGATGATAAGAAGCATACTTTGAGAGAACCATTTTCTTTTCCTGAGATGAATGCTGGTTCCTATGCATTGGATGATAGCGATGGGATTCCTCAATTGTCATCAAGGTTGACCAAGTCAAATCTGGCTGCAGTCACAAAGGTATGTATTCTGCATACTTGGTCTGCTATTCTCACTTTGTTGAAATCTGGATCATAAGTTGTTGACAATTGTGTACCCTCCATTTAACTTTTATAATGCTACACCTGCTCTAACCTGTTATATTGACCGTGAATTCTGTGTTTATAAACTTCTCACAATATTATCTTTTAGGAATTTCTGGATTTTAATATTGTTTAAAGTGGTCATCTACTTAAAAGGTGATTGACATTATTACTAGTTAATAAGACGATGAATTCTTCCAACCTTTTTCTTTTTGCTTTTTCGCAAGCTGGGTAGATGTTGGAAAAGGCCCAAAGTCCCGATTAAGAAAGTAACGAACCACTTGGATTGTCGTAACGTCTTAATTTGAGCAAGAAGGTCATATGCGCACACTAACGGTATTAAAGTTTTAGGAGGATTTCATATGCTCACACTAAGGGTTTGTTTGTTTGTATTGGAAAAGATAATCAAATGAGCATTTCACGCATAAAAGAACCAATGTACGCATGAAGCAGCTATAATGAAATGACTTAGTCTCTTGCAAAAGTAGGAAAGTATCTAGATATCATTACAATAAGAAGGCAACCATATATATATACAAGTGATAAACCCCATGAAGCCTATATTGGGCCTATGGGCTAAAACTAATAAAACCTAATAAATATATGCAATTAACACTCTTTAAGCTGGAGCATAGACGTTAATCATGCTCAACTTGTTACATGTAAAATCTATTTAGGTCTATTTGGTATGGAATAATGAAATGGACGAGGGAATGGAATAGACAAAGGAATGAAATACATTGTTACTATTCCATTACCCTGTTTGGTTACCCTGTGAGATTGAAATAAATCACTACGTTATGTTGTTTTATAGATAAATAAAAACAAAAGAATAGAAATATCGTGGTGGTGGTTATGGTGAGTAGTGGTTGTGGTTGGTAGTGGTGGTGGTTGGTGTTATTGTTGGTGGTGGCAGTGGTGGTGGTGATAGTGTTTGGTGGTTGTGGTTGGTAGTTATGGTGGTGTTGGTGTTTGGTGTTGGTGATGGTGGTTATGGGGGTGTTTTGTGGTGGTCATGGTCAATGATGGTGGCAGTGGGCGGTGGTTGGTGGTTATTGTTGTCATTGTTGGTGATTGGTAGGTGGTGGTGAGTGGATGGGTGGTAGTGGTGGTGGTCGGTGATGATGGTGGTGGTGGTTTGGAGGTGGCAGTGGTAGTGGTGTGTGGGAACGAACCGTGGAATAGGAAAGGGAATTAAAAAAACAAGTGGGAGCATAGAAATGGTTTAGGGGTGTTTAGAGAGAATGGGATTTATTGTGTAATCGGTAGTTCTATTTAATTGACAAACCATACAACTCTATGTTCATTCCCTCATAATATTCCATTCCTATTGTCATTCCTACATAACAAATACTACCTGTAAGTTTTTGAAGAAGTTTTGTAAAGATGCCTAAAAGTTGAAATTCTATTTTCGTATGAATCGGTTGAATGGATTGAAGGTCTATTAACCTACTACCCGATCCCTGATTAGATGACAATCAACCTCTATATGTTTCATCTTGTTGTGTAATACTTGATTCTTGCTTATATGTATAGCTAATCGGCTATCATGGTGTAGCTACGTCAAATTGTCCCAAATAACCACAAAGTTCCTTAAAAAGACGATGTACCGTATCATCTCGGACGTGATATCTGCCATGACTTTATACTCTAAATCACCCATGCTCTAGACATTGTATACTGCTTCTTGCTCCTTCATGAGACAAGATTTCCTCTAACAAACACATAATATTTAGTTGTAGGTTATCGTGCAATGGGACAACCTGTCCAATTTGCATGAGAGAGTCTTGATTTTTTGTCCATCTCCATGCTCTATAAGTTCAATATGCAATAGTGAATCATGATATCCGTTTGTCTCCATGCTCTATAAATTCATCTATACGACAATGACCCTGATCAAAAGTTCAGAATACAAAATCCCTCGACTTGGTGTGGTCTTAAGATATTTTAATACATTAAGTGCAACATTATAGCGTCTGGTATATGGTGTGGCCATGCACTAACGAACTTAGAACACTTACAGTAAATGAAATATCTGGTCGGGTATTGTCAAGTAATCAAGTTTTTCAACCACTCATATGTATCATTCTAGATTTTTCATTGGGCTCTTGGCTTTTGGAAGGAGCTTCTTTGTAGGAAGCATTGAACTATAAAACGGCCGACAACCCAATAACCCATACTTGTATAACATATCAAGGTTATACTTATGTTGAGAAAGAAGTATTTCTTGTGGAGAGCGGGATAATTCAATGCAAAGAAGTATCGAAGTCGACCTCAGTCGCTAATCTAGTAGTGAGATTGAAGGGATAGTTAGAGCTCGGTAATCCCGACCTCATCATCCTTTGTGATTATGCTATCTTCCACATAAACAACCATAATAAACTCTCGACCCTAAAGCTGTATGAATAATCAGGTGAACCAACCTAAACAACTCCATAACTATAGAAAAGTAAATCATGCCCTGGAAGACCACTTAAGGCCATATAAAGACTGGTAATAAAATCAGGTGGCCGCTCCATATACACCTCTTCCTCAAGAACACAACTAAGAATTGCGTTCTTGAGATCAAGCTGGTAGAGCGACCGGTGATTAATGATAGTAAGAGTAATACAAATGCAAGCAAATGACATTTTCAGCAATCTACGAGAAAGTTTTATCATAATCAATACCATCAGCCTAAGAATAACTCTTAACAACCAGTCTGCTTGTCACCATCATGGTTGAGTATTACCGTGAGCACTCAACAACTAAATACAAACTTGCTAGGTGGAAGCGGCTCAAGATCCTAACTGTGATTGGTTGTAGGGCCTTATCTCATGTTCCATGGCTTGTCACCATCTTGGGTGAGCAACAATTGTCATCATATCCTTGTTGTTCGGGTAGGAATCAAAGGAAGTAGTATAGGCATGAGACTCTTGTAAAAGTAGGCAACAAAACCCTGAATATGGTAATGGATGTGGTGTCTAGGTTCTTTATGATATGCGATAGGTATGTTAGGATGTGGTTCACTAGGTAGGTCATAAACAAGTGTATACTACGGCAAGGGTGTATTGTGAGTAGTATCGAGCAAAGGTGTATTGTGAGTAGTATCAAGCAAGGTTGTATTAAGCTCTTTCATAGAAGTTAGAACTAAGAAAAAACTAGGGTTTTGGTTCAGTATTTGGCTATTCCAATAATTACTCTTTAGTAACTACTATGTTTACATCTATATGTACAAAACAATACCTATGAACAAAAGAATTATCAAGGAACAAAAAGAAATCCTACCACACTAAGTTGATCTTTGAACTCCACCAAGTTGATCTTCCAAAGAATCATGCCCTTAATTGACGAGAATAGTTTTCTCATACTAATTATAATATTTGGGAGTTAGAAATGTTCTAAGTTATAGCTTAATTGGTAATGCTAGTAGCGTTAAAATATTAAAAATAAATATAAATTAGTTTTTTCCTCCGCATTATGCGGTGCGAGTTTGGTTGTTTTTCCCTACGCTACGCGACATGAGTTTGGTCTTTATCTTCTTGGCTCGTCAAAAAACATAAAAGCGAATACCGATACCGGTTCAAATATTACCAATACCGACAATGATGTTTTTCATTCATAAGTGGTTCGCTTCGTCATGGTACTGCGACGGTAATCGCATGCGCTATAGCCTACAATAACAAAAAGTACTTGATTTAGAAAATAGGTTCGTTTTATAAAGATTATATCAAAATGTTGACCAAAAAACTAGAGACAACCGCAAATTTAGTAAAAAAAGTAACGAATGAAAGTTATTATAAAAAAGTGAAAGTATTAGAAAATGGAATGGGTTTAAAGCATAAATTATATTAGTATGAGGGATGAAAATGAAAATTTTAGAAAAATTATATCAGAATGCTAACAAAATATGAAAGAAACAAACGCAGTGGCTCATTTGGGTTTTTTAAAGTTATGAACATAGGTTATTCCGACGCGTTGTGCAACAGAAGTTTGGTCGGTTTTCTCAGGCACAATGCGGTGCGAGTTTCGTTGTTATCGCCTTGGCTTGTCAAATACAAACTTTTGTGGCCGAATTTATAAACACCAAAACTATACTATTTCTTTCCATGACTGCTAAATATACATATAACCTAAAGAAGGAAGAAGATTAAAATTAGGGCGGATACTTGTTGACTCCCTCCCCCTCTCTCTTCTCCTATGGTTTGCTTGTGCTAAATGGAATACCCTATTATGCTTCTATTAATACAGAGATAAAACTTTTAAATGGGGTAGTATTTTTTGGATTCTGTTTGCTGGGATTTGACCCTAGGATATGTAATTAGTTAATTTTGGGTTTACTTGAGGATAAGACTGATCTAGATCGGCATTTTTAAATTTTTGTTAATCTCTCAGTACAATGTAGACGTCAATTCCTCATTTTCTTGAATTGCTGAGTGTAAAAGAAAATGAATTATAGCTTTTATAATACATTTAAGTAATACCATGTTTTACCAGGTAGATATAGGTCCATATAGAACTCCAAGTATGCTGGCTATGTGTACATTATAAATGCATCTAAAGTAGCGTGATAACTATAACATCATATGAGTTTATAGATATGTGTTCAGAAGTGGCAATTTCGACCCCTGTACTTAAAATTGACCGAGCTATGTTGTTGTTTTGGCTTTTTGTTTTATTTTCAATGGGTCAGGCGGGTAAACGCTTAGAACTTCACTAAAAAGTAAAAAGGTCAAACGACAAACACCCTTCCCCCTCCCCCAATTAACATTCCAGGAGTGTTGGTGCCAATCCTAGATGGCCCGCATTAAAACTTTAACCATTCTGAACCATTACCTAACCTGCCTGACTGCGTGTTTTGCATCCTTAAAACTTTATAAATCGAGTAATGCAGGTTTCAGAAGTGAGTTCCCTTTTGGGTAAAGCGGGAACCGCTAGTCTTGGAAAGGCAGTAGAAGTGCTGGATACACTTGGCAGCAGCGTGACAAGCTTACACCTCGGCAGCGGTTTTGTGCCTGGGATGGCAACAAAGGGAAATAAAATAGGAATATTATCATTTGAAGTCGCAAACACAATTGTGAAAGGTGCCACTTTAATGCAATCTCTTTCAAAGGATGACATAAAACACTTAAAAGAGGTAGTGTTGCCTTCTGAAGGTCTGCGACATTTAATATCAAAAGACATGGATGAGCTCCTCAGAATAGCTGCATCTGATAAAAGGTGGCTACCATGAAACAACTAATGATTAAACCATCGTTTTTTTATTTATTATTATTTTATTATTCTTTGTACTTAAAAAAGTTTTCTTTTGCTTTTATGATGTTTACAGGGAAGAATTGAAAATCTTTTCTGGAGAAGTGGTTCGTTTTGGAAATCGATGCAAAGATCCTCAATGGCACAATCTAGACCGTTATTTTGAAAAGTAATTTCCATGGACATAAATTGGAGGTGGCAATCTCGAGCTATTTACTTATAAATGCATCATTTGGGTAACAGGTGAAGTGGGTAAAAGAAAATTTCTTAAGAAGTCTCCAGTTGAACTTCCTAAATCACTTTGTTCTAAAAAGTTATATTTTTATCATAATAATATTAATCTCTGAAATCTTATTTGACACATTAATTAACTATGAAAATGAAAGAAACGGACAAAAGTGTTTCAGCTTTTTGATCTTACTTGTACCGAAAAATACCCTTTTAAGTCTTTTAACACGTTACCCATCCCACTTGTTTTGCCACCTCTAACATAAATTCATTTTATCGAACTCGATTTGCACATGATGCTAAAGTGTTTGTGGTATTGTTTAGATTACGATCAGATCTAAGTCCACAGAAACAACTAAAAGAAGAAGCAGAAACCACCATGGAGCATTTGAAGAATTTGGTTCAGTATACTGCTGTGAGTATTCACTTCTCTTTATAATATTATTCCTAATTTCTTTGCGTATTTGAGAAGGGAAAAAAGAAATAAAATTGTCAAGGATAATGACAATCGGTACTACTATAATGTGCATTATGGGATTCTATAAATTGATAAAGATGATCTAGTAGCTCAATTTAATAAGGTGTGCTTTATATCTATTTAAACACTGCTATTTTGTGAGCCATAAACCTGTGTATATAAATGGACGTAAATACCCCTCACCATTAAACCCACTCATGTATATGGGTCCCACCTTATTGCTTCCTGTGGTTTTTAGATAAAACTAATAATTATGCCTCTGCGCGTTGCGGCAGAAATACGACCGGTTAATAAAACAATAACATAAACTCACACGCACAGCATGCACGTTAATAATATTCAAACTATTATATAAAAAATAAAACCATTAAAGTTTATTCTTAAAAACCATGCAATGCATATTTTTAGTCTCATCGATGTTGTAATATATTAATTTGGTTGTTAAAGAAATATAGTGCACTTTTTGATGTATACGGTGCAGTGGAATTTATAAGTTAATAGTTTTAAAAATTAGGATGCAATGAAAATGAGTTGTTTCAATGCCTATTTTATTATTAAGTTTGTTTTTCAAAAAGCATACAACACTTGAACATTAGTTGATCAAATGGAGCAATTGAGGGAATAACCTTTGAAGCATAGATTACAACTACAATGCACTAATTAAGTTGGTAATTAGTATAATATAAATTTTCTTTGTACAGGAACTGGCTCCTATATATATGTACATAATATATATATATATATACACATACATACACACACACACACACACATGGATACTTAGATACATTCTCAAATGTGTGTTTCTTTGTGTGTGATACATATAGATATGACACACACACACATGGATACTTAGATACATTCTCAAATGTGTGTTTCTTTGTGTGTGATACATATAGATATGTGTGTTTGTGTGTGGTGTTGGAAATGGAATTAATGTATTTTGCATGCAGGAATTATACCATGAGTTACATGCGTTGGACAGGTTTGAACAAGATTTTAGACGTAAGCAGCTGGAAGAGGAGAACCTCAATGCTGCTCCAAGAGGTAACCATGGGCCTCTATATGTCTATTAAATGTGTAAAATAATATTCAGTTACCTTTGCTCTGATCATAATCTTTTTCGTTGCCTGTTATTATTTTTGTTAACTTTTTTCAAATTATTTCCCATATGGCTAGACAAAGTTTGAATACTTGATTTTTGGGCTTTTGGTTTGAGGTATCATTTTGAACATGTTCTTTTAAAATTTGAAATCCACTGGATAGAGTATATCATGCCTATGAACTTTTTCTTTTACTAGAAATGCTTTTTTTCTGAATGTTTGAGTTCTCAACCTTTATATATGTTTTGCTTTTATTAAGGTGCTGTTGTTTTTCCATTTGTTATTTTGTTTTCATTAACTTTTTACCACATCATCTGCCATTTTCTCAACATCAACACAGTTTGTTATTATAGTGGTTTGATCAGTTCTTTTAATGTATATATTCTTTTCTTTTTCATATGCAATTTGTTGTTTCAGCTCATTGAACTTTTTTCTAATTATGTCAAGTGGACAGCCTTTCCATCTTGAGGGCAGAATTGAAGAGTCAAAAAAAGCTCGTGAGAAGTTTGCAAAAGAAGTCACTTTGGTCCAAGACTTTGGAAGAGGTAACAAACTACAACTTCATTTTATTGTTAAAAGTAAACTGCATTATTTATAGTTAATTAAATTTCCATCACTTTAGATGAACTGGCTTCTGTTTAAGGTATAGGTGTTACTTTCTTGTAAATAACTTGCAAGAGATGTAATATTTCACTAATCATTATATTTGTTGTTTTAGGTGATGGAGCAACTTGTTGACATTGTGCATTTCTTACATGTGGAGATTCATAATGCTTTTGGAACAGCTGGTAGGTGTCAGGAAAAGGAAACTAATTTAATTTTTATTATAATTTATCCCTTTTATTGGAAAGACTCCTTTGCAAATATGCTTATTTGCTGATTGGACATCATTTGAAGACGTTGCCTGGATTGATTGTGCTCCAGAAATCTCTTCATCATTGTCGTATAAAGCGATATTTTTGTATTTGATCAATAGCCATGAGTTCTGAAAGCTATGTGCCAAGTCAACTTTGCATGTCAAGTTATCTTGATATTCCATATCTTGAAAGCCTTATGAGGGATATACATCATCATTCTTTTACCTTCTGGATGTTATTTCAGATACACAAACACCAGTAGAAAGCAACCGACAGAAATTGGGAGCAGCTGGTCTTGCTCTACATTATGCTAATATTATTAGTCAGATTGATACGCTTGTGAGTTTCTGTTCTTTCCGATGTTACTAACTGTGTGATTATACATTTACAATGTTGTCATTTTGACATAAAAAATGGACACCAATAAATATTCTGTTTGACAGGAGTTACTTTCGTAGTAATAATATTTATGATGATGATAACAATTTGTAATAATATTAATGACGAGGTGTTTAATCAAACACATCAGGTCACTCGCTCAGGTATTGTGCCTTCGAGTACGAGGGATTCTTTGTACCAAGGACTGCCACCTAATATAAAGTCAGCAATGCGCTCCAAATTACATTCGTTTCATCCAAAGGAAGAGGTAAGCATTTGTAATATGTTTTGCGGCTTTTTTGGTTGCATTTAGTATAATCTTAAGTCTACTTTTCCACTGTATGGTTTTAAAATTTTTATCCTTTTAAGCCAACTTGCCCATCATAAATGTGATAGGACAATAAAATTTTTTGTCATTTGGTGACCAATTTTAATTATTAAACAAGATATATTGGTAGAAGGAATGTTCTTTTCTATGGTGGTTATTAGGGGTGTGCAATGGGTGCCGGGACCGGACTAGCTTAAACCGGCCCAAACTGAGGACCGAAATATATGAAATCTAAGGACCAAGAACTGGACCATATAAAGATGGTTCGGTCCTGCCCGGTTTCAGTCCTAGAAGGTCGGTTTTGCCAATTGCTTTGGGCCGGCCGTAAAATAGAATTAGGTTTCTTAAAAGATTAAACGTTTATTAATGAAATATAATGACATTAAGATTGATTCTCAATTGGTGCTCATAATCTACTTCAATGTAAGTATATCAATGTTCAATGCATATATCTTATTAGTCATGATAATATATTTTAATCTAGTGCATGATAACCAAATAAGAGAGATTAATAACAAAAATTGTATCGATAGTGGTTATTCTTACTAGGAGTGTATGAATTTCTAAGAGAAGATAAGCACCTTGATTTTAACAGCAATGATGAGAAGATAATTAAGCAACAATGAGAAGATCCGTGTGAACAATAATCGCTTTTCGAAGTAGTCAATAACCATCATTCGCTATTCCACTCCACAACCCACATACTTATGTATTAAATATCATTCACCTGGCCCAAAGATTGAAAGAGCTCAAAACCTAGGACCGAAGACTAGACCACATATAAGTAGAATGGTTGGGTCTTCCCGCTCTTTGGTTGTGCTCACCCCTAGTGGTTATAAAACTCTCTGTAATATGTTAACATACAAAAATATTTGGATCAAGAATTTTGTTCTATAACAGAAAGTAATTATTGCTAAAAATACAAAAGAATACATATTATTATTATTGTAAATTGGCAAATGCTGATTTCACATAAAAGGTTGTACTTATAGTCTTGCGGGGAATTTTTTTAACCATTTGAACAACATTATCCATTGCTTTCTGAACATTTGTTATCAATGTTTTACCATCATTTCACATATGTAATAAATTGTTTTTTTTTCTGGATTCCATCATTGCAGCTTACCATTTCTGAAATTAAAGCAGAGATGGAGAAAACTCTGCAATGGCTTGTTCCAATTGCAACAAACACAACCAAGTAATTTTTTGACATTTATGACTACTTTTTTTCGTATGCTCTTGGTCTCAATATGTAATATTCCTTTCGTCTGGATTTTCAACAAAGGGGCTTTTTGGATGTGTTTGGATGTGACTTTTTGAAGTGATTATTGTGATCTTAATGTGACAGTCACATCAGAATCACATAAGGACTTGATCAGATAATCAGGTGCTTAAAGTGAGGGACAGTTATATAATTTTACAATTTTGTCAAGTAATGCACTTTAATTGGAATACTAGGACTTGGACTCCTAATATCCAGATGAAATACACATCCAAACATCAACTTAACTTGAAGAACTGTATGGAAATGGGCATTCTGGGTGTGTTTGGATGTGCATATTGAAAGTGATTACTGCTACTTGAGAATCAAATCCAGAGAAAGAGTTAATGCTTAAAGACGATGCTACGTTTTTTGCAATAATATGTTTCCTTATGGTGTCATCTTATCCTTTTCTTCAAATGAAGTTTTTACCCACAAATAATTAGAAATATATTATTAAACACTAACGACTTAAAGTCACATTCATCAATTAATTACACATCCAAACACCACCCTTGACTTTTAGAACTGACCAGATATAGGAAAAACTAGTTGAGTTTCTCTAGTTATATATATTTTTTATTATTTATTACCTGCTAATCTTGCATCATCTTGAACACAAAATCCGGTCAATACAGGGCTCATCATGGCTTTGGCTGGGTTGGAGAATGGGCAAATGCAGGGTAAGTTGTATTCCATTGCTCCTTTTAGTCTTGGGCAAAATGGGTGGGTTAGGTAAACATGTCAAGAAAGAAATTTTTGGTATGAGTCGGCCTGGGTTGACTAATATGACCACAATAGTTATATTATTGTGAGAATAAATAAAAAATTTTAAGTAAAATGATTAAGGAGGTTTTATGCAGTAAAAATACACTTGGGATGGGGTCCATATTATAGCATTTCCTTAAATCGATTAAACTGTGGGAGATAATATGCAACCTGAAAAGTTCAAAGCCACATCTCTACTTCTGTATGTTGTATCCAGATCCAGTTTCAATTAAATAGCTAACTAATTTCTTGTAGATCTGAGGCAAACCAGAAGCCTTCTTGCCCAGTTGACTCACTAAGAATAGAGACTCTCCACCATGCAGATAAGGAACGAACTGAAGAGTGTATTCTTAAATTAGTCATTTTGCTTCATCATCTGGTCTGCCAATCAAAGGCTATAAACAGTGGAATAAGATCACCTGTAAAATCCCCAATTTGTTCCCCAATAAAAGAGGAATTCATTTGTCAGCAAACCAGCCTAGTTCTCCCTTGCCGGCACTCACAACCGAAGACCAAGAAATGCTTCGGGATGTTGTCAAAAGAAAATTGACCCCTGGAATCAGCAAAAGCCAAGAATTTGACACCCAAAGCAGTTTAAGCAAGCAACATAGGCTAACTAAAAGCAACAGTCATTCCCCAACCCGCGAGATCAAGAGGGACCCATTTCCCATCAAGAGACCCTCATCTGTTCCGGTCATTAACTTTGATATCGATAAGAACAACGCTATGGATGTTATAGATCGTGTGGACGATATTAAGAGTAAACACTCTTGACGGGTTTCAGGTCTTCAATTGGTCGAGTTATGCGTAATACAAGTTGATTATGATTGGATAGAGTTTTTAATTTTATTTTTTTGTTTATAGGTTTCATTTTGCACGAGTCCATTAGTATTGTATGTACAGGACCTTTACTTTGTCTAGAACCAACAAACGGACTTTGTTTCTATATAAGGGAATGTAAATGATTTTATTTGCATATTATATTGTATAAAATATGTTTTATTTTTATAAGAGTAAATTGTATTTTTCGCCTTTTTAACTTTATAGCAAATTTTAGATATTATCCTTAAACTAAGGAAATTACAATAATTGTAATTTACGTTTAAATGTTGTTACACGTTTAAATGTATTTTTCGACTAAAAATTGACTTTTGGGGTCATAGATAGTATAATAGGCATGTTATGATGATGATGATGATGATGATGATGATGATGATGATGATGATGATGATGATGATGATGATGATGATGATGATAATGATGATGATGTTGCATGATTATGCATGATGTATGTTATGTATGTATGATGACCTGTGATGATGTATGTATGATATGTTATATTATGTTCCTATGATGATGAATGCTTATCTTTCATGGCTTTACGTGTTATGTTAATGAATGAACCGAAAGTATTATGTAACGTAAAGTGAAAGATAATGAAAGAGGAACATGATGAATGAATGCATGCATTAACGAATGAATGAACGTAAAAAGTCTTGCAAGCAAATGTACGGAGGTTCACACCCAATGAAGGGTGTTAGCTCAACTGTGTGCGAGCTAGCTACCCCAGAAGGATGCACACTGGGGTCCAATCCTTGTGATTGACCATATGTATGGGATCCTTGCCGCTTGCCCCAGGTACTGGAGTCAGCTTCGTGCATAATGTTCGGGGTCTATGATAGACCTCAGGCCCAGTAACCAGCTTCGTGCACAATGTTCGGGGTATAGCATATGGCATTGATCCAGAATGAAAAGAAAAGATGAATGGTGAATGTACTTGCCCCAGGTACTAGAGTCAGCTTCGTGCACAATGTTCGGGGTCTATGATAGACCTCAGGCCCAGTAACCAGCTTCGTGCACAATGTTCGGGGTATTGTACATATCACAAGATGTAATGAATGAACAAAGATTAATGAACATAATGGAAGATAATAATGATATTATCTGTATGTACGTATGATGTATGATCACGAACGAACGAAACATATAGTATGGGTTTGAAAAGAAATAAATAACGATTTTATGTATGTTTTATTATAAAACTAGAACTCACTCAACAACACTGACTTTTATACGTTTTCAGTTAGCAGGTAAACATTGCTGGGGATGGCACGAGGCGGCTGCTCAGCTCTTTTGGATGACATCCATTTAATTAAGGCTTTTGTGATGTAATGCAACGATATAATTTTCTAACCGACAAATGATGCATTAGTTTGCAAAAGTTTTTAGGATGAAATGAAATGCCATTTGTTTTATGTTTTCCGCTGCACTGTTTTGATGTATAAATGAAATGTATATGTTTTACGTGCGATGAATCACCAGCTATAAGTGTCCCGGGAACGTGGCCTTACAAGTTGGTATCAGAGCCAAAGTTTAAGTGAAATGGGTAAATTTTCAAAATAAACCTTAACTTAAACTGAAAATGGGACGGAATGGGAATGGGATGCCAATCTGAGTAGCTGCGTGCCATCAGGTATTTTCGTAATGTTAACCGGTTTATGTGCGCATGGTATGTGGTTATGTGTTGTATGTAGATTTAAATACTAATGTAGTCAGGTAATGCTCGGGGTATGAAGAGTAAAGTAAGTGGCTAATCACAACTGGCCATTGTAATTAGGTACTTACTATACTTGACATAAACTGAGCTGTTCCCTTGAATGACTGTGTTGGTGTTTGAATCTTTCAGTGTGTTAGGTGATGACTGGTGGTAGATCTTCGAAGGCCTCTCGTGGTGGAGGTCACGGTGCTGAAGCGCGACCCAAGACGGGGAGACCCAGAGTCGAGAAAGTGGTTCATGAAGAACCATAAACTCCTCATCCGGAGGCCGGAGATGAGAGTGCTAACCTGAGAGCCTCAGTGAAGGAGACAGTTGTGGAAGAAGTGCACCAAGTCATGCAGACGATCCTACCGTCTGTGGTGACTGAAGTGATAAAGGCAGTTAGAGAGGGAGAGAGAAAGGAAAGGAGTGGACCTACGGGCGAAAGAAGACAGCCCGAGACTGAGACAGTTCCGTCCGATGATGAGGACGAGGAAGAAGAGCCTGAGCCTGAGGCGACCCGAGGCTGCAACTACGGGGTGTTTATGAGATGCAAACCCCTACTTTCGATGGAAATGGCACTGCCGCTGCTGCTCACCGTGGGTGAGGGAAATGGAGGCGGTACTTGATATCAGCGAGTGCCGAGAAGACCAGAAGGTTAAGTTCGCTACCCACTCATTCGTAGACTCGACTCTGTGCTGGTGGGACAATATCGTCCAAGCCGAGGGTAGCCGGGCGATCGGGAGAATGAGATGTGTAACATCTCGTATTTTGGTTAACTAAAAGTTAACTTCGTTTACTCTTACAAGGGTTATTATTGTCAATTTTGGAAACTTGCGTGTTGTTTGTGCTTATTCTTTATTGTAATTGGGTTTTTTTTATGAAATGTTGAGTTTAAATAATAATAATAATGTTAAGATTAACATAAGTAAATATAATAATAAGTTGTAATAATGAATAATAGTATTAATAATAATAAGATTACTTTTAATATGGTTATTTATAATTTATAAGGGTTATTAAACTTAACCATATTTAAAATATAAACTTAAATTAAGTTTGAGGGTTAATTTGTCATTTTAGAAACTTGAAATAGAAACTTTATGCATAAAATAATAGAAAATCAAAGTTGAGGGACCAAAAGTGTAATTTATCAAAAACCCAAACCACCCGCCCTTTACCCCGTTTTACCGGTGACCTCGCCGGCCGGACTCCGGCCAAGTCCGGCGAGGCACCAAAACCGCCAAAAACGATGTTTTTTTTATCTGAAACCGTCCCCAAAGCGTTCTTGAACACGATTCGAACTCAATCATGGACTTTAATTGCGTTTAAACGTCGGTTATGAACCCGATCGAGTGATTAATCGAGCGTTTTTAACCATATAGCCGTTCGGCCATTAAAACTCAATAATAACTAGATTAAATGATTCTTAATGGAACGACTAAGTAGTCTAAAGCTTCTATCAATTCCAATTGCACCTGAAACAACACAAACAACGAATCCAATTTCCGTTTTCTTTCGCGACCTGTAACCTTGCCAAAAACCTATCTTTGAACGAATTGAACCAGAATCAGCATAGGGCTTCGCATCGGGATCATCATTCGAGGCTATCTGCGAGTTTAATTGGATTATCATTGGGGATTTCTCATCCACTGGGTTCGACGACCGCGAATTGTTCTTCGATTAGGATTGCTTTAATTCGAACTTATTCGGGTAAATTACATACATGGTTATGCTCGATTAACCATGGGAAAACAAAATCCCCATAGTTAATTTGGTTATCAACATCGTTTAGATGATCAATTTTGATCGGATCTAAACTAGGGTTCTTGAGGTTGGGGACTTGTGTTAAAAGGAAATGGAACCGAGTTATACCGCGGCTGGAAGCCATGGTACACCGGTTCACAACACACCCTTGCATTCAAGAGGTCCCGGGTTCGAACCCGGGCACCCTCTTATTTTTTTTAAAAGCCTTTTTAGGCCTTAATTCTTTACTAGAAAATTCTTAAAAATTACAAAAAAATAATTTTCATAAACTTTTAACCTTTAAATTAACAAATGATTTTTCTGTAAATTTATTTTTATAAAAATACCTTAATATTTAATTAATTTAATTTTAATTATTGTTATAAGAATGAGTTTATGTAAAAATTAAATTGTTACTTGAATCAATAATAAATGATACACCTTCTTCGATTAAAGTTATATGATACTCAAACTAAAAGCAATAATTTACAATTTTAAGAATATTTCCTTATTTTTGCAAATATATATATATATATATATATATATATATATAAATATATTATTAATAAACTAAATTGGCTAACAAAACTCTCTAAATTCCAAGGAGCCTAGTTCATGTTTAATTGATAAACCTTGATCTAAATCTTGAAATATTTATATATTTAGGTGTCTTGTGACGTTTTACCTTGGAACGGCATATATTATTCTTATTGATCCTTATTATTACTTATTGATCAAGTGAGTTTTCCTTGCCCCACTTTATCTTATTTCACACTACTTTGGGGTGAAACATGATTATCTATACATTGTACACTTATTAACGTTTGAGACTTGTAAGCACATGCAATTCATCTTATTATTATGTCATGGTTATTTGTGTATTGTAAGTGTTTATATGAGATACATAGTTTTGTTTACAATCATTAACTATTGCTAGCCTGGCGACGTCTTAGATCTTTGGGCCTGACAAGCCTATTTGGTGCTAAAGTCGATGTATTGCCGACTCCTAGGAGCCGTATGCTTGTGCACTAGGGAACCAAATACACTTAGCCAATCTTTTATACTTGTAATCAAGTCGAGGTTTGATTGTAACGTTATGTGTTCTATAACCTTACTAGCTTATAACCTATGACATGAATTGCTACTCGTAACCTTTTTCTTATTATGTATGAAAACCTTGGAAACTCACCAACTATTTTTAGTTGACTCTTATTTTTATCATGTTTCAGGAAATCCCCAAGTTTAAAGTGGACTTTGAAGCTTGGAAATAAAACTAGGACTTGGACCTAGTTAAATAAATAAATGTTATGCTACGTTTTGTTTTATTTGGGATTATGTCATGTTTTGAGACTTATGTTTGTAATGACTTTTGAAACTTATAATTTTAATAATTACACTTAAATATAGCGTTATGGGCTGTGAACAATCTTAACCCTCACATCTCGACGATTCCGCCGTCAAGGTTGGGGGTGACAAGATGGTCGGAGTTTAAGAAGTTGGTGATCAAGGAGTTTTGTCCTCACCGGGAAATGGACAAGGTCGAGAGAGAGTTTCTCCAACTAGAGGCGGGAACTATGACACACCAAGAGTACACCACAAAATTCAATGAAATGGCACGACTGGTGCCCGATCAGGTGACGCCACTGTCACGAAAGATTAAGAGATATATTCAGGGACTACCGGCGGATATCCGTAGGCATATGATCACCGCCCGACCAAGCACTTTTAGGTCGGCGGTTGATTTGGCTGGTAGACTATATGATGAGCGTGAGGTGGTAGTGGCTGAGGAGAAGAAGACGAGTAAGGATGGGAGAAACTGGAATGGGAAACGGTTCGATCATGGTAGAGCCGCTCCAAACAATAAGGCGGCGAGGGTAGGTGACCGACGTGTGGTCAGAGCTAGTGCTGGGTTGGAGAAGTGTGGCAAGTGTGGGAAGGAGCACGGTGGCGAGTGCAGATAGGGGTCGAATATTTGTTTCAAATGTGGGAAGCCCGGTCACATGGCTAGAGACTATGGAGGTGTGAAGTGTTTCAACTGTGGGGGAAGTGGTCACATGAGTAGGGAGTGTAAGAAGCCAAGGGCCGAGAGTTCCGGGGTGAAGAAGGCCGAAGGAGAAGGGCAGAAGGCAAGCGCCCGAGCTTTCACGATGACTCGGGAAGAGGCTAGGACGGATCCTGACTTGGTGTCAGGTACGTTTCTAGTAAACGAAACTCTTGTATCTGTGTTGTTTGATTCTGGTGCTAGTAGGAGTTTCATTTCTGCTGCCTTTGGTGCTAAGTTTCCAATAAGAGTAGATGTATTGGTGAGCCATTTGATGTAGAAACTGCTATTGGTAAGTCCACTAGAATTACAGAGGTGATAGAGGACTGTGCCATAGAACTAGAAGGCCATAGGTTTGCTGCTAGGTTACATGTGATACCCCTGGGTGGATTTGATGTAGTACTAGGGATGGACTGGTTAGTAACCTATAAGGCAAACATCGTGTGCCGCAAGAAGATGATCCGATTGATAACGCCTGACGGAAATGAGGTGACGGTTTATGGTGATCGCGTCAGGACAATCCCAAGGGTGATTTCGATGGCGGTGGCGGTGGCGGGAAAGTGCATGAGACGCGGATGTAGTGCCTACTTGGCATACATAAAAGATATGGATGCGTCAGTACCGCAATTATCCGAAGTACCAGTGGTGCGTGACTTTCGGATGTATTCCCGGAAGACTTACCCGTGTGCCACCAGATCGCGAGGTTGAGTTCCAAATTGACTTGATACCGGTGCTCAACCCGTTGCCAAGGCACCGTACCGGTTGGTTCCGACTGAGATGAAAGAGTTAATGGAGCAGTTGCAAGAACTGCTGGATAAGGGGTTCATTAGACCGAGTATCTCTCCATGGGGTGCTCCGGTATAATTTGTGAGGAAGAAAGACGGTAGTATGAGGATGTGTATTGACTACCTAGAGTTGATAAGTTGACGGTGAAGAACCGATACCCCCTACCAAGAATAGACGATCTGTTTGATCAGCTCCAAGGTGCCAGTTGGTTTTGAGGATAGATCTTCGATCTGGTTACCATCAACTAAAAGTGAAGGAGCAGGACATTCCTAAAACAGCTTTTTGCATGCGCTGCAGTCACTATGAGTTCCTCGTTATGTCGTTGGATTGACCAATGCGCCAGCTGCTTTTATGGATCTGATGAATCGAGTGTGTCAGCCAATGTTAGATAAATCGGTGATTGTGTTCATTGACGATATCCTGATTTATTCAAAGAGTGAGATTGAGCATGCTGGTCACATTCGGGAGGTTCTGGAGACGTTAAGAAGGGAGAAGTTGTATGCAAAATTCTCCAAGTGCGCGTTTTGGTTACGCGAAGTTCAGTTCTTGGGTCATGTGGTGAATCCCGATGGGATTAGGGTGGACCCGGCTAAGGTAGAGGCAGTGACGCAATGGAAGTCTCCAAAGACGCCATCCGAGATTCGTAGTTTCTTGGGTTTGGCGGGCTACTATAGGAGATTTATCCAAGACTTCTCTAAGATTGCTTCTCCACTAACTAAGTTGACCGGAAGGATGTAAAGTATGTATGGGGTCAGGCTCAGGAGAAGGTATTCAAGGAGTTGAAGGCGAGGTTGACTCAAGCTCCTGTCTTGTCGTTACCAGGTGGAAGCGAAGATTTGGTGATGTATTCAGACGCTTCTTACTCGGGGTTGGGGTGTGTGTTAATGCAAAGAGGAAAAGTTATAGCTTACGCATCCCGACAGCTGAAGGTTCATGAGGTCAACTACCCTACTCATGACTTGGAACTAGTGGCCGTGGTCTTTGCACTAAAGATTTGGAGGCACTATCTGTATGGGACGAAGTGCACCATCTTCACCAACCACAAGAGCTTAAGTACTTCTTTGAACAGAAGGATCTGGATATGAGGCAGAGACAATGGTTGGAGCTCATAAAGGATTATGATTGTGAGATCCATTACCATCCGGGCAAAGCTAACGTGGTGGCTGATGCTCTTAGCCGGAAGGAGAGGCCCGAGCCAATTCGGGTGAAAGCATACCAACTAATCATGACCTCTGATGTAATGAAGCAAGTCAAGGAGTTTCAGGATGAGGCATTAAAAGAAGATCATCTAAACTCTAAAAGAATGAGAGGTCTGGTTGGGGAATTGAGTGAAAACACACTTGGTGTTAAAACTCAATTTGGACGGGTGTGGATTCCTCGTTTCGGGAATCTACGTGAGAAGATTATGGATGAAGCTCACAAGACCGATACTCTATCCATCCCGGTGCCATAAAGATGTACCAAGACATGAAGAAGGATTATTGGTGGCCAGGTATGAAGCGTGACGTGGTGGAGTATGTGAGCAAATGCCTTACTTGTTTGCAAGTGAAGGCGGAACATCAAAAGCCGTATGGGAAAATCCAACCTTTGGATATACCGGAATGGAAGTGGGAGCACATCACCATGGATTTCATTATGAAGCTGCCACGTACTCCGAAAGGATACGATGCCATATGGGTGATTGTTGACCGCTTCACAAAGAGTGGTCACTTCCTACCGATCCGCGAGACATATTCATCCGAGAGGTTGGCTGACCTGTTCATCAAGGAGGTTGTAACTCATCATGGCGTGCCGGTGTCTATTGTGTCGGATCGTGACACCCGGTTTACATCTAAATTCTGGAAGAAATTCCACGATGCCATGGGAACGAGGTTACATATTAGCACAGCTTATCATCCCCAAACTGATGGTCAGTCAGAAAGGACCATTCAGACGTTGGAAGACATGCTTCGGGCATGTGTGATTGATTTTAGAGGAAGTTGGGAGACCACTTACCGTTAGCTGAATTCTCGTACAACAATAGCTATCATGCCAGCATTGTATGCCACCATACGAGATGCTATACGGTAGGAGATGCAGAACACCCGTTTTTTGGGGTGACATTGGTCAGAAAGATTTGGGAAGCGTCGAGGTAATCGAGGCTACGACTGAGAAGCTCGAAAATATTAAGGCCTTCATGAAGGCAGCTAAAGATAGACAGAAGTCGTATGCCGATAAACGACGCAGACCGATCGAGTTCCAGGTGGGTGACTGGGTTATGTTGAACGTCTCACCTTGGAAGGGATTTATCAGATTCAGGAAGCGGGGAAAGTTGAGCCCAAGATATATAGGCCCTTTTCGAATCATTGCTTGAGTGGGAGAGGTGGCCTATAGGTTGGAATTGGCGGACTAGTTAAGTGGGATTCATCCGATATTCCATGTGTCTCATCTGAGAAAGTGTATAGCTGATGAAGACATGATTGTTCCACTGGAGGATATCGAAGTAGATGAAAGGCTCAATTATATGGAGCAAACAGTGGCAATCATCGATCATAAAGAGAAGAGGCTGCGGAATAAAGTGGTTCCTCTTGTGCATGTACAGTAGAAGCACAGGAAGGGATCCGAGTCTACATGGGAGACTGAGGAGGAGATGAGGCAGCATTATCCTTATATGTTCGAGGATAACAAGTTTCGGGGACGAAACAATTTAAGGGGGGGGACTTGTAACACCCGCTATTTTTACAAATCAAGATATAAAGAATAAAAGCAAGAAAGGCAATTAAGTCCAAGTGGAGGGACTAAAATGTAAGAAGGACACAATCTTTGAAAGTTGGTGTAAAAGGTGGGCATGGCCGCCCACCATCTTTTCACATCACCACCTTCTTCGGTTTTAGAGAGAGAGAGAGAAGAGGAAACTCTCGGTTGTTGCAGAGAAGAAGAAGAAGTGGGCGAATTCAAGGTAAGAATTCGAAGTTTTATGTTTTTATGTTGGTATTATCCCGGTACATGCTTTGTGCTTATGTGTTCGTGTATGTGGCTCGGGTGTGTGTTTGGGGTTTGTTTTAGGTGTTTGAACTCATTGCAAGCGGGTTAAAAGGAAGAACACCCAAGTTGCACCAGGTGAGTTCTAGACCCCGGTTTTTACATGTTTTAAACTATTTTTGAGGCTGAAAACGTATTAAAGCGATTTTTACAAGCTTGTGCATGTTTACCGTACGTAATGTGTATGTGATGTTGGTTCTTGAATGTTTATAGGTATTCATGTTTAGAATAGCACATTATGCTTAGAACAGATGGGTTCGATGATTAGGATGGAAGATATCCTAGAAACATGTTTGCAGAATGCTCATGGCCTTGCTAAGTGTTCATACATCTGAAAGTGCCTTAGAAAGAATTAAGTGTAAGCCATGCGCCCAAACAGTAGCTCATGCGCCCAAAATTTGCCTTAGAAATGTTTATTCTGCCCATGCGCCTGAATAGGACCCATGCGCCTAGAAATGTTAGTCGGATGACTAAGGGTAGGGCCATGTGCCCTAATAGTGCCCATGCGCCCAAGTGGCCATGCACCTAAGTGTTCATGCGTCTGAATAGTACTCATGCACCTAGATTGGGCTGGAATTTACTAAGTGTTAGACGTCCGGAAGTCCCCATGCGCCTGAAAGTGCCCATGCGCCTAGGTGTTCCCCATGCGCCTGTATAGTGCCATGCGCCTAGGACTTAGAATATTTTTCTGATTTTTGGGGAAAATGTGTAAAGTAGGCCTTGACTTGGGAAATTCCCGGGGGACTAAAAGTTGACTTTTGGGGTCATAGATAGTATGATGGGCATGTTATGATGATGATGATGATGATGTTGCATGATTATGCATGATGTATGTTATGTATGTATGATGTCCTGTGATGAGGTATGAATGATATGTATATTATGTTCCTATGATGATGAAGCTTATCTTTCCATGGCTTTACGTGTTATGTTAATGAATGAACGAAAGTATTATGTAACGTAAAGTGAAAAATAATGAAAGAGGAACATGATGAATGAATGCATGCATTAACGAATGAATGAACGTAAAAAGCTTGCAAGCAAATGTATGGAGGTTCACACCCAATGAAGGGTGTTAGCTCAACTGCGTGCGGGCTAGCTACCCTAGAAGGATGTATACTGGGGTCCAATCCTTGTGATTGACATATGATGGGATCTTGCCGCTTGCCCCAGGTACTGGAGTCAGCTTCGTGCACAATGTTCGGGGTCTATGATAGACTCAGGCCAGGAACTAGCTTCGTGCACAATGTTCGAGGTATAGATATGGCATTGATCCGGAATGAAAAGAAAAGATGAATGGTGAATGTACTTGTCCCAGGTATTGAGTCAGCTTCGTGCATAATGTTCGGGGTCTATGATAGACTCAGGCCCAGTAACCAGCTCGTGCACAATGTTTGGGGTATGTACATATCACAAGATGAACGAAATGAACGAAGATTAATGAACGTAATGGAAGATAATAATGATATTATCTATATGGACCTATGATGTATGATCACGAACGAACGAAACGTATAGTATGGGTTTGAAAAGAAATAAAATACGATTTTATGTATGTTTTATTTAAAAACTAGAACTCACTCAGCAACGCTGACTTTTGATATGTTTTCAGTTGGCAGGTAAACGTGTTGGGGATGGCATGAGGTGGTGCTCAGCTTTTTGTATGGCATCCATTTAATTAAGGCTTTTGTGATGTAATGCAACGATATAATTTTCTAACCGACAATGATGCATTATTTTGCAAAAGTTTTTAGGATGAAATGAAATGCCATTGTTTTATGTTTCCGCTGCACTGTTTTGATGTATAAATGAAATGTATATGTTTTACGTGTGATGAATCACAGCTGTAATCGTACCGGGAACGGGGCCTTACATAACCCATGGAGTAGCTTCTAACTTAACTCATCCCCACCCTCTATACCACCAACCATAAACACCACCGGCTGCAACCATCACCGACATCCACCTGCCCCGCCAACTCTCTACTGTCTACTCTCTCTCTCTCTCTCTCTCTCTCTCTCTTTCTCTCTCTCCTCTCTTTCTCTATATATATATGTGTTGTGTGATGTATATATACATAGGAGAGGGATCAAATGAAAACAATATTTAAACTATAAACCATGAAAATCACCATTGCTCAATCACATAATTTATAATTAATGTAACTTTCTAATTGTTAAACTATATTAAGTAAAATTCATCCATAATTTCAAGGTCACTATATATTTTTCATATAAACTCCAAGTAAAGTCGATGATGATGTAACGACTTACACATACGTAATTTTAGGAGCTACATGTAAGTAAATCTTAGTTTTATACTTGGTAACACGTACTTATATATACATAACCCATACATTGTATGTAACTCTTGTTGTACACTTTCTAACACTACTTACATATATGTAACCTTTAGCTTTCATGGTTTTTAAGTATAAATATGATTTTCATTGGATCCCTCCCCAATATATAAATATAATAGTATACATACATATATATATATTTTACATATTTATATATATATGTATATATATATATGTGTGTGTGTGTGTATATATATATATATCTATATATATATAATATGTATATATATGTATATATATAATGTGTATATATACATATATATTAGGGGAAAACAAAACGAAGAGGTGTGTGGGTTGTCTAGGGTTCCGACACCACACCACCCTATCTGATTCCTCATCAACCCTAGATCTAGATCTTGATCTGGGCTTGTTTCGATTCACAAATCCTCGACCTGATAAGGGGGCGTTGAACCGTCGGTGAAGCATGGTGAAGGGGTTCAGTTATTCGATGGTTTATGGTGATGGAGTTGACGATGGTGGTGGTCAGTTTGACAAGTTAGGAGTTGACGCAGGTGGTCGGTCACTTGTGGTTTAGGGTGGTGGAAATGGTATATGGTGATTTAGATGGGGATGATGAAGACGATTTAGGTTATGACCATGATGGTTTAGAGACATAGTTGTGATCAGAGGTGGGTCGGGGATGTCGGCGAAGGATGGCGGTGACGGTGGATCGAAGTATGGCGGTGAAGATAGAGGATGGCGATGCTCTTTGTGTAGAGAGAGAGAGAGAGAGAGAGCGAGAGAGAGATGGGGCAGGGTAGGTGGGGTGGGTTTTAGTAATTTATATTTATTAAAAGGTAAAATGACCGAATTCCTCATGTGCAAGTCATGTGACTTGATTTAAGTAGTAAAATAACGGACGTTAGGAGAAATGACTAAACGTGTAAAGAAATTTAAACATAAAGGACACTTATTATAATTTGTTAGTTTAAGGACAATATCTGAATTTGCTATAAAGTTAAAGGGCAAAAATGTAATTTACTCTTTTTATAAGGTATAAAGTTGTTGATATGGTGACAATGTGTTATATGTTGATGTAGATGTGAATTACCTTTAAGCTATTATAAACAAGCCTTATGAATGGGGTTGAAAAAGCATCAAATTTGATCTGTGTTAATCCTTTTGAAGTTTTTTTTATACGGGTTGGGTTGAGTTCCCGTATTTCTATACTTGATAGGTTTGATCGTAATCCATTTTTGATTTTGTCTAATTGGATTTTTATACACTTGTGTAAGTGTAAACTCAGTTTACAATGATTAGCATCTAACAAAAGATAACTACAAACAAATAGAATGCATTGTGTTTTCATTTATGTTCTAAAGAAGACTAGGTTAGATGATTAGTTCCCCTTGTAGTTAATTAGTTCCTCCTTCGATTGCATATCTCTATAACCGGTATCATCTTATTGTGTTGTCGAGAACAAGCTCAAGATCCTTTTTAGTACCCGCAATGTATTTTAGGTTAAGGATTCAAACTAGTATTATTTTTTAGAGAATTGCATATATCTTCATTCTATAGCAAATAGTTGTATATAATGGTGGCAAAACAAACCCATGGTATTCATTTTGGGTCCTTATGGGCAATTTGAAAAAGGAAATGGGTCAGAATGGGTTGTGGAATAATAGTAACGGGTCAGGATGGGTTGTAAATTTTATACCTAAATAGAATGCGGGTCAAGATGGGTGAAATTAATAAAAATGGTCACCCCCAAAGTCAAAACCACTGGATCATCAAACTATTACAGAGTGCTTTGAAAGATCTCGGTTACACATTCTTAGTTACTGTTGAAAGCTTCGAACAATTTCCAGCCATATCCAAAGATCTCCAACCTATTTCCATCACATTGTTGAAAGCTTCAAGTGATTTATCGAAACATTTCGGTGATTCGAAAGTCGAACTCTATAAAATCTCGCATCCCCCAAATCGTCAATCATCGACAAACTTCAAAATGAGTTTATGGCCAGAGCATCAGAGTAGATTGCGTTATCTTCTTCGGGAATCGGTTCGGTGTCAAAATTATAGGTTGTCGCAAGTATTTAAAGCTTTTGATTTTATTTTAGATGATTTTTACTCATGTAGTGACTTTTATAAAAAAATGTTATGTTTTTATGTAGGTTGTCGCAAGTATTCAATATGGAAACGAGATGGAAGAGGAAATTATAGAAGATATTGAAGCATTGATTCCGACTTTTGATAGTAGCAACTTTTAGGTAATTTCCATATTCATTCTTCATACACTTCAAAAATTGTTAATTCTTGTATTAGGGTTTTATTAATTTTCTTGATTATAGTATTGTCCATGGAGCTTTAGATGGGTATAGATGCATCAACAACTTTCATCTTTGATTTGAAGATATTTGAAGTGGACAAGTGGTCAAGAGTTAAAATTGTGCCTCATGTTTGTTCTCAAACGATACTAGTTTACATGAGGTTTTAAATGTGAATTAATATTTGAAACAACTTTTATTTGTAGTTATATGTTTTTATGGTTTGTGTTAGAAATTGAGAATTTGATATTTTTGGATTTCACCCGTCCTGACCCGACCCATCCTGACCCGAACCATTCTGACCCGAACCCAACCCGACCCGTTTCTTACTTGAACCCATCCTGACCTGCACCGTCCTGACCGATGTAAGGCCCCGTTTCTGGGACGCTTACAGCTGGTAATTCATCGCACATGAAACATATACTTTGCATTTAATCATCAAGACATTGCAGCGGACACATAAAACAAATGGCATTTCATTTCACCATAAAAACTTTTGCAAAATAATGCATCGTTTGTCGGTTACAAAATTACATTTGTTGTATTACATCACAAAAGCTTTAAATAAATGGATGCCATCCAAAAGAGCTGAGCAGCCGCCTCGTGCCATCCTCAGCAATGCTCACCTGCCAACTGGAAAATGCATAAAAGTCAGCGTTGCTGAGTGAGTTCTAGTTTTATAGCAAATCATACTTTTCTTTCATAAAACCATCATTCTTTTAAAATCATACATTGTACGTACATACAGATAATATCATTATTATCTTCATCATTCTTTGTTCATACTTTCTTCATTCATCATTACTTCCGGTGAAATGTACATTACCCGAACATTGTGCACGAAGTGGGTAACTGGGCCTGAGGTCTTTCATAGACCTCGAACATTATGCACGAAGTTGACTCCAGTAACTAGGGTAAGTACATTCACCATTGTCTTTTCTCTTTCATTCTGGATCAATGCCATATGCTATACCCCGAACATTGTGCACGACGCGGGTAACTGGGCTGAGGTCTTTCATAGACCTCGAACATTGTGCACAAAGCTGACTTCAGTACCTAGGGCAAGCGACAAGGATCCCATACGTATGGTCAATCACAAGGATTAGACCCCAGTGTGCATCCTTCTAGGGTAGCTAACCCGCACATAGTTGAGCTAACACCCTTCATTGGGTATGAACCTCCATACATTTGCTTGCAAGCCTTTCTTACATTCATTCATTAATGCATGCATTCATTCATCATGTTCCTCTTTCATTATCTTTCACTTTACGTTACATAATACTTCATTCATTCATTCATTATCATAACACGTAAAGTCATAGGAAAGATAATCATACATAATCACAAGGAACATAAACATATGTTCATACATCATCATGCAGGGCATCATACATACATAACATACATCATGCATAACCATGCAACATCATCATCATCATAAGCATCAAGCACATATCATTACATGCCCATCATACCATCTATGACCCCAAAAGTCAACTTTCATAACCCCCGGGAATCTCCTAGGTGAAAGCCTACATTACCTCTTTTCTCAAAAAGTCAGAATTTTTTCTAAGTGTTCATCCACATTTCCTATAGTCATCCGCATTTCCTACTGTTCGTCCGCATTTGCTATAGTTCATCCGCATTGACTTACTTTGCTCATCTACATTTCCTTTCTTAGTCAAATGCTCATCCGCATTTCCTGCACTTAGTCAGTGTTCATCCGCATTGACTCACCTCATCCGCATTGACTTACTTTGCTCATCCGCATTTCCATACTTAGCCAAATGCTCATCCGCATTTCCTGCACTTAGTCAATGTTCATCCGCATTGACCTCATCCGCATTGACTTCATCCGCATTGACTTACCCATTGGTAATGTTCATCTGCATTAACCTTTTCATCCGCATTTACTTCCAAACACTTAGGCAGATTTAAAAACTTATCAAGTGGGTCTAAAACATCAGATTCAATTTCATGCACCATTCATCATGTCCTAAGCTTAATTCTTACCCTTTAAGCCTTAGAAACACAATCATACATCATCAAGCATGAACATAGTCACACATCACATCATAACATCATCATACACACATTCAAGCAACGGGTCCGAAACCCCATTTAATAAAACATACATTCATGCATTTCCAGCCCCAAAATATGTTAAAGCTTTTTGAGTATGGTTTCCTCCAAACTCATTTGCAAATTGAATTCACCGCTAGAAACCCACAAAAAACATACTCAAACACATACAAACACACATAAGCATAAACCCGAGGATACGACTAGTCAAGAACACCATAAAAGCATGAATTCTTACATTGAATTCGAATTCTTTCTTGTTCTTCCTTCAAAACCAAGAATTTGCTGCTTTTTCTCTCTCTAAAACCCGAAAATCAGTGGTGTATGTGACATATGGGCGGCCATACCACCTTTTACACCCACTTTTCAAACATTTTGTTATTTTGGACACTTTTTACCCCTAGAAAGTTTTATTTCTTTTCTTTCACTTTATTCTTCTCTTCCTTTGACTTTAAAATAACCGGGTGTTACACCCAAACCCATCCTGACCCGACACCTAACCCGACCCGACCCGCCCATTCTGCCAGGTCTAGTTGTATATTTACCCACCCTAAATTAAAATTGCATATATCTCCTCAATTAATAACATTTCATGTAATGACAAAACTACCCTTTCAAACTTAAAAACCATATTACAAAAGACTAACAAAACAAATGATTAGATTCAATTGATTAAAACCATATGATAACCTCTCAAACAAACCAGCAAACTAACATCCCAAAATTGTCCAGTGTGTTTCAACGTCAAGTGTGTATTCTAATCGGTTCTTGTATATATTGTTTTTATTAGTCGTCACGTGTATGTAGTTTTTATTTACTACATGATGATAATACCAATGCCTAATGCATTTTTAGTTTCTATAATAATATATGAAATTTTGGTGTGCTTTTTAGTAGTTTTCATTGGTATTCGTAATCCTCATATGAATTTCTTGTTTGCTACAATGATGATAAAATCTATGATTAACTGCATTTTAATTTGTATAATAAAAATTTTTTCATCAGCTCTTTAGTTGTTTTCTGGATTTCGTAAATGGTAATGGTGTTCATGAAGCTGATTAATCTGATCGATTTTTGAATCGTTATAACATATTAATTTTGAATAAGGATAGAATAGTCATCGTATAACTTATTTTTTGATAAAAAATAAATTAAAATGGATAAATTTGTACTTCATATTATTAGGAGAGGGGATATATAATATTTTGAGCAGGTAAATACGTAACTAAAAACATTTAAATGGGGATATATGCAATCGCCCCTATTATTTTTTTGTTGTCTCTTTAATCTTTTAATATAGCTGTTAATTTTAACTCACTCAGAGTCATTCAGGTTAGTTTCAACTTTTCTTTTACCTACTTAATGTACTATAATCACATCGAACCTGACAAATTACAAGCGTGTTACATAAAATGATAAAGATCGAAGTACCTTGCATAAACAAGAAAAAAAAGTGAAATAACATGCTGAAATGCAAATCATTATATTTCAAAGAATTTACTACACTTGAAGTCTTATTCAATTTGTAATTACATATTGTTTAAAGAAAGAACATAAAAGGTTTTCAAGTCAAAACTAACTATAAGGACTACATTTAGAGGCTGATGCAACCAAAGAGCTCTCAACATGCACATGTGAAGTACATGAAAGTTGCAGGACCGATAAAGAGGATCAATGTAATAGTTTCACAAGGTTAAGAGAGTTATAACATTTAGCATATCAAATAGGGAACCGGCTTAGATGAAACAATGAACATAATTAAAAGAACAATAACAAGAACACTCAAATATGGTTTTAAAGAATGATGTATATTGCTCTCAAGTTCTTACAAGTGTTACAAAGCTTACATAAAGATACAAGTACTTGAAATACTTTATACTACATTCTACAGCCAACCATACTTTGAAGATCAGCCGGAAACACTTGTCACACCCTCAAAATCCACGTGCGGAGTTTTACCGCGAGGCGTGTGAACAAACTAGGATCACAGTCATTATTTACTCAGAACGACACTATATGCCACATTCAAAACAAAACCAACCAAAGTTCAAACGTTTTAAACCATGCGGAAGTGTTTCGTAAATAAGACAAACCCAAAGTAAATAAATATATGGCAAAACACGCGCCATCCCAATGTTTAAAACCCATAAATAAAAGACAAACAAATATGTCTATGAAATAAAGTCTTAGGATGCATGCTGGACCCGTGTTGTGCTCCTAATGGCAAGCAGAGCTAATGACCTGAGAATATCATACTAAAAATGTCAACACAATGGTTGGTGAGTTCAAGAGTTTGCGTTTAACATAAATATTATCAATTGTATAGCATAAGAAGTGTATTGAAATAGATAGCTAGTCTATATTCACAAGTAATAATCATAGTGATTTCACAATCGAAGCTAACTATGTTTCGTTTGTTGCCTCCTGTCACGACTTACTAGGCCATGACAATGTTTGTGTTTAGGACAATATTGCACCCGTTTGACCTCGAGTCGCACAGGTGGGGCTCGTCACACCCAGTAGTACTACCCAAGATTTTCCGCTAGTTACCATTATTAATGATCCGAAAGTGTGAGGAATTTTCAAGGTATTAAGCACTATGTTAAACATACACAACTTATAATAATAAAACAACGTTTGAGTACAAGTATGCTACCTCTCCTAGAAGAAGGTTTATAAAAATAAAGGGGCATGAACTCACCTGGTGTATACTGATAATGAATAAAGAGACTCATGATAGGTGCAAAGACAACCCTTCAAAGGTTACCTAGATCACACAAGTACATAAGTACGTGTACACAGAAAACTTAACAACCCTAGGTTAACCTAGTTGACCCGTTTGACCCATTGGTGACATATTAGATGGAACATTATTTAATCATCCAATTTAACTTATCATACACGAATATCATGTAAGTTATCCACGTGCATCACATCATCAACCCAAGTTCTACCTAGGTCATCATACCACATTAGATCATGATACACTCATGCAAATCTCAAATAATCATCATGATCAAATAATATAATATATCACATCAAACAATTCATATGTGAAGTCTAATCATGCACTACATTCCATGTGGAGTCACCCATGACCTCACATCCTAAACCTTGCCAATCCTACTAAGTAGGGGCCTCAGACTCGCATGCGTGTATGAAAATCATAATCACAATACTAGCATACATAGTGACAACCAATTCCAAACTCAATCATGATCCCCTAATCACTAACCATAATTTATCATCATGTGTGATTATCAAAACCTATACTTCTTACATGATCAACCAAGCATCCATACAACTCAATTACACATTCTAACACAACAAACATCATCAATAATCATTCTAACATGATCTTAACATCACAAGCATGCCCAAATCATCACATCCAAAGTTCTACAAAAATAAAGTTTCCCTTTTGGAAAGTAATACCCAAAAGTGATCTAGCATCCAATTCAACCATAATTTCAACAATTATATACCTAATCAAGTTCATAGCATTCATTCTAACATGCTAATCACCTCCAAAACATCCAAATTCCCAACATCATACACAAAAGTTTCTACTTTTAGCAAGTCATGATCAATATCATAATTTCATGGATTTTCTTGTACAATTAAATTAAACTAACATCTAAGCATCACATCTAACATCTTGGCATCATCAAATCATGAATTCTAATAACAAAAAGTTCCTCTTATGGCAATGTATGAACTAGATGATCAAACCATGGATTTCTTGCATAATCAACATAATCTACCATTCATACAACCTAAATAACATCATATAATCATCTAACAATCATCAATTTCATATAATCATCATCAATTTCGAATTAGGGTTCATCTTCATCAAAAACTATGAACAACCAATCAAAACTAACCTTTAGATGTGCTTAGATAATGATTATCACTTCAAATCAACTTGTAATACTTGAAACCACTTGAAATTCGACTTATGTTCTTGTTCTTGGATCAAATTCGCAAAGTGAGAGGTGTTGGAAGAGGTGCGGCCAAAAATTAGGGTTGGGGGGGGGATTAGGGTGTATTTTAGGTTTAAAATAATTTACAAAGTAAACCCCTTTAGTTATATTTTATAAAAACTAATCTTTCTAATACTTTTAAATAGTTTTTAACTATCAAACAAGTATTATTAACTAATAATAATAATCCTAGACATTTACAATAAGTCACACAACACACGAAATGTATATTACACGTTGTCACGTTATTGCGTAAAATTTATAAAACAAACACTTAAAATTCTATAAAATTATGAACCACACAAACACAACTAATAATCAACATTATTAATTATATTATTATTGTTTATCATAGATTATTATTAAGTCACCAACGTTCAACGACAACTAGTGTGTGCTCACGACACGTGTATGCAAGACTTAACAGAACTAACGGAGTTTGATAACGGAAAATTACCGGATGTCACAACCCTAATATAGACAATAAGATCAATGTAGAGTCAAAAGGAAGATTGTCTTTTGACTAGTTACTATGACATACCATAGCTCACATCCTAATCTAATAGAAATAAAAGTTCATAATAGGAAAGTTACAGACTCAACACCTTAATCTATAGTTGACAAAAGTATGGACTTTTCACCAACTCATGCTAGTTGGTGAGTCTTCAAAGATGGCAATGAAAAGATGTTTTAGCTTTGTCAAAAGTATGTTAGAGAAGACATGCATTCTCTGTCTTCGGAAGAAACCAGTCTTCGCTTTAGAAGACTTTGTCTTTGAAGCTTTAGAAGACTTAAACTTTGGCTTTGAAAGATTTGATACTTAGTATAAGCCACTGAGTAATATCAGATCTTCAAAGTACTTTTCTTGTACTTCACATGTGCATGCTGCGAGATCTTTGGTTGCATTAGCCTCTAAGTGTAATCCTTTTATTCTCGATCTTCGTCTATTGATAGTCATCTACCTAAACTAATGCTACCAAAACTGAAGAGACCTTTGATTCTTGATCTTCATCTATTGATAGTCATAATCAAAATCAAGACTATTCCCATCTATCATCAGTTGGTTAGGATTCCTTAAACTTTCAAAGTATCTCCTTATGTCATAGAGATCATATAGAGGGATGTCAAATATGTTTTGACAGAAGTACATGTCTTGAATCCCTTGATCTTTAATGAATACCATCTTCCTAGGTTAGTAACAAATACCCGGGACAAGATCGGTCTCTCAGCAGCAAAAGGCTCTACTATGAGTGGACTTTGCTGAGCAGCCTCTTCTGAGCACCCTTAAGATGTTCTGACCCATCATGAGGTGCAAAAATGGATGCCTTGGACTTTTTATTTTTTCTTGTCCCTTCTTATGTCCATCTTTTTCCTCTTTCTGTACTTTAAGTAAAAAGGCTAGCCTGTAGTACTAGATTGTTCTTGTTTGTCCTTTTTAGTTAGGTCTTTTTCATTCATAGGTTTAGAAGGAGAAGGATTAAGAACCTTCTATGGATTAGAAGATGATGCTGGCTGTGATGCAGCATTAGGTCTAGGTTGTGTTGTCTCTTGGGGTTCAACCTTGACCTTAGCTTTAGGTGTAGCCTGACTTGGTGGAGAATGCAAGTCAACCAACTCATCTATTTTGATCTTCTGCTTGATCACTCTAATATGCTCATCCATGGTGGATAGAGACATTAGATCATGTCTCCTTCTAGAGAATCCATACAGCTTCAAGAAGCTCACCATTTTTTGTCTATCAGCAGACTTATTCAGATTTTCTCTGATAGTGGCTCTTGACCTTACAACCACTCCTTTATCTTCCTCTTAGCACTGTTTTTTCTCTTTGAGCACTTGTTGCTCAAGTTGCTTGAACTATTCAAATTCATGTATTCATAGGATAAGGGAAGAAAGTCTGCTACATTATAGAGACCTGTGGCACTTAGGTAGGTAATCATGTTTTGCCTATCTTGTTCCCTACTCATATGAGTTGTTGCTTAATAGCCACAACCATTGCCTCATGACTTTCCTGAACCGGAAAGAGAGTAGAGCTTTGTAGAGTCTCTTTCTTCTCCTTTCTTCTTTGATTTTAAGGAGTAGTTCTACATCCTTAGCTTCCTTTCTCTCCTTTGACACTTCCATGTCAGCCAGTCATTTGATTCCTCCAAAAACTAATCTAATGTGAGTCCAATCTAATCTTGGTCTTCAATACTCCCCCCAGGTTGGACCCTACTAACTGGATCATCTTTGTTTCATGCACCAGCTCATGAATCTTCTCTAGCCTTTGATCTGCCTTTAGCTTTGCCTCCTGATGTACTCACCTCTTTACCATGTGGCTAGCTCTTTCAAATTGTCTAGTTAAATCCTACACATCCATCCTCACCTCATCTGTCTCACAAATCCTTTGAGCCAACTCTCTAAACTCTGCTCTAACCCCTCTGGCTTTGTTGGCAACCTCCATGAACATGTTTGCCTCTTTCCTGCTTTCTGTCCTTGCCCCAGGCTTGAACCAACATCAAGTTATTTCCTGTTCTTTTAATGAAGAGTGTTCCATCAATAGTACCTCTCTTGTAGCCATGTCGACAAAGTACTGTGATAGTGTCTCATACTGTTTTCTTTGAGCTTGATGCACCCATAGAGAGCGTTGTCAAGCTTGCAAAACAATAAGGATGATCTGGTTTGAAAAACCAAGTGGTTTTTTGACATACACTTTTTCATCAATCACCTATAAAAGAAGGCACAGTCGACATCAAGTTGGTAGACCTTAAAATCATTGGATGCAACAAAAGCAAGGAATATACTAATGGCTTCATCAATCTCCTCTTCTTGTTTGTACCCTTGAACAACTAGTCTTGTATTATCCTTGATGACAAGTCCTCTATCATCTTTCTTATACCTAGAAACCCATTGGTACCTATTCTGGTCTTCCCTTAAGGAAGAGACATAAGTTCCAAACCTTTTTCTTTTTGTATTGAATCAGCTCCTCCTGCATTGCTTCAACCTAACTTCCATTCTTTAGATCCTTATCAATCTTCTTAGGCTCAATCTATCACACCCCAACCTTGACGGCGGAAACGTGGAGGTGTGAGGGTTAAGATCGTTCACAACCACATAACACTATTAATAACCCAAATTTATATCATAAGTTCCAATTATACCATTACAAACATAAGTCTCAAAGAAAGTAAATAACATAACATAAGATGTAACAAGCCAACTTATTTCACTTATTTAACTAGGTCCATTCCTAGATGTGAACAAGCTTCAAAAGTGGTGATAAAACTTGAGTATTTCCTCAAACATGTTAAAAATAAAAGGTCAACATAATGTTGATGAGATTTCCATAGTTAGAGAACAAAGTAACTAGGGATGCAAGACAAAATGCACAATCAAACCTTGACAAAGTTTTACAAGTCTCAAACGTTTACAAGTATATACGATTAGCTAAGTGTACTTGGATCAACCAAGCAGGCTTGTCAGGCCCATAGATCTATGACATTGCCAGGCTAGCAATAGTTAATGATTGTACATATATTCGACATTACATGGTAGCTACAAAGGTCAACTAACCACAACATACAGGTGAAATGCCATAAGTTTACAAGAATCAAACGTGTTTACAAGTGCAAAGTTTATAATGTAACATGTTTCACCCCAAAGAGTAAAAATATAAAAAGGGGTATAGAAATACTCACTTGATCAAATAAGTATATATTGGATGATTAATAAAAATAATAACTAGCGTCGTTTCAACGTAGCCCTTCATAATGCACCTAATATATATATATATATATCTATATATATACAAGATTTTTAAACCTAATAACAATTTTAAGGGTTAAACGTGAACTAGGATTTAAATTTGGTATTTGGGGTTTGTCAAACAATTATATTTAACGAATGGAAATCAAATATATTTTCGTGAAATAAATGATGAGAAAATATATTTATATTATATGAAGTTATGAAAGAGAAGATATTTAGATTAATTTGAAGAATTTTAGATATAAGTTGAAATATAGTTTTATAACTAAATGAGATTAACACATTTTGAATAATTTAAAGAAAAACAATGTGTGAACTAACACTATTTAAATTCATGAAAGTAACCAAGTACAACCATTCTTAAAATTTTCCACAAAACATAATATTAATTGTTTAATTATTTAATTTCTTTAAAAATAATAAAAAAAATAATTTGATGTTTTTTTTAAAGTATTTAAAGTTTACAAAATCCCTTTTTATGTTAGTTAGAAATTTTTCAAAATTTTATTTGGGTCTAAAAACCCTTAAAAAATACACGAGGTTGCCTGGGTTTGAACGCGGGACCTCATGTAGGGGAGGATAGTAAATTAACAAATAGACCAAGGCCACAACCGCATTTATTATTGATTTCCATTTGTTTTAAACCCAATTCAAAAGGTTTCCCCCGATTCTCAAGAACCCTAGAATTAGCCGAACCAAATTGAGCATCAATTCGATGTGGTTAACGAATATATTCATAGGGCTTTTGTTCCTATGATAAAAAGATTGTTTAGGTGAGTTCAATTACCCATTTTGATTAGATATTGAAGATGCACACAACAATGAACACGTCGCAAACAAACGGTGATCGACGATGGTTAATTGTTGATGATAACTCAATTAATCTTGTATGAAGCTTTGATTTGTGTATTGGACCAAAAGCCCCTTGCCAATTTTGGTCCAAATTGCTTGAACAGTGGCCTCGACTAGGTTGCAGGTTCACGACAAGGATGAAGTTCAAATTCGAAGATTGTGTTTGTTTCAGATGCAGTGTTGTGCTCGATTAAGAAGTGTTAATGCTCGAACGGTTATGGAGTTTAAGACGTTTCGGTTAATCATGCGATCGGGTTCATAACCGATGTTTAAACGCAATCAAAGTTCATAATGGTGTTCGACTCGAGCTCAAGAACGGTTGGGATGGTTTTAGATCAAGAAAACGTCGGATTTTGAGGTTTTTATGAGGCCGGAGAGTCGCCGGCGAGTTGCCGGAGAGTCGTCGGCGAGTTGGCCGGAGACTGGCCGGAAAAATGGGGTTAAATGTAGGCGGGGGGATGGGTTTGTAATTAAAATTTTACACTTTGGCCCCTCGAACTTTGGGTTGTTATTATTTTATGTAATTAATTTCCTTTTAAAGTTATTAAATGACAAAACAACCCCTGAACATAATTAATTTTAAGTTTTAAACATTTTTCTTTATTTCAAGTTTCTTAACTTTTATAAAATATTAATATTATTACTTCTATTTTTATTATATTATAGTTATTATTATTATTACTAATATTTTTAATATTATTACCATTATTTTAGTTATTATTATTACAATGTAATATTATTACCAATTTAATATTTTAATTATGAACATTCTTAATCTAAAATGTAATGACAACTAAGAAATTAACATAGATAATTCATAAGTTTCATATATGGCAATAAAGGCCCTATAAGAATTAACAAAGCTAACTTTCAATTAACCCAAAATTATATGATGTTACAGTCTCCCCACTTAAAAGAATTTCGTCCCGAAATTAAGAATGAAACTAAGCGAACAGATGCGGGTATCTCTCCTTCATATGATCCTCTCGCTCCCAAGTAAACTCAGCTCCACACTTGTTCTCCCAACGAACCTTAACAATTGAAGTAGTTTTGGTTCTTGTTTTCTTCAATATGCGATCCTATTTTCAACAGGTTTCTCAACAAAGTGTAATGACTCCTCGACCTGAATGTCATCTAGTGGAACATACAGATTCTCGTTAGCCAAACACTTTCTCAAATTTGAGACATGGAACACAGGATGAACTCCACTAAGGTCGGAAGGTAGTTCCGGTCTATAAGCCACTTTCCAATCCTTTTTAGGATTTTGAAAGGTCCTACAATCTTGGAGCTAGTTTACCTTTCTTTTCAAAGCGAACAACACCTTTCAACGATGAAACCTTAAGGAAAATCATGTCGCCCACTTGAAACTCCAACGGCTTACGACGCTTATCGGCATAACTCTTTTGTCGACTTCTTGCCACTTCAAGGTTCTTACGGATTGTGGATACTTTGTCGGTAGTTGTGAAACTACTGAAGACAGTGGTTTTGTCATCAGTTGTTGTAAACAGCTGAAGACCATGGTTTTGACTTCTGATGATGAAACAACTGAGGACTTGGTGTTTGTCATCAGTAGTTGTGAAACTACTGAAGATAGTGGCTTTGTCATCAGTTGTTGTAAACAGCTGAAGACGTGGTGTTAGTCATCAGTAGTTATAAAACTACTGAAGACATGTTTTTGCTTCAGCTGTTTAGAATGAAACAGCAGTTGTAGAAACAACTGAAGAGAAAGTTCTCTTCAGTAGTTTTCGTCAATTCATAGCCTATCAGCTGTTTCATACTATCCTCAACACTTACTCATCAGACTTTGCATCTGCTTTTCAGGTGTTTCATAGGACGTCAGTACTTATCTGTTTGTACTGATTTCAGTAGTTGTAACTACATCAGTGGTTTAGAACAGATAAAGTACTTCAGTACTTGTGAGGCATTTAGCCGTCAGTAGTTATAAAACTACTGAAGGTGAAAGAACTCATCAGTACTTATATGTGACATGGTTACCAATGATCACCAGTAATTATTACTGAAATCATCAGTAGTTGTCACTTATTCTAGCTGCAGCATACCAAGCCTTAACATAAGGTTTTGGAAAGTAGAACTATCCAAAGGCTTAGTAAAAATATCTGCAAGCTCATCAGCACTAGGCACAAACTTAGGATCAATCAGACCTTTTTCAAAACAATCCCGAATAAAGTGATGTCTGATCTCAATATGTTTGGTCCTAGAGTGCTGGACTGGATTTTTGACAATACACAGAGCTGAAGCACTATCCATTAATAATGGAGTCTTAGTCTCTGTAATGCCATAATCCAGAAGTTGGTTCTGAAGCCAGAGTACCTGAGAAGTGCAACTTGCAGCAGCAATGTACTCGGCTTCAGCAGTTGATGTAGCAACAGATGTTTGTTTCTTACTCTGCCAAGAAATCAAACAGTTTCCTAGGAATTGACAACCACCAGAAGTTGACTTTCTAGTTAACTTGCACCCTGCATAGTCACTATCTGAAAAAGCAACTAATTTGCAAGAGTGTCCAGTGGAATACCATAAACCCAGAGATTGTGTACCTTGCAAATATCTAAAGATTTTCTTGACTGCAATCAAATGAGACTCTTTAGGAGCAGCCTGAAATCTAGCACAAACACATGTAGCAAACATAATATCTGGTCTAGAAGCTGTTAAATACATCAAGGACCCAATCATACATCTGTAAAGTGTTTCATCATCAACAGCTTTACCTTTCTGATCTGCATCCAGTTGTGTGGTGTCGCACATGGGAGTAGAACAGGGCTTACAGTTTGTAAATCAAACTTATTCAAAAGATCTTTCGTATATTTGACTGATGAATAAAGGTTCCATCAGCCTTTTGTTTATTGCAAGCCTAGAAAGAACTGTAATTCTCCCATTGCACTCATTTCAAACCTCTTTTTCATTATGTTGTAAAATCATCACACAACTGGGGATCAGAGGATGCAAAAATGATATCATCAACATAAATCTGAACAAGTAGCTTATGCTGATCCACCTTCTTAATAAACAAAGTTTTATCAATGGAGCCTCTAGTGAAATTATTCTTAAGAAGAAAAGTGGAAAGTGTCTCATACCAGGCTCTAGGAGCTTGTTTCAACCCATAAAGAGCCTTATCAAGTTTATACACCCATTCAGGATGTTTATTATCCTCAAAACCTGGTGGTTGACACACATAAACTTCTTCCTTTATTTTACCATATAAAGGCACTTTTGACATCCATTTGAAAAACTTTAGATTGTGGAATGCAGCATAGGCTAAAAACAATCTGATTGCCTCTAGTCTGGCTACAGGGGCAAAGGTTTCATCATAGTCAATACCTTCTTCTTGTGAAAACCCCTGTACAACCAATCTAGCCTTGTTCTTAATAAGCCCATTTTCATCAGTTTTATTCCTGAACACCCATTTAGTGCCTATTGCACACTTACCTGGGAGAGGAACCAGTTCCCACACTTGCTGTTTCTTGAACTGAAGTAGCTCAAGCTGCATGGCTTCAACCCATCCATTGTCTCTCAAAGCAACATGGTAGTTCTTTGGCTCTAGCTGACTGATGAAGAGAGCATAGAAGCAGAAGTTAGACAATTGACTTCTTGTTGAAACCCAGCATTGATATCACCAATAATCTGAGACATGGGTGATTCTTCAGTTCTTGATAAACAATGAGATCTGTGCAAGTGTTTGTAGGACCTTCAGCAGCAGCAGTGTTGATGCAGACTCTTGAAACCAAGAATTAGATGGTAACTCAAAAGATGTAGAGGAATCAGAGATCTCATTAGCATTTGTTGTGGATGGAATTGCTGAAGCTACAGGAACATCAAATTTAGCAGACACAGGCAGTTGGTCACTAAACTTGAATAGGTGAGTATTGATATTATCATCATCATCATCAATACACCAGGTGGAAGACATGCTGCAGAAGAGGATTTATCCACATGATCTGCAACAGCTGGAGGTTGATAAGGAACATATTGCAGTATGTCCAAATCAAACAACTCCACAGGGTTTTGTGGAATCTTGTCCATGGAGATTCATTAAACTTCACATGCAAAGTCTCTTCAACTATCTTTGTTCTGCAGTTGAAGACTCTGTATGCCTTGCAAGTAGATGAATAACCAACAAAATACCCTGCATCCACCTTAGGATCAATTTTTGGAGTTGATCCTTTGTGTTGAGAATAAAACAGGGACACCCAAATGCTTTGAAAAATGAAATTAGAGGAGCCAAGTGATGGAGAACTTCATATGGAGTCTTCATCAACCTCTGATTCACTAAGACTCTATTCTGCACATAGAAAGCTGTGTTAACAGCTTCAGCCCAAAAGGTCAGTGGCAAACCAGAGTCAGCCAGCATGGACCTGCAGCTTCAATTAGGGTCCGTTCTTCCTCTCTACTACTCCATTTTGTTCTGGAGTCCGTGTATGCTAAACTGCCTTTTGATTCCCTTTGAAAGATAGAAGTCATCAAGTGTATGGTTTCTGAATTCAGTTCCATTGTCACTCCTAATACACTTGACTGGAAGGGAATACTGCTTCTCAACATACAACACAAAGTGAATAATCTTCTGAGCAACCTCATCCTTTGAAGGTAGAAAGAAAGTCCATACAAATCTGGAGTAATCATCCACAATTACCAGACAGTATTTCTTCTTTGTCATGCTCATCACTCTCACAGGACCAAATAGATCCATATGCAGCAATTACAAGCAGGCAGTGGACTTAGGCTCTTCAATAGGAGGGAATGAGACTTTGTGCTGTTTTCCTTTTAAACAAGCAGTGCAGGTTTCATCACAGTGGAACTCCTTTATTGGTAAGCCTCTAACTAAACTATTGTGGATAAGCTGATTCATGTTTTTGAAATTAACATGACCCAGCCTTCTGTGCCACAGTTTAGATTCTTGAGAAGAGGCTCTGGAAAATAGGCAAGGATTGCCTCTGAGATCTATTTTCTTGAAAGATCTAAGGCATACACTCTTCCTGTCCTGTTGGCTCTCAGGAGAGTGTGATCATCCAACACCTTATCAATCAAATGCAGAACTTTGGATGACAGAATCCTACAGTTCTGACTGGTGAAAAGAGCAACATGCCTTTATCACACATTTGACTGACACTCAAGAGATTGTACTTGAGATTTTCCACATGATTAACATCATCAAACTTTATTTCTCCATTGGTGACAAAGCCATTTCCAATGATGTAACCCCTAGCATCATTGCCAAAAGAAACAACCCCTTCTTTCCTTGAGAGTAGTCATGAAGAATAGAGCTGTTCCCAGTCATGTGCATAGATCCCCCACTGTCTACATACCAGATGCTACTTTGGCATGTTGAAGAACCCTGCAATTATAAACAATCAGTTAGTTTTGGAGACCCAAACTTTTGGTTTTGGGCCTGTTCTCATCAACAGATGGTAAACTAACAGGTTTGTTGGAAACAACAGCCTGAGAGGAAGAAGATGGTGAAGAAGAGGAATCCTTTGGCTTGGACCTCCTTTTCTGTGGTTTCAACATAGGAACATCTAATTGGTTAACTCTTCCCAATAGATGTTGAACCATCATAACAGCTGTGTCTGTGATTTTGTGATAAAGCTTTCAGCTCATCAGACACATTGCCATAGGAGTTTGATAAGTTCCTATGTTGCACCTTCTTCTTTGAGCAATCTCAGCTGTTACCTGTTTAACCCCTTCCTTTTTGGATTTCTTTATGGACTTAAGGGTTACAGGATTTGATGTTGCTGATACTGTTGGGGTTTTAACATGTTTATCAAAGCTTCATACAACATGATTTATATGAAAACGCAGCGGAATAATATTTGAAACATATTAAGATCTGATTATAAAACCCATTTTATAATAACCCCAAGCCATGGATCTTTATACATAATGCATACAAAAGTAAAACCAACAAAACAAGGAACTACAACCTTTGTAGCTACTTAACCCCGCTTAAAGATGAGAAGGATGATGATGATCTTGAAGGCTAGATTCCAACAAGCAATCCTCAAGAAGATAATACCCCAAGCACGTGCAAACACCTCTCTTTGCTATGATCGAACACCAAGTGTAATCTCTCTTCCTTGTGATGTTTTTCAGCTAAGATCCAAAACTTGAAGCTGAAAAATCTTCTTGTCTTGTTCAAAAACGAAAACTTGAAAGAGAGAGAGAGAGAGAGAGATATATGCTTGTGTAGGTTGAGTGTATTTGTTAAAATGAATTGATTAGAAGCTAATGCATGTGCTTGGAACCATAAAAGGGATTCCCAAGACATACACCAAGGGGCGGCCGAAAGGCTCTCCTTTCTTTCACCAAAATTCAAATTAAACCTTTTTAAAGGAATACACTTGAAATCAACCCTTTTATAAAATTGAACCACTTTAATTTTATAACACAATACATATTTATTTGTCATTCTTTAACTAATTTAAACAATGAACAAATAATCCCTCATGAACAAATTAATACATATAATAATGTTCATCTACAAAAGCAATAATCTAGAAAACCAATTTTCTAAATTGGTGTCACTTATTATTTGTATGATCTTATCAACAAATAAATTTTCTTTCGGTGTTTGTTTGGCTTGTTATTGGGTATGACCCGACTTGGATCATATCACACTAGCCACATCAATTTAATATGAATCTTGGGCAGATCAAATCTTTTAATCTCCCACTTGCACAAGATTCATAGTAGATTGATGCAAGCAGCAAATGTATATGACTAAGTGCCATTCAATAACATCATCCTTTTCAAGTACCTTACTTGAATATGTTTTAGGTGAACTAATCATTTATCCTTTTGTTCAGATGTCATGTTAAATCCAAGAGACACAGAATTGTCATTCTCTGATGATTTAACTTTAATAGCCTTAGACATCTAACTCTCAACGAATAAGAGGAACAAATCCCATCTTGACTACATACGTCTCTCACAATCACTCGTATCATACCCGAACTCAGCCTTATGTACTGCCAATATTTCAGAACAGCAAAGAACTAAGTCAAAATACCATATTCGGTGAATATCAAGACCAATATGTATCTCAGGTCTGAGGATACTATGATATTCGCCTTTACTCAATATTCTTATGACTAATCACAAGGATTCCATGCAGAAATAATTGAGTGCGGGTCAGTCCAATATCTATATCCCATAGATATCAATGAACCTGCTAGCAACCTCTTGCTCTATATTCATACCTTATGAATATCAACCAATCCAAGTTCATTATAGTCTTACATTCATATTTGTTCCACAAGTATGATCGACTATGAACGTTTAGAATAACTTATTTATTCACGGATTTAAACATGCTAAAAAGAAAATAAATGAATATTATAACCATGTAATTAAGTCAAATAACATAAGTTCCAATATTCAAATAAAAGTACAACATTAAACCCAGTCACTTGAATATCTAAGTCCATGGCACAAGCATGACCTTCATGCTTTGCCTTTCAAGGAGTTTTGTGAGTGGATCGCAAGTTTTTATCAGTGTGGGACTTTGCGAATACATATCTTTCCCTTTTCAACTCATCCCTATGTAGTTGAATCTCCGTTCAATGTGCCGAGTCTTTTGATGAGCACGAGGTTCCTTGATTTGAGCAATCGCACCTTCGTTGTCACAAAAGATCTCTAGGGGATCCTGAATGGAAGGGACTACCCTAGGTCGGCTATGAATTTCTTCATCATGCAGTTCCTGTGCTGCCATTGAAGCGGCGACATATTCTGACTCTGTAGTGGACAAACGCTACGACTTCTGCTTTGAGCTTTTCCAAGAAACAGCTCCGCATTTAGAATAAAGATGTACCCGATTGAGATCGTGAATCATCTCGATCGGTTTGGAAACTCGCATCCGTGTAACCTTTTACTACGAGTTCTCTTCACCAGACCCGTTAGATCAAGAAATGTCCTTATCCTCCTTAGGTATTTCAGGATGTTTATTGACAAGCATCCAATGACTATCACCAGGATTTTGCTGGTATCTACTTGTCATGCTCAAAGCATGACAAATTTCTGGGTTCTTCTAGTAGTGCATATCATTGCCTACAGATGGATCTATAGCAGATGAGATGCATAGGGGAATGCTTCATTCTAGTTGCTCCTCCTTCGAGCTTGGACATGGAGTCATACTCAATATTGTCCCTCTTTGAATAGGTCGTACCTTTCTTAGAGTTTCTCCATCTTGAACCTTTTCAAGATTTGTCATGTATGCACTTGGATTCAAACTATCAAGCCGTCTAGATCTATCCCTATAGATCTTTATTACCAGAATAATAGGGGCCTCACCAAATTCCTTAATGGAAAAAAAAACAACTTCACAAGCCAGGGTTTTTACACTCCCAAAGTTGGAATGTCATTCCAAATAGTAGTGTTGGACCAAAAGAACCAATGAGCCAAGATCAGAAAATCTCTAAGTCCCACACGGTATCACAACAACTGCTGAAAGCCTCATCAGTAGTTTGACAAGTGCTGAAGACTTCAACAGCTGAAGATCAAGTGCTGAAGACCTTAACAGCTGAAGAACCAAAGTGCTGAAGTACAACAGCTGAAGAACACAAGTGCTGAAGCTGAAAGACCAAAGTACTGAAGCACAACAGCTGAAGAGTTCACAAGTGCTGAAGATCAACAACTGATGTACAAAGTCTGAAGACAAAGACTGAAGACATCAGCTGATGATATCTACTGAAGTCATCAGCTGATGAAACGCCTGAAGGTCAAAGTCTGAAGACCAAGTACTGAAGCCTCAGTAGTTTGTCACAACTGCTGAAGAGTACTTCTTCAGTAGTTGTGATATCAGTAGTTTTATGTTTTATGTTTCAGTAGTTTTGTAAAACGACTGAAGAGCTTGTTCTTCAGTCGTTGTAGTTTCAGTAGTTTTATTTGTACTTAACTTGCTGATATGTTCTCAGTAGTTGTGAACATTTCAGTAGTTTGTTAAGATTAGTTATTTCTGTATTGGATCTGCCAGTTGTCACTTTCCGTGATAACAGCAGTGACTGTTGCACTCTATATAAGGAGTGACAACCCATTGTAATCATTGAGCGATATGAGCAATTGAATGGAATGTTTGATTGATTTGATTAGAAATATTCTCCATCTATAAACATTCCTAGAAATCAGAAATTCATATTCTCTCCCTATAACCGTATGCGATCTTAACGCTTACATATATGTTTGCTTGCTACAATTTGTCTAATTCGTTTGTGTATTCCGCTGCTTTATATTCTGATAAACATCAAACTTGTGATCACTGATCCTGTCAAATGGTATCAGAGCAGGTTAATCATTGATCGATCTAATAATTGATCATTGAAACTGCTATTCAAGATCCAAGTTTGATTGAATTAGCTTTTGTTTTTGCAAGAAACGGTTATAGAGATTGAATTTTCTGTATTTCTGCTCATTCATCCTGAGATCTTATTCTTGGTTCTCATTGAGTTTGTTGTGGTTTGTCTAAAACTTTTTAAAACTTGAAACTAAACTGTTTTTGAACTGAAAATGACCACTCCCTCCAATGATCCTCACAATACTGGTTCCTCAACCAAGCCTCCTATGCTGGTTAGGAATGAGTATAACATATGGCAAAGACGTATGCTCCATCACCTGTCTGTTAACAGCGCAGGGTGTTGGACATCAGTGGTACATGGTCCACACAAGCCTATGGTGAATAACCCGGAAACCAATCAAATGGTTCCGAAGAGGAGGGAGCAATACTCAGATGAGGATAAAAAGTTGCTTGAGATTGATGCAAAAGCCCATGGAATTCTGGCCATGGCTTTGCCCAATGAAATCTATTCTGGGCTAATGCATCATGAAACTGCCCATGACCTCTGGATTGCTTTGAAAGAACAATTTGGAGGAACAGATGAGGTCTTGGCAAATAATAGAGAAATTCTTGCCCAACAATATGAGACATTCTCTCATAGAAAGGGTGAGACACTGACTCAACAATATGAGCGGTTTTCTTGTTTGATCTCTGAACTAAAAATGGTCAAACTTGAATACACCAATATTCAGATGAATAACAGATTTCTCAGATCACTGCCTGAGAGATGGGACACATATACTATTGTCCTACGCTCCAGTGCAAGTTTGGACAAACTATCTCTCACCCAACTCCATGGGAAATTGCTCACTTTTGAGAGAGAGATAGAACAGAAGAGAAAGCTGTCTTCATCTGGAAAGCTCACTGAAGACTTTATTCAAGGCAACACTGCCTTGGTGGGTCATGAGTCAGAATATGCTGCATCTGAATGCCAGTATGATGAGCATATTAATTTCTCTTCGAGCACTTCTAATTCTGCATTTGTAAGTGTTGATGGTCAGTTTACTGGAGGTAATAATGACAATTTATGTTTCATCATGGATGATCTCAAGGGGATTGCTGATGATGACTTAGAAGAGATGGATATTTTGAGCCAAATGGCCTTGATAAATATCAGATCTCAGAAGTTCTACAAAAGAACTGGAAGAAAATTCCCAGGACTCTCTGGCAAAACCAAAGTTGGTTTTGACAAGAGCAAGTTGAGGTGTCACAAATGCCAACGGCTTGGACACTTTGCAAGAGAGTGTAGATCAACTGGATCAAACTCTACTGCACCCTTTGTGACTTTTCCTGGCAACAGTCAACAAAACAGAGGGCAACATCCTGTCACATCTAGTCATCATCCTCAACAACAATCTCCGGCATATTTTGTTCTCAGGGTCAAATGCCTTATCAGTACCCTTGTTATTACATGCCACAGTCAAGTCAAGTTCAAGTTCCTATGACACCACAACCTCATGCATTACCAGAACCTCAGCCTTCCCTATCTCATCAACAACCTTCATCTCAACACACAGCTTCTTCACCCCAGGAGTTGTTGACTGGAGCAGTTTACCAGATGACTTGTCTGGTCATGATCAACTGTTCTCAGGTGCTGGTCAACATGGTGGTGACAGTCCCTTTGGGAATCTAGCTCTTATGGCTTTGGAGTCTGCTGATACTTCATCTTCCAATGCCTCTACACCTCAGGTATCACAGGTATCCTCTGAGGCAAAAGCCAAATTATGTTCTGAACAATGCATAGCAGCATTTGCTTCCATTAGAGAAGCAAATGTAGCTTTAATTAATAAGAACATTGAGCTAGAACAAGTAATTTCCAAAAACAAAGCTGAGTTTGAGTTTGTGCTCAAAGATAAAAATGATGAGGTTATAAACTGAATTGCAAAATAATTGATGATAAGGCTAGAGAAGATGTACTTCTAGAGAAGTACAAAGATCTCAAAGAAACCCTTGCAGTTACCCAGGTCGAGTGTGATAGATGGGTACAATCATGCAAAGGTTTTGAAATGCTTCTTAGTAAGCAATCTGCTTCAAATGTGAAGTTTGGAATTGGTTACAATCACACTGCTCCACCTACAGATTTTACCCAAGAGCAGAGGTAGAATCTGATGGTGAGAGTGATAACCAATCCATCAAGTCATGTGATCTACCTTCTGATACAGCACAATCAGAAGTAGCAGTCAGTATCAAGTCCTCTTTGAACCTATCAGCTGATGTTGATGGTCCAAATGCTGACATTCACATGATCAATAAGTTGATCAACTCAGGAGTCAATCCTGAAGGTCCTGAAAGGACTGGAGAGCAGGATTCAACTCCTGAAGTTCAAACTTCAACTGCTGTCAGTACTGAAGAGAAGAAAACTGGCAGTAGAAAGAGTTTGAAGACTACTAAAGATGCTGTCAAGAAAAACAATGCTTCCAAAGCATTGAAGAACAAGTCTTCAGTTGCTTCACCATCTTTAGTTGATGATCAACCTAAGATGAAGAAACCATGTGAAGTATGTGGTTTGTTCAATCATCTTACAGATGATTGTTGGTACAAAAGAGGTTCCAAACTCAAACAAAAGGAAGAAATTAATGAGAAAATGGTAAAAATGAAAACTGAGTTTGAGACCACATTTGTATCAGCAACATCAAATCCTGTAACCCTTAAGTCCTTAAAGCAATCAAAAAGGAAGGAGTTAAACAGGTGACAGCTGAGGGTGCTCAAAAGAAGAAGGTGCAACATAGGACCTTATCTAACTCCACTAGCAATGTGTCTGATGAGCTGAAAGCTTTATCACAAAATCAGACACAGCTGGTGATGATGGTACAACATCTGTTGGGTAGAGTTAACCAACTAGATTCTCCTATGTTGAAACCACAGAAAAGGAGGTCTAAGCCAAAGGACTCCTCTTCTGCACCATCTTCTTCCTCTCAGGCTGTTGTTACAAATAAACATGCTAGTTTACCATCTATTGATGAGACCAGGCCCAAAACCAAAAAGGTTTGGGTCTCTAAAACTAACTGATTGTTTATTATTGCAGGGTTCTTCAACATGCCAAAATAGCATCTGGTATGTAGACAGTGGGGGATCCATGCACATGACTGGGAACATCTCTCTTCTTCATGACTACTCTCAAGGAAAGAAGGGATTTGTCTCTTTTGGCAATGATGCTAGGGGTTACATCATCGGTAAGGGCTTTGTCTCCAATGGAGAAATCAAATTTGATGATGTTAATCATGTGGAAAATCTCAAGTACAACCTCTTGAGTGTCAGTCAAATGTGTGATAAAGGCCATGTTGCCCTTTTCACAAGTCAAAACTGTAGGATTCTGTCATCCAAAGTTTTGCCCTTGATTGACAAGGTGTTGGATGATCACACTCTCCTGAAAGCCAACAGGACAGGAAGAGTGTATGCCTTAGATCTCTCTAAGAAGATAGATCTCAAAGGTAATCCTTGCCTATTTTCCAAAGCCTCTTTTCAAGAATCTAAACTATGGCACAGGAGGCTTGGTCATGTTAATCTCAAAAACATGAATCAGCTTAGCCACAATAGTTTAGTCAGAGGCTTACCAATAAAGGAGTTCCACTGTGATGAAACTTGCACTGCTTGTTTAAAAGGAAAACAGCACAAGGTCTCATTTCCTCCTATTGAAGTGTCCAAGTCCACTGCCTGCTTGCAATTACTGCATATGGATCTATTTGGTCCTGTGAGAGTAATGAGCATGGCAAAGAAGAAATACTGTCTGGTAATTGTGGATGATTACTCCAGATTTGTATGGACTTTCTTTCTACATTCAAAGGATGAGGCTGCTCAGAAGATTATCCACTTTGTGCTGTACATTGAGAAGCAGTATTCCCTTCCAGTCAAGTGTATTAGGAGTGATAATGGAACTGAGTTCAGAAATCATACACTTGATGACTTCTATCTCTCAAAGGGAATCAAAAGGCAGTTCAGCATTCCAAGGACTCCGGAACAAAATGGAGTAGTGGAGAGAAAGAACAGGACCCTCATTGAAGCTGCAAGGTCCATGCTGGCTGACTCAGGTTTGCCATTGACCTTTTGGGCCGAAGCTGTCAACACAGCTTGTTATGTGCAAAATAGAGTTTTAGTAAATCAGAGGTTGATGAAGACTCCATATGAAGTTCTCCATCATTTGGCTCCACTGATTTCATTTTTCAAAGCATTTGGGTGTCCCTGTTTTATTCTCAACACAAAGGATCAACTCCACAAATTTGATCCTAAGGTGGATGCAGGATACTTTGTTGGTTATTCATCTACTTGCAAAGCATACAGAGTCTTCAACTGCAGAACAAAGATGGTTGAAGAAACTCTACATGTTAAGTTTAATGAATCTCCAAAGGACAAGATTCCACAAAGTCCTGTGGAGTTATTTGATCTGGACATACTGCAATATGTTCCTTATCAAACTCCTGCTGTTGCTCCTGTCAACAGTTCACCACCTGGTGGTACTGCTGATGATGATGATGATTGCAGTACTCACCTCTTCAGGTTTAGTGATCAGCTGCCTGATTCAACTAGACCTGATGTTCCTGTAGCGCCAGTAGCACCATCCACAACAAATGCTGATGAGATTTCTTCGAATTCAACTTCCTTTGAATTACCATCCACTGATTGGTTTCAAGGAAATGATTCACCATCACCATCTGTTGCTGCTGAACCGGCTACAAACACTTGCACAGATCTCATTGTGTATCAAGATCTGAAGAATCACCCCATGTCTCAAATCATTGGTGATATCACTGCTGGAGTATCAACAAGAAGTCAATTGTCAAATTCTGCTTCTATGCTCTCTTCATCAGTCAGCAAGAGCCAAAGAATTATCACATTGCTTTAAAGGACAATGGATGGGTTGATGCCATGCAGCTTGAGCTTCTTCAGTTCAAGAAACAGCAAGTGTGGGAACTGGTTCCTCTACCTCCAGGTAAGTGTGCAATAGGCACTAAATGGGTGTTTAGGAACAAAACTGATGAAAATGGGCTTATTGTTAAGAACAAGGCCAGACTGGTTGTTCAGGGGTTTGCACAAGAAGAAGGTATTGATTATGATGAAACCTTTGCCCCTGTAGCCAGACTGGAAGCAATTCGATTGTTTTTAGCTTATGCTGCTTATCAAAAACTTAAAGTCTTTCAAATGGATGTCAAAAGTGCATTTTTGTATGGAAAAGTTAAAGAAGAGGTTTATGTATGTCAACCTCCAGGCTTTGAGGACAACAAACATCCTAATTGGGTGTATAAGCTTGATAAAGCTCTTTATGGGTTAAAACAAGCTCCCAGAGCCTGGTATGAGACATTATCAAACTTTCTTCTGGAAAACAATTTCACTAGAGGCTCCATAGACAAGATTTTATTAAGAAAGCTGGGCAGCATAATCTACTTGTTCAAATTTATGTAGATGATATTATTTTTGCATCCTCTGATCCAAAGTTGTGTGATGCCTTTACAAAGTTGATGCAACAGAAGTTTGAAATGAGTGCCATGGGAGAATTACAGTTCTTTCTGGGGTTGCAAATCAAACAAAAGGCTGATGGAATTTTTATTCATCAATCCAAATATACAAAAGATCTTTTGCAAAAGTTTGATTTACAAAACTGTAAGCCCTGTTCTACTCCCATGAGCAGCACCACACAACTGGACTCAGATCAGAAAGGTAAAGTGGTTGATGAAACACTTTACAGATGTATGATTGGGTCCTTGATGTATTTAACAGCTTCTAGACCAGATATTATGTTTGCTACATGTGTTTGTGCTAGATTTCAGGCTGCACCTAAAGAGTCTCATCTGATTGCAGTCAAGAGGATCTTTAGATATCTGCAAGGCACTCCATCTCTAGGTTTATGGTATTCTACCAACCATTCTGGTAAATTAGTTGCTTTTTCTGACAGTGACTATGCAGGGTGTAAGTTGACCAGGAAATCAACTTCTGGTGGATGCCAATTCCTAGGCAACTGCTTGATTTCTTGGCAGAGCAAGAAACAGACCTCAGTTGCTACATCCACTGCGGAAGCAGAGTACATTGCTGCTGCAAGCTGTACATCTCAGGTACTCTGGCTTCAAAACCAACTTTTGGATTATGGCATTACAGAGACTAAGACTCCATTGTTAATGGATAGTGCTTCAGCTCTTTGCATTGTCAAAAATCCAGTCCAGCACTCTAGGACCAAACATATAGAGATCAGACACCATTTTATAAGAGACTGTTTTGAAAAAGGTCTGATTGATCCTAAGTTTGTGCCCAGTGCTGATGAGCTTGCAGACATTTTTACTAAGCCTTTGGATAGTTCAACTTTCCAAAACCTGGTGTTAAGGCTTGGTATGCTGCAGCTAGAATAGGTGACAACTACTGATGATCTCAGTAATTCATATTGATGATCATGAGTGCCTGTCACATATAAGTACTGATGAGCTCTTTTAACCTCAGTACTTTTTATAACTACTGAAGGCTAAAAGTTCTCACAAGTACTGAAGTACTTCATCTGCTCTAAACTACTGAAGTAGTTACAACTACTGATGTAGTCATAACTACTGAAATCAGTAAAAACAGATAAGTACTGATGTCCTATGAAACAACTGAAATCAGCCATAAAGACTGATGAATGTGTTGAGGATAGTTTGAAACAGCTGAAAAGCTAAGAATTGACGAAAACAGCTGACGAGAACTTTCTCCTCAGTCGTTTGTACCACTGCTGTTTCATTTTAAACAACTGAAGCAAAACCAGTCTTCAGTTGTTTACAACAGCTGATGACTAAACCACTGTCTTCAGTAGTTTCATAACTACTGATGACAAACACCATGTCCTCAGTTGTTTCAATCACCTGAAGTCAAAACCACGGTCTTCAGTAGTTTTCTAAACTACTGATGCCTAACACCGCGACTTCAGCTGTTTCAACGTCTGAAAGGATAATACCATGTCAACGGTCGTTTAAAACTACTGATGACTAACACCACATCCTTCAGTCGTTTCCTCACCCGTACCCTATATATACCCTTAACCTGCTCTCCATACTTCATCTTCTTCAAACCTAACGTTCCTCTCCAACAAATTTCCATGGCGTCTTTGCAAATTAAACCGCGACACAACTGTGTTGCCTACCTCACAAAATCGCCGATCTGGACTAAGTTCGATAATGCTATCGATCTTATGGTCAGTCCCAATACAACAAGGCATTCCTTCTGAACCCCGTTTTACATGCCGAATCCTTGAACCAATTTTGGATGAACGTTAATGTTACTACTGAGGAGAGCAAACACTATCCCTCCGGTCAGTCGTCAACAACAAAGAAGTAGTGATTACTCCTGCAACAATCCGTAAAATTCTTCAACTGAGTGATGCTACCTCTCCTGCTGGATATCCGAAGGGCACTATAGATCTCTCATTTGCTCGGCATGGATATCAAGGTGATCTCAGTGCCACCACCATATGAAGAAAATTTTAATGACGCTGAGCGCCTGATCTTTCACATGGTCAATGTATGTTTGGCCCCTAAGACATCGTCTTGGGATCAAATGTCCACCAAATGGCAGCAGGTATGTATTCTATCCTTGAGCAACAACCACTGAACTTTTCCGAATTAATATTTTCAGAGCTCAAAGATATGGCTCAAAAATAACTGCCAACCGTTGGATACTCTATCCACGGTTCATCATGGCCATTATAATAGACCAGCTTAATGCTGAGGGACTTGTTGGCTTGGGAGTCCCTGCTACGGCTGTTTTGCCAGAAGTATACTCCGGCACAACTCCGACCGGACACTCAAACTGGCTGCCAAGCTGCGAAAACCCACGCAGCTGGAACCCACAGCCACCACCTCCAAATCCAATGTCCCCACCAAACCCACCAAAAGAAACCCAAAAAGGCTACTCAGGGAATTGAGTCCCCTGAGGATGCTCCTGCACAACAAACGCAGGATATATCCACTAGTCCAAACCCCCTAGTGGATACAATGACTCCTCCAGCCACAGCCGCTCAGGCTTCCTCTCAACAGGAGCCTGCAGCAACCAAGGGGCACCTACTTATCTGGGATCTTCCTCACTTGAGGAGATTGCCATTGAAGAGCACCATCCACCCCAGGTGCACACTGCTTCTACCCCTGTACCCCAAACAACCGCCCCTCACAGCCCAACTTTAATAGTTGCTCAAGTGCTGACTCAATTGCACTCCTCACCCCTCCCCAGAAACCACTTCTTACTGGGAATACCTCTACAATTGAGGGGGAGGAACACAGTGCATTTGAGAACCCACAGCACAGGGGTTTACCAATTCTATCTCCTGGTGTAGAGAAGGAGATAGAATATCTAGTGAGGCTGCCACCTCCTCTGACTCAGCACATGACCAGAGTGAGGCTGGTAACATTGCTAAGACCTCCCTAGAGGCAACAGCGATGAAGGACAACGTCCTGAGGCTGGAAGTCCCCAGTTCCAAGACAAAGGGGCACATGCTACATCTGGTCTACACCCAGAGCATGTATATCCTGCTACAAGCAGGAGGTCAGGTGATTCAGCATATGCTGATGATGACCTGGGCTTCTTCTATGATGTTCTGCCCAGAACACCGATCCTAGAGGAGGAAGTCAGTAGACTGCAAAACCTACTGCCAACTCTCTCAAGAGTAAGACCATCTGCCACCACATCAACCCACAGATGGCACCTTCCTCTGAAGGTCTCCTAAACACACAACCACTCACAAAATCTCAGCCACCTGCCTCTGTTTCTGGCACCATTCCTCAGGACAGAACCCCCTGAGCAACTGGCTGCTATCCTTCAAAATCCCCTATCTCTCATCACCCACAGCTAACTGAATTGGTGATCAAAACTGTGATGAGAGACTTTCTTCTGTCTACAACCCATGGTGGAGAATGTTCTGAGCAAAACAACTTTCTGCTACTCAATTCCCTGCAACAATGCACCCAAAAAGGGGGAGAGTTCAGCAGTGAAGGTAAAAGAAAGAGGAAAGAGAGGAGAAGAAACAGAAGAGACAGTAGTGGAAACTGAGGAGTTGGTTGAGGAGACTGAGAAGAGAAGGAAAATGAGAGGAGGAGGCTACCATGGAGAAAGTGACTGAAGTTCAAAGACTTTCATGTCACATACAAGAAAAAGAAGAAGGATGAAAAGAGAAAGCCTTGGAGCTGATGGTGAAAGAGGCTGATGCCGAACACAGCAGATCATGGATAACATCATTGATCAGTGTTTAGGCAAGGCCATGACACTGAAAAACTTGATTCTGAGATCAGAAGACTAGAGATTGAAGAAATCCAATCAAGAGGGTCAAGTTATGATGTGTCAGAAAGAGAAAGGCTGGAGATCATGATCGATTTATAGCAAAACATCTTGGAAGATCATGATCGAGATCAAAGCTTGGTCCAGGGACAGTATCTTGGCAATAACACCAAGATCTGTTCGTCTGAAGAATATACAAAGGTTTATTGTTGAAGTTTTAAATGAAGCTGGTGCTGGGGAGCAGGACTGAACTAGCCAAACAGTCAAAAGCCAAACTCACATCCAAAATGCTAGAACAGCCTGTCAACATTCCCACATCAAAACTACCAAACCACAACCCACAAAACCAACCTCACCCTCTAAACCAACAGCCGATGATGCACCCAAGAAGAAGAAGAGAAGGGTTGAGGCTAGAAGAAGTAGAAGAAGAGGATGAAGATGATAGTCTGCCACTCTCTGGTTCTGAAGCTACCAAAGCCCCAGAGTCAATCCATGATCACACCCGACTCTCAAAGGGAAATGGTCAGAGTAAGATAGAAGAAGAAGAACAGCAGAAAGAAACAGCACGATGAGCAACTGTTGAAGATGGTTGACAAGGAATTTCCTCAGTCATCATCTATTCAAGCCATGAAAGGGCATGCTCAAAGGCTGTACACTCTCAGACACACCTTTCAGTATCAGAGGGAGAGAGTGAGAGTATGGCCAGACCCCAGGGTGAGTTCTAGAATCCATAAAAGAACTATCCCACACAGATACAACGGCCAAGTACGAAAAACAATAGAATCTACCATCATGCTGGCCGTTGTAGTCTCACCTTGGGAAATCATTGATGAATTCAAGAAAGCTCACCAAGCAAAGAAGACACCTCAAGCCTTACTAGAAAACAAGATGATTAAGAAGGGGTTGTTATACAAAAAGCTTGAAGACATCCAAAAGAATGAGCTCCAGTTACTCCTTGAAGGCAACCATCCGGATGAATTTGTATACAGGGAGGTAACTACGGTGGAGCTGAAGAATGGCAGGACCATGAAGTACTTATCAGAGTACTATGGTCCAGAGTTCTTCTTCGAAGGAGGAGCTGAAGAAACTCTCAAGAGGAACAAATTGTTCTCCTTGAGGCCTATGTTCGTGAGTCGTACAGACTCATTATGGGGAAGTGAATCTCATGAATGGGATAACAACTCTGTGTCCAGTTCCCCAAAACAGAGTTCCCATTCATACTCTGCCAAACAAATATTTGAGGTTCTTCCCAGGCCGGAGCGTACATGGGTCATCTTCTCTACTGATCAAGAAGGAAAAAGACCAACATTTTTGCCATCAATAAGTGGGAGTTAAATAAGTTAGAGGTTTTGGCTGCATTGGTTCAGGGGGAGTTTGTTGGACCAAAAGAACCAATGAGCCAAGATCAGAAATCTCTAAGTCCCACACGGTATCACAACAACTGCTGAAAGCCTCATCAGTAGTTTGACAAGTGCTGAAGACTTCAACAGCTGAAGATCAAGTGCTGAAGACCTTAACAGCTGAAGAACCAAAGTGCTGAAAGTACAACAGCTGAAGAACACAAGTGCTGAAGCTGAAAGACCAAAGTACTGAAGCACAACAGCTGAAGAGTTCACAAGTGCTGAAGATCAACAACTGATGTACAAAGTCTGAAGACAAAGACTGAAGACATCAGCTGATGATATCTACTGAAGTCATCAGCTGATGAAACGCCTGAAGGTCAAAGTCTGAAGACCAAGTACTGAAGCCTCAGTAGTTTGTCACAACTGCTGAAGAGTACTTCTTCAGTAGTTGTGATATCAGTAGTTTTATGTTTTATGTTTCAGTAGTTTGTAAAACGACTGAAGAGCTTGTTCTTCAGTCGTTGTAGTTTCAGTAGTTTATATTTGTACTTAACTTGCTGATATGTCTCAGTAGTTGTGAACATTTCAGTAGTTTGTTAAGATTTAGTTATTTCTGTATTGGATCTGCCAGTTGTCACTTTCGTGATAACAGCAGTGACTGTTGCACTCTATATAAGGAGTGACAACCCATTGTAATCATTGAGCGATATGAGCAATTGAATGGAATGTTTGATTGATTGATTAGAAATATTCTCCATCTATAAACATTCCTAGAAATCAGAAATTCATATTCTCTCCCTATAACCGTATGCGATCTTAACGCTTACATATATTGTTTGCTTGCTACAATTTGTCTAATTCGTTGTGTATTCCGCTGCTTTATATTCTGATAAACATCAAACTTGTGATCACTGATCCTGTCAGTAGTATGTCTCGACTACAATACTAGAAGGTTATGTGCTCCCACTAGACCTTCTATACAACAACAGCCTCATCAGCGTTTTTGACGAAGCCAAATCCATTCCATCCAAACGGTGATGATTCCAACTTCTCGATGCTTGTTTCAATCCATAGATTTGATTTCTTTAACTTGCAACTTTGTTAGGATGTTTTGATTGACCAAAACCTTCAGGTCTGAACCATATAGACATCTTCCTCAAGATATCCATTTAGGAATGCGGTTTTGAAATCATTTGCCAAATCTATAATCATCATGAGCGCTATGGCAACAATATCCTTATAGACTAAGCATTGCAACAGGTGAGAAGGTTTCATCAAAATCAACCCCGTGAGTTTGAGTGAAACCTTTCTACAAGTCTGCTTTGAAAGTATCCAAGTTTCCATGGCATTACGGTTTCTTCTGAAAACCCACTTACTTCCAACTACTGGAATAGGAGGTGTGTACAACAAGTTCCCAAAATTGATTGTCATACATGGATTGCATCTCAACGTTCATGGCATCAAGCTTTGTACATCCAAAGGGACAGGCATCATGATATGTGGTTGGTTCATCGGAGCAACCACTAGCATCATCCATAAAAAATCCAGATCTTTCAGGTGGATTTACTTGTTCTACCACTTCTGCGAACGTTTTGTGTGTATTGATCAACCGCTTGATCATCCTCAACATCCTTATGTTGAGTGCTAGTTTCAACCAACGTGTATTAGGCTGTGGTCTTGTTCCTCCTCAAGATCACTGTTCTACTACTAGCTCCTTCATAAGGACTGGCTTTAAGAACCACCTTTCTGGAAACAACAAACACCTTTTGTTCAGTGGATCATAGAATAATATCCCATAGAATCTATAGGATCCAACAAAGATACACTTGGTGGATCGGCTTCTATTTGTTTGGGGTGGGAGTCTTAACATAAGCCTCACAACCCCAAACCTTAAGTATGATAGGGATGGAACTCTTCCATGCCATATCTCAAAAGGTGTCCTTCCACCTTCTGGTTGTTGGGGCCATATTCAGAATACGAGCCGCGGAGAGCAAAGCAAAACCCCAAAATGATAGAGGCAATGTGCTTCTAGCCATCATAGATCGGACCATATCCAATAAGGTTCGATTCCTCCTCTCAGACACACCATTATGTTGTGGTGTTCCAGGTGGAGTGAGTTGTGAGACAATCCCACAACTCCTAATATGATCTTGAAAAATATCACTTAGATATTCACCACCCCTATCGGTGCGGAGAACTTTAATTGATTTGTTGAGTTGATTTTCTACTTCATTCTTGAAGATTTGAACATTTCAAAAGCTTCATCTTTGTGTCTTAATAAATACACGTACCCATAGCGACTATAATCGTCGGTAAAGGTAATGAAGTATCTTTCACCATTCCTAGTCATTGGCTTAAAAGGACCACATACATCCGAATGTATGATACCTAATAAATCTTTTGCCTTTCGTTAGTTCCACTAAAGGGTGCCTTAGTCATTTTCCTTGTAAACAAGATTCACATACATCAATGAATCACATTCATTTGTTTTTAAAAGACCATTCTTTGAAGTGTTTGTATGCGTTTCTTGTTTATATGACCAAGACGACAATGCCAAAGGTAGGTATCACTCAAATCCAATTTAAGTTTTTTGGTGGTTGCTTGGTATATTGAGCTATCATATGTTGCGTTTTCATGAACCAATTCATAAATACCATTACAAGGTATAGCTTTAAAATAAAATGATTTAAAGAAACATGAATATCATTGTCAACAAACTTGAAATCATAATCATATTGTCTTAAAGGGAAACAGAAATTATGTTCCTAGTCAAACTAGGAGCATATAATACATTACAAAATAACTTCCAAACCATTTGGAAGTTTCAAAATGTAGTCTCCTTGGGCTTCCACATGAACCTTTGCACCATTGCCCATGAAGAGACTATTTCCCCTTCTCATAATGCTCATTTCTTTTGAACCCTGCAACAAATTGCAAATGTGAGTTCCACATCCGGTATCTAAACCATGTGTAGAAGAAAAACATTTAATTCTATATGTATCATGTATATATACCTGAGGTTTGCCCCGCATCCCTCTTTTCTCTCAACTCTTGAGATAGACTGGACAATTTCTCATCCAATGCCCTATCTCACCACATTTGAAGCATGGGTCGTTCACAGCAACCTTTTGCTTCTTCTCCTTGGGTTTTGGAGGTTCCGCCCTAACAACCATCTCCCCTTTCCAAACGTGCCCCCTTTCCTTTGGCAACAGTTGCCTTGGGAGGGGGTAGAGACCTTCTCTTTCTCCCACCTTCATTAATGGTGAGAACGGGTAAAACCCTTTTACCCATTCCCGCCTCAGCTGATTTGAGCATCGAATGAAGTTCATTTATGCTCTTGTCCCATCCGTTCATGTTGTAATTCATGACGAATGCCTCAAACCTTTTAGTTAGGCCATTAAGGATCAAATTCGTGGCCAACTCCTTTGAGACGGGACAGTTCAGCCTTTGAAGGCGGTCGATGTGGCTTTTCATCTTAAGAACATAAGATGAAACTGATTGGGATTCCTCCATCCGACATGCATGAAGCGCTCGAACCGTTTCGAAGCGCTCCACTCTAGCTTGTTGCTGGAACGTTTCCCGCAGCTGAGTGATCATGTCATAGGCTCCATGGAGCTCATACTCCTTTTGGAGTTCGGGTGTCATACTTGCCAACATTAGACAAGAGACCTGGATGGAGTCCTCCACATATTTAACCCAATCATTATAGGCTTCCACATCCTCCTCGTTAGGTTCATCGGGGATGGGATCATCAAGGATATAGGCCCGCTTTTCTTGCTTGAGAACAATTCTCAAGTTGCGGTACCAATCCATGAAATTGTTAGGTGTTAGACGATCCCTTTGAAGAATCGCCCTTAGGGATTGGTTGTTTTGTTTGGTACATCATTATTAGCGTTGTGGTTGTCGGCCATCTACAAGATGTTACAAAGTCTATTTTAGTAATCGTTGATAATTATATTTCATTTATTAATACCCTTTATGTCTCATAGACTATTAAAAAAAATTAGAATCCAACGTTATATTTAAATATTGGTTAGGTGACCTTTATCCCATTATTCAAATAAAACAAGGTAGTCATAAATGACAATTGCAAACTATTGCAACTTCTAGTGGTATGGGATCGTTTAAACATCATATGTTTATCACGGCATGTTTATCCCATCAACACCTTTTATAAAACATTTTAGGTGATCCATTCAATATATTTTACAAATCAAGTCGTCCTACTTACACACACGTGTGAGTTTACTATATAAGTGGTTAGGTGACCTTTATCCCACAAACATGGTATTCTCACCTCAAATTACAAGTTCCCTCAAAGTGGTTAGGTGACCTTTATCCCACTAAGAGTTTGCAAGTAACCTAAGTGTTGTGAAAAAGGATGGTGTTTAACTTGTTTTCAAAAGGGATATACGATTCACAATTCTTGTTAAGAAAAGTCTATGTACCATATGATTGTATGCATTCAACCATATGGTACCCTATGGTTTTATGAATAAAACCATTTTATTTTGCAAACCATTAAACTTTTGTAGAACCATAGAATTTTGCTTAATGATTGAGAACCAATTACTCGTTTATAGTTTGTTTAGTTGATGGTTTGTTAATCACATCCAAATATTCAAAAAAACATCATCATATGCATTCAACCAAACATTAAACAAAACATTCAAATATGCATAACAAAGCATACTAAATTGAGCACACTTGTTTAGCCAAAACAAGTGTGTCAAATGGTCTTGTCCTAAGGGTTAAGAACATGACACATGGTTGACCCAAAAGGACTCCCACTTGAATCCATAACTTCAAGCATCCTCTTTGTCCACCTTTTTCTTCAAGTCTTGATCTTGAGCTTCCTTACAAGATATGTATCCTAATACATTTTACTAGTAAAGATAAACTCCTAATCTATTATACAAACCATGTGAATAAATAAATTACAAGACTAGACTTGAAACAAAATTAAATTATTACATGCCCAAATGAATACAACATGACAATCAATATACAATCCAAGGGGTCTAGGCTTTGTTATGCATAAACAACAACAATATATCCAAACATACATAAGAAGTCGATTTTTGGCAGCCCCTTAAAACCCATGTTTTGGCCAACATAAACCAAGAACAAATGGGGTTTAGTCCAAGCAAACAATAATAATAAACTAGAGTCTTAAAGATCCTAATATGCATAATATAGCATCTTTAAAACATCAAAAGGGGGCACCAAAAAGCCCTTTAAACCCACGGTTTGGGCAGTCCAAAAGAAAGCAAAGGTAATACATGTATGCATATGTATAAGTGGCTCTTGATGCCATTGTTGGGTTTTAACATGTTTATCAAAGCTTATACAACATGATTTATATGAAAACGCAGCGGAATAATATTTTGAAACATATTAAGATCTGATTATAAAACCCATTTTATAATACCCCAAGCCATGGATCTTTATACATAATGCATACAAAAGTAAAACCACAAAAACAAGGAACTACAACCTTTGTAGCTACTTAACCGAGCTTAAAGATGAGAAGGATGATGATGATCTTGAAGGCTAGATTCCAACAAGCAATCCTCAAGAAGATAATACCAAGCACGTGCAAACACCTCTCTTTGCTAGGATCGAACACCAAGTTGTAATCTCTCTTCCTTGTGATGTTTTTCAGCCAAGATCCAAAACTTGAAGCTGAAAAAATCTTCTTGTCTTGTTCAAAAACGAAAACCTTGAAAGAGAGAGAGAGAGAGAGAGATATGCTTGTGTAGGTTGGTGTATTTGTTAAAATGAATTGATTAGAAGCTAATGCATGTGCTTGGAACCATAAAAGGGATTCCCAAGACATACACCAAGGGGCGGCCGAAAGGCTCTCTTCTTTTTCACCAAAATTCAAATTAAACCTTTTAAAGGAATACACTTGAAATCAACCCTTTTATAAAATTGAACCACTTTAATTTATAACACAATACATATGTTATTTGTCATTCTTTACTAATTTAAACAATGAACAAATAATCCCTCATGAACAAATTAATACATATAATAATGTTCATCTACAAAAGCAATAATCTAGAAAACCCATTTTCTAAATTGTGTCACTTATTATTTGTATGATTATCAACAAATAAATTTTCGGTGTTTGGTTGGTGTTTTGGGTATGACCCGACTTGGATCATATCACACTAGCCACATCAATTTATATGAATCTTGGGCAGATCAAATCTTTTAGATACAAATGTGGTCTCAAACTCAGTTTTCATTTTAAACCATTGTCTTAATTTCCTCTTTATGTTTGAGTTTGGATCCTCTTTGTACCAGCAATCATCTGTAAGATGATTGAACAAAACCACATACTTCACATGGTTTCTTCTTCATCTTAGGTTGATCATCATAAAGAGGATGAAGCACTGAAGACTTGCTCTTCAGTCTTTGGAAGCATTGTTGCTTTCTTGACTTCCTCTTTAGTAGTCTTAAAACTCTTTCTATTGACATTTTTCTTCTTCAGTCCTGATAGTAGGTGGAGTTTGAATTAGTGCTGACTTCTACTCTGAGGTGCTGAATCAGAAAGTAGATCACATGATGAAATGGATTGGTTATTACTCTCCCATCAGATTTACCTCTGCTCTGGGAGTAAAATTTGTAGGTGGAGCAGTTGATTGTAACCAATACCAAACTTCACCTTGGAAGCAGATGCTTACTAAGAAGCATTTCAAAACCTTTGCATGATTGTACCTTCGATCACACTCTACTTGGGTGACTGCAAGGGTTCTTTTAGATCTTGTACTTCTCTAGAAGTACCTCTCCCTAGCCTTATAATCTGTGATTTGCATTTAAGTTTGTAAATCTCATCATTCTTTCATTAAGCACAGACTCAAATTCAGCTTTTCTTGTGGAAATGTTTGTTTTCTAGCTCAATGTTCTTATTAATCAAAGCTACATTTGCTTCTCTAATAGATGCAAATGCTGCTATACATGTTTCAGAACATAATTTAGCTTTTGCCTCAGAGGATACTGTGATACCTTTGGTGTAGAGGCATTAGTGGTGAAGTATCAGCAGAATCCAAAGCCATAAGAGCTAGATTTCCAAAGGGACTGTCACCACCATGTTGACTAGCACCAGTGAATAGTTGTTCATGCCAGACAAATCATCTGGTAAACTGATCCAGTCAACAACTCCTGGGTGAAGAAGCTGTGTTGAGTGTTGTTGAGTTTGTTGATGAGATTGGGAAGGTTGTGGTTCAGGCAATGCTTGTGGTTGTTGTGCAATTGGAGCTTGAAGGATTTGGTTGAGGCATATAATAGCAGGGATAAGGATATGACATTTGACCCTGGGGGAACAAAATATGCAGGAGATCTAGGATGTGAATGATGACCAGAACCAATAGGATGTTGCCCTCTTTTGTTTGTGGACTAGTACTAGGAAAAGTCACAAAGGGTGCAGAAGAGTTAGATCCAGTTGATCTACACTCTCTTGCAAAGTGTCCCAGCCTTTGGCATTTGTGACACCTCAACTTACTCTTGTCAAAACCAACTTTGGTTTTGCCAGAGAGTCCAGGAAATTTCCTGCCAGTTCTCTATAGAACTTCTGAGATCTGATATTAATCAATGCCATTTGGCTCAGAATATCCATCTTTCTAGGTCATCATCGGCAATTCCTTTCAAATCATCCATGATGAAGCATAGATGTCACTATTACTGCCAGAATGACTCTCAATACCAACAAATGCATGATCAGAACTATTTGAAGAGAAATCAATATGCTCATCATAATTACTTTCAGATGCAGCATATTCTGACTCATGACCAACCAAGGCAGTATTCCCTAGTACAAAGTCATGAGTGAGCTTTCCTGATGAGGACAGTTTCCTCTTCTGCTCTATCTCTCTTTCGAATGTAAGCAGTTTCCCATGAAGTTGGGTGAGAGATAGGCTATCCAGATTTGCACTGGAGCGTAGGACAATAGTGTATGTGTCCCATCTCTCAGGCAGTGATCTGAGGAACCTGTTATTCATCTGGCTATTGGTGTATTCCTGTTTCACCATTTTCAGCTCAGAGATTAAGCAGGAAAAACGCTCAAACTGTTGAGTCAGTGTCTCACCCTTTCTATGAGAGAATGTCTCATATTGTTGGGCAAGGATTTCTCTGCTGTTTGCTAAGACCTCATCTGTGCCACCGAATTGTTCCTTCAGGGCATTCCAGAGATCATGAGCAGTTTCATGATGCATAAGCCCTGAATAGATTTCATTAGGCAGTGCCATGGCCAGAATTCCATGGGCTTTAGCATCAATCTCAAACAGTTTTCGATCTTCATCAGAGTATTGTTCCTTCTTCTTCGGAACCATTTGATTGGTTTCTGGATTGTTCACCATAGGCTTATGTGGTCCATGTACCACAGATGTCCAACAACCTGAACTGTTAACAGACAGGTGGTGAAGCATTCTTTGCTGCCATATGTTATACTCGGTCCTAACCAGCATCGGGGGCTTGGTTGAGGAACCAGTATTGTGAGGATCATTAGAAGGAGTAGTCATCTCAGATTCAATCAAATTCAATTAAGCTATAACAGATTTAGAACAAAAACACAACAACCAATTGAACCAAGAGAGATCTCAGAATAAATGAACGAAAGCGTCAGAAATTCAATAATCTATAACCAGTTCTTGCAAAATGCTAATTCAATCAAACATAGATATCAATTAGCAGTTTCAATGATCAATTGTTAGATCAATCAATGATTAACCTGCTCTGATACCACTTGTTAGGATCAGTGATCGACATTTGATTGATTAAAGAGTATAGCAGCGGAATTCTAACAATGAATTAACCAATTCACAAGAACGAAAAGATATTCAATGTAAGAACAAAAACGGTTATAGATAGAGAGAATTCTGCAGATATATTTCATTCAATATATGCTTTCGTGGTAACGGAATGTCACACTTACAATTAGGTCGACACCTCTTATAAAAGAGATGTGACGTCTGCTGATGTCACTTGATAGTGACATCTAACAGAATTTATCACAAACTACTGATAGTTAACACAATTACTGAAGATGTCAAACATCTGACATCTTCTTACAAAAATACTAAGTGTTAACTATTATTACAACTACTGAAAAGAAAACTACTGAAACAATAACAACTGAAGAACATACTCTTCAGTTGTTTTACAAATACTGAAACAAGAAACTACTGAAAGGTAAACCATCACAACTACTGAAGAAGACCTCTTCAGCTGTTGTGACAACGTCTGATACTTTGGTTTTCAGCACTTGTGTCTTCAGACTTTGTCTTCAGCACTTGTGTCTTCAGACTTTGTCTTCAGCACTTGTGTCTTCAGACTTTGTCTTCAACACTTGTGTCTTTAGACTTTGTCTTCAGCACTTGTGTCTTCAGACTTTGTCTTTAGCACTTGTGTCTTCAGACTCTGTAATCAGCTGTTGTCTTCAGCTGTTGTGGTCTTCAGTAGTTGTTGTGATGTCTGTGGGACTTAAAGGTTTTTCTGATCCGGCTCATTGGTTCTTTTGGTCCAACATTTCTTGTATGAGTTTAGGACTAGTGATGAAATTTTCCCCAATGTCAGTCCCACAGATCGGAGAACGACACTTACGACCATACAAAGCCTCGAATGGTGTAATCTTGATATTTGAGTGATAACTATTGTTATACGAAAATTCTGCGAGCGTTAAATGCGTATCCCAATCACCACCAAAGTCAAGGACACATAGACGTAGCAATCCTTGAGGGTTTGAATTGTTCGTTTGGTTTGACCATCAGTTTGAGGATGATAAGCCGTACTTAAATCCATTGAGTACCCAAGAGTTCTTGCATAGACGACCAAAAGTGTGAAGTGAAACGAGCGTCTCAGTCGGATATGATGTGAAACGGCACGCCATGATGACTCACAATTTCGTCAATGTAGATGCGAGCCAGTCTATAAAATTTGTATGTATCTCATATGGGTATGAAATGTGCCGTCTTGGTCAAACGGTCAACAATGACCCATATGCTATCATGACCACAAGGTGTACGAGGTAACTTGGTTATGAAATCCATAGATATATGTTACCATTTCCACATAGGGATTTCAGGTTGCTCAAGTAAACCACTTGGTCGTTGATGCTCGGCTTTGACTCTTGCACACGTGAGACACTTGGAAACATACGACGCGATATCTTTCTTCATTCTAGGCCACCAATATTGACCATGCAGGTCCATGTACATCTTATCGGAGCCAGGATGAATGGAATATCGGGTTTGATAAACTTCGTTCATAATGAAGTGCCGAAGGTTATCACGGTTCGGAATCCAAAATCGATTCAAGAAGTACCACATGCCGTTCGGTTTTGTTTCTAGTTGGGACCGAACGTTAGACATCAAATCTTCATCCTTTCCCTCGTTGGTTAATGCTGCTTGTTGAGCCTCGCAAATGCATAACTCGAGGTCACTATCGATCCTTATGTTTTGAAGCATGATAGTAGCCTTGTTGATATCCACATGAATCTCGGTATCAAATTCTCCTAGCGTATCAAACCATTGCCTTCGATCTCAGATTTCTTGGAGCGAGATAGTCTTGTTGTGGACCTTGCGACTCAGCGTGTCGCCTACAACGTTCGCCTTTCCAGGGTGATAGCGAATGTCACAGTCATAGTCGCTATTCAACTCGATCCAACGTCTTTGTCTCATGTTGAGATCCTTTTGGTTGAACACGTGTTGGAGACTCTTATGATCGGTGTAGACTATGCATTGCGTCCCATAAAGATAATGTCGCCGATCTTCAAAGCAAAAACCACAACACCAAGTTCAAGGTCGTGGGTTGTGTAGTTCACTTCATGAACCTTCAATTCCTTGACGTGTATGCTATGACTTTGCCTCATTGCATGAGAACATAACCAAGACCTTGATTAGCAGTATCACAATACACAGTAAAGTCATCGTTCCCATCGGGAAGTGTGAGAATAGGAGCGTTACACAACTTGCATTTCAAGGTCTTGAAAGCCTCTTCTTGCTCGGGTCCCCATTCAAAGAGTCAATTCTTTTGGATTAGCACCGTTAATGGTTTAGCAATCTTCGAAAATTTGCTATGAACCTACAGTAATATCTCGCTAAGCCCAGAAAAGAACAACCTCGGTTGGGGTTGTGAGAACACACCAATTCTTCACGGCTTCAATTTTAGCAGGATCGACGTGAATTCCTTGGCTATTCACCACATGCCCTAAGAATTGAACCTCTTCCAACCAGAATTCACACTTGGAAAACTTGGCGTATAATTTCTCCTTCTTCAAAAGTTCGAGAATTTGGCGCAAGTGTGTCCCGTGATTGATTTTCGTCTTGGTATAAATAAGAATGTCATCAATGAACACGATCACGAACTTATCCAAATACGGTTTACATACTCGATTCATGAGATCCATGAACACGACAGGTGCATTGGTCAAGACAAAAGGCATAACCATGAACTCGTAGTGTCCATATTGAGTACAAAAAGTGGTCTTTGGAATGTCATCATCGTGAACACGTAATTGATGATACCCAGAACATAGATCGATCTTTGAGAATTGAGTTGCTCCTTGAAGTTGATTGAAGAGACCATCGATTCGAGGAAGAGGGTATCGGTTTTTAATGGTAAGCTTGTTGAGTTCTCGGTAGTCGATGCACATACAGAATGAAACATCTTTCTTCTTCATGAACAGTACATGTGCACCCCATGGTGATGAACTAGGACGAATGAAACCCTTATCAGTCAATTCTTGCAGTTGACTAGCTAGTTCTTTCATTTCAGACGGTGCAAGATGATAAGGTGATTTAGCCACAGGTTTGCACCAAGGATTAAGTCAATCTTGAACTCAACTTCTCGCACGGGAGGTAATCCCTTAAGATCATCGGGAAAAACCTCGGGAAATTCTCGCACAACAGGAATGTCTTTTAGTTCCTTACTTTTGGCCTTCGTATTAACTACATACACCATGAAAGCTAGGTAGTTTTTACTTAGGCACTTTCGGGCCTTGATGCAAGACATAAGTTTGAGTCCTTGGGATGGTTTCTCCCCAAATACTTTCAAAGTATCGCCAGTCGGTGAAGGAATTCAGATGCATTTCTCGAAGCATTGAATTTCTGCACGATGCTTGGCTAACTAATCCATGCCAATGATAACATCAAAGCTTCCCAATTGCAGAGGAATAAGGTCAACAAAGAACTCGTGTTCATTAAGCCTCAAGGTGCAATCGCATATTACGACATCAACGACGTTTGATTTTCCATCGACGACTTCAACCATGAAGGGTCTTTCCAGATTAACACGCGGTTTGGAAAGTATAAGTTTGAATTCCAAGGACACAAAACTTCTATCCACACCCGAATCAAACAATACAAATACATAATGACTATTTACAAGATACATACCTGTTTGGCAATAATCCATTATTGGTATGATGAACACAAAGATAGGAATTGTTTTGTAAGACAAGAAATGATTAAAATTTCAATGACATGCCATTCACCACGATGTTGTTGGCTTGGGCTTGATTGGCATTGATGTTGAAAGCCCTTCCACGAGCCGGTGGCACAATTGCCGCATTGTGAGGACATTGCAGGTGAATATGATCAGGCTCACCACAGTTATAGCAGGTTCGGTTGGTAAGCATTACAGTGTTGTTTGGTGCACAAAGGCAAGTAGCCACTAAGTGCCCATACTTTCCACACAACGAGCAAACTCGGCATGGAATGTTGCCGGCATGATGGTACTTGCACGTGTTACACATAGGATATGGACCGACATAAGCTTTAGCCATGGGAGCTTGATTTGCAACCACCATTTGTTTTTGAGGAGCATTTGAGGTGGTCACAACATAGTTGCATGTCGGGTTGAACTTATGTTTCTTGTTTTGGGAAGATGACTCGGCCTTTACCTCCTTTGTTGCCTTGGGTGTCACCTTCACAGTAGACTTGGAACACTTTGCCGACATAGTGCCAGCTCTTATATGATTCTCGATGAGCTGCGCGGTAATAGTAATTGCCTCCTCCAAAGTTGTGGGCCTACTACCCACCACGACATCTTGAATTTGAGGTGGCACCCCTTGATAAATTTCTCAATCTTACGAGGCATGGTGTCAACCATGTGTGGTAGAAGCATACTCAACACATGATGCCGGTGGAATAAGCCAAGTGATTCCCACCATCTTGTTTGAGGTTCCAAAATTCCTCCTCTAGCTTTTGTAACTCGTTCCTCGGGCAAAACTATCCTTAAATTTCTCCCAGGGCAACGCCAAAGCAACCTCAGTTCCACGGTTTCTCTTTTCACTATTCCACCATGTGAGTGCCCGTTGTTAAAGGACACTTGTAGCATAGTGAACCTTGAACTCGTCGGGGCACTCGCTAACAATGAACGTGTTTTCCATACTTTCAAACCACTCGAGAAGTCTAGTGGCTCCTTCCTTTCCACTAAAACTATTGGGTTTGCACGAGTTGAAGTGTTTGAAAGTGCAGGTGCGAGTGTTCCCTTGTTGATTGTTGCTATTCTCTCCATGAGCACCGCTATTGTTCCCATTGGTGTTGTTGTTGCTATTAGCCGTTAGGGTGCTATTAAGTTGAGCAACCATGGTTGGGATGACGGCAGCTATTTGCCGGGCAATCATGGCGGCTAGCTTACGGTCGGAACTTCCACGCTTTCCATGGTGACGAGACATGCTAGATATACAAAATGAGTTAGTTATGGGAATGTGGATAACAAAGGATAGTAGTTTAAACAAAGATAAGCTAAGGGTTGTAAGGTACACGGAATGATTCCATTTAGTAACACATTACTATTTGGAAACGTTGACACGTCAAGGTGAATTGCCCCATTTGCCTTAGAAACTTGTGTATATTGACCATAGTTTATCACTCATCCCAGAAATCCCCAGGTAAGCATGACTAGTCCTGTAGGATTTATGCGAAATGCTTGCCTTAGCCCGAAGGCCTTTAGCCAGGAAATCCAAGATACAGGTGTCTACGTGTCACATAATATTCCTTAGGTTCATGGAACCAAAACCTTGATGAGATTTATATAGATTAGACATAAGTCTAAAGATCCAAGTCATAAGCACAAGTGTACGATTCCACGTGTCGTCGAGAATAAGATTAAGAGATATCATGTTCGGGGAGAGTCAAAGAGTCAAAGTTAAGTTTAGGGAGACAAGTAACAATGTTTAGTCAATCCTATGCTAAGGCATCAAATTGCACATAAGAACGCATAGCATTATGTAGCATGCAACCATACATTTTACAAGATAAAAATATATTTCTACAAGGTTCATGCATACTATAGTCTAGGTCACCATTTCTAATAACCTAAATCCCTATAGTTATGGGCTCTGATACCAATCTATCACACCCAACCTTGACAGCGGAAACGTCGAGGTGTGAGGGTTAAGATCGTTCACAGCCACATAACGCTATTAATAACCCAAGTTTATATTAATCATAAGTTCCAATTGTACCATTACAACATAAGTCTCAAAGAAAGTACATAAAATAACATAAGATGTAACAAGCCAATTTATTTCATTTATTTAACTAGGTCCATTCCTAGATGTGAACAAGCTTCAAAAGTGGCGATCAAACTTGAGTATTTCCTAAAACATGTTAAAAATAAAAGGTCAACATAATGTTGGTGAGATTTCCATAGTTTGCAATACAATAGTATATAAAAGATGGCAATTCATGTTGTAAGTTAGAGAACAAAGTAACTAGGGATGTAAGACAGAATGCACAATCAAACCTTGACAAAGTTTTACAAGTCTCAAACGTTTACAAGTATATACGATCAGATAAGTGTACTTGGATCAACCAAGCAGGCTTGTCAGGCCCATAGATCTATGACGTCGCCAGGCTAGCAATAGTTAATGATTGTATATATATTCGACATTAGATGGTAGCTACAAAGGTCAACTAACCATAACATACACGTGAAATGCCATAAGTTTACAAGAATCAAAAGTGTTTACAAGTGCAAAGTTTATAATGTAACATGTTTCACCCCAAAGTGTAAAAATATAAAAAGGGGTATAGAAATACTCACTTGATCAAATAAGTATATATTGGATGATTAATAAGAAATAATAGCTAGCGTCGTTTCAACGTAGCCCTTCACATGCAACTAATATATATATATATATATACAAGATTTTTAACCTAATAACAATTTTAAGGGTTAAACGTGAACTAGGATTTCAATTTGGTATTTGGGGTTTGTCAAACAATTATATTTAACAAATGGAAATCAAATATATTTTCATGGAATAAATGATGAGAAAATATATTTATATTAAATGAAGTTATGAAAGAGAAGATATTTACATTAATTTAAAGAATTTTAGATATAAGTTGAAATGTAGTTTTATACCTAAATGAGATTAACACGTTTTGAATAGTAATTAAAGAAAAACAATGTGTGAACTAACAACTATTTTAAATTCATGAAAGTAACCAAGTACAACATTTCTTAAAATTTTCCACAAAACATAATATTTAATTGTTTAATAATTTAATTTCTTTAAAAATAATATAGAAATAATTTAATGTTTTTTAAAGTATTTAATGTTTACAAAATCCTTTTTATATTAATTAGAAATTTTTCAAAATTTTATTTGGGTCTAAAAACCTTTAAAAAAATACATGAGGTTGCCCGGGTTCAAACCCGGGACCTCATGTAGGGGAGGATAGTAACTTAACCAATAGACCAAGGCCACAACCACATTTATTGTTGATTTCCATTTGTTTTAAACCCAATTCAAAAGGTTTCCCCCATTCTCAAGAACCCTAGAATCAGCCGAACCAAATTGAGCATCAATTCGATGTGGTTAACGAATATATTCATGGGGCTTTTGTTCCCATGATAAAAAGATTGTTTAGGTGAGTTCAATTACCCGTTTTGATTAGATATTGAAGATGCACACAACAATGAACACGTCGCAAATGAACGGTGATCGACCGATGGTTAATTGTTGATGATAACTCAATTAATCTTGTATGAAGCTTCGATTTGTGTACTGGACCAAAAGCCCCTTGCCAATTTTGGTCCAAATTGCTTGAACAGTGGCCTCGACTAGGTTGCAGGTTCACGACAAGGATGAAGTTCAAATTCGAAGATTGTGTTTGTTTCAGATGCAATTGAGTGTTGTGCTCGATTAATGAATGGTATAGTATTGTTTAGGTTAGTTTAATTAGGCTATTAAGAAGTGTTAATGCTCGAACGGCTATGGAGTTTAAGACGTTTCGGTTAATCATTCAATCGGGTTCATAACCGACGTTTAAACGCAAAAAAGTTCATAATGGTGTTCGACTCGAGCTCAAGAACGGTTTGGGGATGGTTTTAGATCAAGAAAACATCGGATTTTGAGGTTTTTATGAGGCCGGAGAGTCGCCGGCGAGTTGGCCGGAGAGTCGCCGGAAAAATGGGGTTAAAAGTAGGGGGGATGGGTTTGTAAATTAAAATTTTACACTTTGGCCCCTTGAACTTTGGTTTGTTATTATTTTATGTAGATAATTTCCTTTTAAAGTTTACTAAATGACAAAACAACCCCTGAACTTAATTAACTTTAAGTTTTAAACATTTTTCTTTATTTCAAGTTTATTAACTTTTATAAAATATTAATATTATTATTTCTATTTTTATTATTATTATAGTTGTTATTATTATTAATAATATATTAGTACTATTACCATTATTCTAGTTATTATTATTACAACATAATATTATTACCAATTTAATATTTTAATTATGAACATTCTTAATCTAAAATGTAATGACAACTAAGAAATTAAAATTGATAATCCATAAGTTTCATATTTGGAAATAAAGGCCCTTATGAGAATTAACAAAGCTAACTTTCAATTAACCCAAAATTACAAGATGTTACACAATCCGAGACGAAAAACAAGATTAAAGACAAATATTTTTATCATGGGTTTGTCCTCTTTTCTCACCCTTATCTCAACATCTCTAGTGATGTTTGTGGTAGATGTGACTTGTAGATTCTTAGTTGAGGAATCACATCAAGTTGATTAGAGAGAGATAACATTTAGAAATTCAGTATGGTAATTAAGTATCACCTACCATATCAGCACACTTATCAAGAGAAACTTCATCAAATGAGTATGGGACATCATTGATGTTTTCTTCCATGGAGTGCTTATCAGCATCAATATATTCTTAATCACTATCACCACAACCATATTCTCCTACATTGGAAACTCCTTCATTTGAGTTTCATGCTTCTTTGCTAGAATTTGTAGGATCCTCAGATGTATTTGCTGAAAAGTTTGTCATTATTATGCTGACGGGATTTCCAACTGTAGAGTTTAGGAAAAGTATCCAATAAAGTGTCCATAATCTGATTTCTCAACAAATTTGGCATCTGATCTTTGGTAATTAAGATGGGGCAAGAACATCCAAATGATCCAAAGAAACCATTGAAAGGTCTCCTTTTGTGCCACAACTCATAAGGAGTCTTACCATGAATCTTGACTACTAAAACTTTGTTCTACACATAGCTGCCCAGAAGGTGATGGATAGTTTAGAGTCATATAACATGGTTCTATAGCTTCAATACGTGTCATGTTCTCCTTTTAGCAACACCATTTTACTAAGGTGTCCTGGGAGCCCTGTATTGTCTTGTAATACCTTTTTCATTACAAAACACATCAAGGATTTGGTTTTTAAATTTAATTCCTAGATCATATCTTATGATTTTAACCTTGTGATCACCTTGATTCTCAATTTTAAAAATGATTTTTTTAAATATTTTTGGGGTTTCATCCATAGTTCTAAGTAAGAAGACCCAAGTGTATCTTGCGAACTCATCTGTGATCACCAAACAATATGAGTTCTTTCCTGAACTCATTAGACTGGTAGGGCCAAAGAGATCCATATGTAATAGTGAAGGGGAGTAGTGATAGAGTTTCTTTCCTTTTGCTTGTGAGACACTTTGTGTTGCTTCCCTTTCAGACATGAAATACAATGATCATCACTTGTAAACTCTTTTTTTGGCATTCCTGTTACCAAATCATTCTTAATAAATTTATTCATATTCTAAACTTTACATGGCACATTCTTTTATGCCAGAGGAAAAACTCATTACTATTGGCTTTAGATAGAAATCAAGAAACTTCTCCTCATGGGGATGTTGCTACAAATTTATCTTGTACATGCCCCCTTTCTTGGAGCTCTAAGCAACATATGCTCTTGAGAAATGACCACTCCGGGCTTGAGAACATGAACTCATGATTAGAAAAGAGCATGTTATGTCTCTGGTCATAAAATTTTGACACATTCAAGAGATTGTATCCAAGCTCCTTAACATAGTTTACATTCTATTGGTCCATTTGATCATTTTACAGTACAATTGATGTGTTTAATCATTCAATATCAGAAACAAAAGCCAAACAATGAAGATGAGGAAGAATGATCACAACCACCAAAGTATTCAAACATAAACAATCAAGGATCTAATACAATCAATAGAAATAAAGCTCAAATATAATTTAGTGAAATGGAAGCTTACAGAGGTCTCTTGCAACACAAATATTCGATTAGGATTTTGCTTGCATCTCCAACAATGAGCAAGATCAAAATATATATAGAAGACATAGTTTCACTGACAGTTTCCGGTAAGCGAAACTATGCTGCCGAAACTATAGTTTCGCCAGGTAGAGACAACAGTTTTGCCGGGTGAACTAAACAACTAACTATGAGCTAAACTATAATTTCACTTATAGTTTTTCTGGGCAGCAAAACTACACAAAATAAACAATATTCAAAAGTAAACTAACATTAAATCTATTACAAAGGAATATAAACATAATCTAATCTAAGGTGAGTCCAACCTATACATGATCTTCAATACTCCCCTAGGTTGGATCTCACCGCTTTCATTGCTCCTGATTTGTCTGATCAGCTCGGGTCTCTACCGCTGCTTTTTGATGATTCTTTTGTAACTCCTGTAGCTTCTTCCTCAGGGTCTTTAGTCACAGATACTCCTTGGCCAGGTTTAGTCTCCCCCACTGCCTTTGATACATCTTTATCAACTCTTGCAACAACCTCATTTGGAACTTCAACCACTAATTCACTTTGGACAACTCCTGCTTCATTAGCTCCCTTAGGATAAGCACAAGTTTGCTAAATTGTTTTGATAAATCCCGAACATCCATATTCAGATCATCTTGAGCTCTCACCTTCTCATCTAGCTCCTTCACTTCAGCTCTCACAACCCGCACCTTGTTTGCCATGTTCATAAACATACTGGCTTCTTTTCTTGTCTCCTCCCCTGCTCCTGCTTTGATATGATTGTTAGGTTAGGACCGTGTACGTACAGGGTACTAACTAATTCTACCTTTATACCGGATCAAATAGTGCGGAATCCTATATGATTGGCGATCCAATCAGTGATATTGATTACCTGATCTATATAAGATTGAACTAAATGTTAAGAACAAGTAGGAATCGATCAGGAAAAAACTATGAACTTGGACAGGCTGTTTGGGACGTTCTGGACGACTAGGGTTTATGTGTATGTGTAATATCTCTCAAAGTGTTTTATTTTTCCATGAATTAGGTGGTATTTATAGGTATGCAGTTTCTATTCGTACGACTGAACCATTAGCATGGTTCAGTCGTGCGACTGACTCATGCGATTGATTCATACGCACAACTGAAGGTTCAGTCGTGCGACTGAGTCAATCTTATGTCACAATAAATACGACTGATCCAGTCTCCTGGTTCAGTTGTGAGACTGGTCCATAAGCATGATATATTCATGCATATAGTCCATAAGTATGGTCCATTAGCATGAATAATCACCTGACTAGGTTGAACACATTTCTCAATCATTATTGACTAAGAACTATGTACAACAACCTCAAACCTATTTAAGAAGTCATACATATGAATTAAAGATAAATAAACATCAAATTATATATCATATTTCATTACTTCGTTACATTACACATATGTAAGAAATGATAGACTTGTACATTTAAGCATATAAACTAGGTACACATGTATCTACAAACTCCCCCTTGGACCTAGTTTACTCTATCGTCTAACATTCTTCATGTGTTCTTGGAACTTCTTTTCTCTTGTGACTCCTGCATGTATCTCGAAAGCAAAGTAGAGCCTTATAACACGTTAAAGTTGAAGAGCTTGTACAATGTCCTACATGTCATAGAACAGTGGCCACTTGTATAAAGTATAGACATCTTCAGCCGACAAGTAGTGAACCATATTGGGTCGAATACCCTGATTGTCTCTATTTTCCTATCTCTGTTCCAAAGTATGACTGCTTCCCCTATCCTCCGGTCATAATACCACCATTTGAAGTGTGGAGTGAAATCCCGAGGCATTTCCGTAAGGGAATCTTGGACATTATGCGCGGAGGACTCCACTTCAGCACTACTTTAGGCTTTCCAGATATAGGATCTACTTCTGACTTATGAATGAACCTCTTCAGTTGTTGAGGTCTGACGTTTACCCACTTGGTGTGGTATTCCTTCTTCAATGCAGCCTCAAACCAACCTAACATCTTTCTTGGATTAACATATAGCAGATCTAAGCATGCCAGTCGGTTGAGCTCAAAACCAGGGAGAGTTTTCAGATCATCAGGATATCCTGAAGTACTCAATCCCCTTTTCCCTTTTCACAGCATATACATCTAAATATTCAAAATATGCCCATGCTATAATCTTTCCTGGCACTTTCTGATGTCTTTTGACTCTATAAAGCTTTGTGTAGGCATTCTGCTTTGGGGCCGCACGTTGGGCTTTCATCTCTGCAAAACAAGCTGCCCATTCAGCTTTCTTGATATCAACATTAGCATCCAAAGCTTGGGATGCGCTTTCTTCTTTCTCTTTCTCGTTTTCCATTTCATCCAGCTTCTCAAATGTAGCACTGCCAAATGTATCACCAAGTTGGGGATAACATTACCTTCATGGTCAGTGTACTCTGGATAATGCTTTGCTGTGACATCCTCAATCTCAATCTCATCTACATCGTTCAACTCATCATCACTCACAAGATCAACTTCTTGAGCATCTTTGACAAGCTTGTCAGGATTCAGTCTAAATATTTCAGTGAGCTATTTGTCTGTTAGATCATGTATAATCTCTCCTTCCTCTAGAGTGTAGCTCACAGATCTTCTAACAATCCCTTGCAAGTCAAGAATCATGGTAAGTTGAGTCTTGACTTGCTGAATCATTAATTACATTAATGTAATATATAATTCAAGTACAAAAGTTTTAAATACAAAGACATCTAATTATTACGTTTGTCTTGATTTGTCGTCTCTTCGGGTGGAGGAGCTGAGGACGAGGCTCCTTGATCTTGGTTTCACTTTGTGCGCCTCTCCTGCGCTTGAGTGGAGGCTGACGCATCAGCATCACCTTCTTGATCGTCAAAATCCTCTTTATCTTTACCACTCGGTCCTCCTTCATCAACATCTTCTTTTTTATCAGATTCATCTTCATCCTCAACATCATCATCATTATCACCATCATCACCATCCTTAATCTTTAACAACTCACTCTTTGATCCCTTAAGATTTAGCAAAATCTTCTTATTCTTCTTCTCCAGATCCTCTATCCTCTTTACCGAAGCCAGCACCAACTCAATTTTACTAGTAAGTGCATGGTGGGCTCGGCCTAGAGCTCTCTCATACTAGGCACTTTTCTCGCTGAGCTGTCCAATCTGCTTTGCCTAAGCTGCATTCACCTCCATCAGCTTGTTTAGCTGAGTAGCTTTTAGCTCATTGGTGGCAATCAGCCTTAACACAATGCGGTTGAGGTTAGCAAGCTGTTCATCTAACTCGATATTGGGTAGAGTGAATCTAGGTGTAACTGTGGATTGGGTTGAAGGACCAGCCTGGTGAGTAGTTATGGTAGTGGTGGATGTGGTGAAGATGGGAGGAGGTGTGGTAATGGATTGTGGTGGAGTAGGTGTATGAGTGGTGGATGGAGTGGTGGCTATGGTAGTAGGTGTGGTAGTGGTGGTGGCTATGCAGTAGTGGTGGCTGTGGTAGTAGTGGTGGTTGTGGTAGTGGGTGTGGCTGTGGTAGTGGTGGTGGCTGTGGCAGTGGCAGTAGAAGAAGATATGATCAAAGTAAACCTTGGCCTCTTACTCTTCTTCCCATGGGGACGGGCCATTCTCTTTTTCCTTGAGCCCTTGGAGACAGAAGCTCCCCCTGAGCTGTGTGGCTGGTCTGGGGTGTAGAAGGATCATTGACATCTGTAGCAGCACCCTTTGACCCATCCTGGCGTCCACCAATCGCCTCCTTCCCTCTATCAGTGGCCACAACTCGGCTACCAACAGTCCTCACCAGTGGCTCCTCATCAAACACTTCCTTTTCATCTAGTTGGAAGTCTTGGTGGAAGGCAATATTCTTAGTTCCACCAGGTGCCTCACCACCTTGACCATCATCATGGTCATCATCATCGTCGTCTTCTTCGTCAGTTGGTAGCTCAATTGGCACAACATCTGAGTCACTATCATCATGACGCCACTTCTTGTGAGAGGGCGCCACATAATCTTCACTAGCCAAGTTCCCGAACAATCTCCTGACTGGGGGCTTCACCTGCTTCCCCCAGTAGACCTTCATCTGACCCAATGAGGTGTCATCCATAACCTCCAAATCACAGCATCATCGTTCTCCTTTGGTAGCATAGGAAGCTTCTCGTCAATAATCATCTATAGAAAACTTAGGTACATGCAAAAGCCTTCCTTGCCGTTGGCCTCGAGGTTCTCTAAACAGGTGATTTGATCAGACATCTCGTCAAATCCTCCTCTCTTTGACGCTATGCACTTGATAATGACATGGGCTAAGTACTTAAACTAGGGCACAGGTTGCACTTGTTGAGCACACTTGCGTTGATGTCCCTAGTGTACTTCATCCGCAGAAAACATCCACGAAGAGTTAGAGGGTGTAGCTTGGTTGGGTGGTCACCATCCTCACCCAGATCCAAGACTCGCCTTAGATCGTCAACTGTAATACTAATCTCCTACCCGAAGATCGAACTTCGAATGCTATGAGGCTCAGTGGACCTGTCAACTGTAGCACCTTCCCAGAAGGTCTGCTGTAATGATCTGTATGGCATGCAAGGAGTAGATATGGCCTTGAAGATCCTCGATCTCCTCAAAAAGCCTAGAATCCCAGTAAACTCGGATGCATTCTGGGTAGAAGCATCTAAATGAGCACAAATGTTGTGTTTCGTGCTCATGGTCTATCTGTCAGTCATGTTGCTACAAAACAAGAAACATATACATTAGATTCATGCATAACAGAAGGTAGTTGGAACTAAGCTGTTTTATCATACTGATTCAGTCGTGCGACTGAACCATACGACTGAGTTTTAGTCGTACGATTGCATTCAGTCACTTGATTGAGCCTGCGTCTGAGTTCAGTCGTGCGACTGAACCTTCGACTAAGCTTAGTCATATGCTACACCATGCGGTTGGGTCAGTCGTGCGACTGAACCCATACGCATGATTCATACATGCGATTGACTCGTTCGCCTGACTCAATCGTGCGACTGAAGTTCATCATCATGATCATTCGTACCCTAGATTGTTGAACACCCTAGAATTGAATATTTGTCAAAACTTTATATTAGACTTTGTGTTTAGACTCATTAGACTCGCAGAAACTCGAAATAACACTTAATGTCCTTTAAATCAACATTTATGTCCAGTTAAGTGGTCTATTTTAAGGTTTAGTCTTGGTTCTAGAATTTAGCCCAATCAGTCCTTAAAGATGCGATTAACATGTTCATTTGGATGGATTTCAGTCGCCCAGTACCTGTTGATGAGTATAATAACCGTTAGAATCACAGATCAGGCAGTAATCACAGTCAAACGAAATTTAGGCAGAGTATCTGTGAGTATGGGCGATTTCAGAGAACTTGAAGGGTGGTAAGGGTTACGACCAACTAAACCCCTTATTTATACTATTTTAAATGTTAGTCATGCGACTGGACCCATACTTAAGCTCCAGTCTTGCGACTGGGACCATACTCATGCTTCAGTTGTACGATTAGGGTTCAGTCATGCGACTGGCTCATACTCCTTCATCCATTCGTACGATTGGTTCAGTCTTGTGGTCCAATCTCATGGTTTTCCTATACTCTGGTCCAATCGTGTGACTAGCTCATACTTATGGTTCAATCGTGCGATTGGCTCATCCATAAGATTCATTCGTACGATTGGCTTATCCTTATGAGTTTGACCTCTTGCACTTTCAAACACTTAACAATTTTAACTATTGATTATAACATTATGACCTTTGATCATCTCAGACATGATCCTTTTAATTTAAACCAATTGGTTACCTCAGACGTGGCCCCCTTTTTAGAGAGTGATTCACAGAATTCGTTTAGTTGAATAGTCTGATGTCTACACTACAAAAGACTAGATTTGAAAACAACTTTGAAATTTAAAAGAAAACAAGACATATTTTTGTTGTTTTTGGGTTTGAGCAGAACAGTTTCAAGTTAATTTTATCATTTCTGGAAAGTTCATTATGGAATCATATAGGTATATCATAATCATTTGGGAACCCCTTTTAATATGCACTTTGATGCTAGATTCTTGTTTTGTCTGGGAGTCAATAGCACTATCAAGAAATCATACTAGAGCTATAAGATGCACACATTGATTTTGACTTTCAAGAATTGCAGCCACGATGATTGTCAGTATACTTGTCCACTTAAATCCATACATAGATTTTTGACTCACATTGGTGATATATTAGATTACATTATTTCAACAAGCATTTGTGGATCCCACACTTATATGGTAATCAACATTCCTCAGGATATTTTTGGGTGGTCTACGGGTATTGGACAAGAAGGAACTATTCTAAGAGCTTTCAAAGATGCCAAGCCTCAGGTCAGTGCCATCGCACAACAGAGAGGCGCAAACAACAATGAATTCTAAAATATTTAGGTTATGCTTATCTTCAGGTCAATGCCATCGCACAACAAAGAGGTACACAACCTATCTTCTTGTTAGAGCATTTATTTTTCTTTTGCACACAACATGCCAACAACATTAGTCATTAGCTTGATTGCTTTTAGCAGTTTTTCCATGTGCTTTGCTTATATTTATGGTCATCCGCACACATTTGTGGCATTATTTTACTCGTCACCCCTTATTGGAAACGTGTTGATTGTGTTAACCAGAGATAAGATGAGAACCCATAGCAAGTTAAACAATTTAGTTTGAATTGTAATTCACCAATGAAGTCTACTCATCTATTGTGTTGAATCTACCGACACATCATATAATGAACTAGCAACCTCTAGGTCTACTTTTTATATGTTACCTCAGTAGCAGACTAGTTTAACTATCATTTGTCATTTTTTAGTTGTTCTTAGACTTCTCAAACTTGTACTTTGAATTTCACATTTAGAGAAAATCAGTTTCTTGGATCGATAAACATCATTTCTCATCTATTGTGTTCTTAGACTTCCCAACCAATTTATTCCCTATGTACTATCATTTTTGTGAAGTCGGTTTCTTGGATTGATAAACATCCGAGCATGTTCTTGATGGAAGGATAAACAACAGCACAAACCCAAAATCAAACAATAATACGAACTATAATTGAATGGTTTCATTGATAAAACCTAATGATTACAAGCTCGTTACAACATAAGAATCAAGACTCTTGGCAAGGGGAAGATCGAGCATTATCTCCCCTCTCATCCGGCAGTCCTAGGCTCCCGGGCACACTGTTTCTAAAACCCTTAGAAATCCTTTATCTCTCTATACATTGAAACTGGTATATATAGGCCTCGGCCCATATTAGATGCTGCCCATTCGTGCGATTGGACCATGCATATGGTTCAATCGTACGACTGGACCATGCGTATGGTTCAATCGTACGACTGGACCATACTTATGGTTCAGTCCTACGAATGTCCCAATCGCATCTCTCAGTCACACGACTTGTCCATTAGCATGGCTCAGTCATACGACTGAGTCTCATTCGTATATGCTCCTGCGAATGACCCAGTTTCATGTGTTTACAACATATCAGGTGTTAACATTAAGCCTAGACTATTCGACAAGCGACAAACACACTATATATGACTATATATGCTCCAATAATTTTCCATAAGCTTTGAATCATAATCATAGATTTGATTTCATCTCTTTTAGCTAACCTGCCTTCCCCCCAAGTTTTTTTATATATTTAAATACTGCAACGAATTAAATACTAACCTAAAACTATTCTTCCCCTAAAATTCTAAAACCGAAAATCTTTTTGTGTTTTTGGATTTTAATTGACAGGAAAATAAAATAAAATAAAATAACTAATAAACTAATCGCCAGACTAAGGACTGTCATCTTCTTGAATCACGTCACTTTTTTTTTCACGCCATTAACCTCTAAAAGATATAAAAACCTAGGTTTGTCAAATGCTTTTGTGTAGAGGTCGGCGCGTTGAAAATCAGTATTAATCTTAACAACATCGATTAATTTCTTTTCAAAAAAGTCACGTATAAAGTGATATTAAATACCGGGTGTTTTGTTTTAGGATGTTGGACCAGATTTTTGGTTACAACAATTGCAGCAGATTATCAACAAAAATAGGGGTGTTAGAAAATTGCAAACCATAGTGGTGCATTTGGTGTTGAATCCAAATGATTTGAGAACAGCAACTTGTAGCAGCAATGTATTCAGCTTCACATGTTGGCAGAGCCACTGAGGTCAGCTTCTTACACTGCTAGGTAACTAACCATCTACCAAAGAACTAACATCCTGCTAATGTTGACTTATAATTCATTTTGCAACCACCATAGTCCGAGTTAATATACGTTGTAAGCTCAAAGTCATCATCATGAGGATACCATAACCCGAGTGTTGGAGTACCCTTCAAATAACGAAAAATCCTTTTAACCCCGATGAGATGACTTCTTTTGGTTTTGCCTGATATCTGGAGCAAAGACATGGAGTACATGATATCAGGACGCGAAGCTGTGAGGTACATGAGAGATCTAATCATTTCTCTATACATGGTGGCATCAACCAGATCACCATTTTCGTCGGGTGCCATATCATGGTTCGTGGCCGGTGGAGTTCTAGCTGCCGAAGCATTCTCCATGTCGAATCGATTAAGGATATCTCCTACATATTTGGTCTGATGTAGGAAGATTCCTTTTGGTGTCTGATCCACCTGTAAGCCAAGGAAGAACTTCATCTCCCCCATGGCACTCATCTTAAACTCTGCGTTCATTACAGATTCGAATTTGTTACATAATTCTTCGTTTTTGGTACCAAAGATTATGTCATCCACATAAATCTATACTAGCAGTAAATCTCCATCCTTTCCTTTGATAAACAATGTACAGTCAATAACTCTTCTGTGAAAACCGTGTTTCACAAGATGAGTTTAGAGTTTCTCATACCAGGCTCTAGGGGCTTGATGGAGCCTGTAAAGAGCCTTGTCCAGTTTGTAAACTCTATCTCGATGATAAGGATCCTCAAATCCTTTGGGTTGGCTGACATAGACTGTTTCACGAATTTCACCATGAAGGAAAGCACTTTTCACATCTAGTTGATAAACTTTAATCTTCATGTAGGATGCATAGGCTAGAAATATACATATTGCTTCCATCCTTGCCACTAGTGCAAACATTTCATTGTAATCAATGCCTTTGACTTGTCAAAATCCTTGAACTACAAGTCGAGCCTTATTCTTGATTATGACCCCTTGGTCATCTTTCTTGCACTTCAGTACCCATTTAGTGCCAATCACCTTAGCACCTTTTGGTTTGTCCACAAGGGTCCATACTCCTAACTTCTTGAATTGTAGGAGTTCTTCTTGCATCGCACTGACCCATGCCTTATCGTTTAAGGCTTCACTCACATATTTTGGCTCAAATTAAGACACAAAACATCGATATGATCATCGTGAAGGTATCCCTTTTCTGTTACCAAGGCATAATCAACTGATTATAGCTAACTTCGTGTCTGTACTCCCAATCTAACATCCCAATGATGTTTCCAAGGGATGATAAACATTTATCTGAGATCCAGGAGTTGTGGGAACAACTACTTCGGTATCCAGATTGTTAAACCCACGTTCAGTGTCTGTAGCTGTTGGAGTATGAGGTTCTGAAGTGTCAGAGGCATTAGGATTTGATGCCTATGTACTTTCATTGGTGGGAACCTATTCCTCCTATTCCATATTTGTAGTCTCAACTTCTTCATCATCATCAAAAGAGGCACTTACTTCAAGCTCTCCCCCTGAAGGGCTTGAATATCATCAGAAGGAGCAGTTGATGTCGAGTCTGGAGGAGGAGTGTTTAGAACATCATACAACATCCTAATAGAAAGCTCGTCATCAGTATGCAAATGCGGCAGATTAAAGGATTTAAAGAATCAATCATAGTCAAGAAGGAGGGTCCTTTTCTAGAGGGGGTGGTGGAATCTTTGAACATCAACGTTGCACCACACTTCGACCTGACCTGTTGAGTTGTTATAAACTCTCTTATCTAGTATGTTGTATCCAGGAAAAATGCCTTCTTCTGCCTTCTCACTGAACTTCCCAGTCTGAGTCTTTTTCAACAACGTGCATGGTGTGCCAAACAGTTCTAGATACTCCAGGTTGGCTTTACGTCGAGCAGCTCATAACATGTTTTCCCATGTCTTTTGACCACTAGGACTCAATTGAGTGTAAGCTCATAACATGTTTTCCCATGTCTTTTGACCACTAGGACTCAATTGAGTGTATAACAAGCATTAGCCACCGTCTCATTCGAGAATTGAATAGGCAGTTTCGACTCGGCTAGCATTGTCCTGTCTGTCTCTATCAAGCTTCTATTTTTCCTTTCAGCAATGTCATTCATCTGTGGAGTATAGGCAGATGTGAATTGATGTACAATTCCTCTTTCTTTACAGTATGCCTCAATCCACTGATTCTTGAACTTTGTGTCGTCGTCTGATCGAATCTGCCTTACTTTCAACTTGTAGAGTGATTCCAATGTAGTTACTAGATGTTTGAATGTTTCAAAAGTTTCTGATTTGGCTGTCAGAAACATTACCCAAGAGAATCTTGACTAATCATCCGTTACTACAAAGCAATACAGATCTCTAGCAATGCTCTTTGTGCTGACAGGGCCAAACAGATCCTTGCGAGAAGCTCGAGAGGCATATCAATTTTAACTTTCTTTGCCTTGTGAGCTTTCTTTGTCTGTTTCCCTTTCTTACATGCTACGCAGAAGTCTGGAAGCTGGAAGTTCTTGACATTTACACCATTCACTAAATCATTCTGAACCAAATGATTCATCTTCTTACGATTGATGCGTCCCATTCTCCTATGCCATGATACTGAATCCCTCTCAGTTGCCTTTGACAAGAAGCATTGAAAAGTGTGATCGGTTGTGGAGGCTTTTGATAGATTCAAGACATACAAGTCGTTATATCTTGAAGCTAACATAAGAACCTTATCCTCCTCAATCACATATTCCTTCTTCAACATGTAACACTTTTTGTTGTCAAATACAACTTTAAATCCTTTATCACATATCTGGGAGACTAAAAGTAAGTTGTTCTGTAGTTGTTGAACATAGTTGACCTTGTCAAACTTTCACTTTCTCGTTTCCAACTTCGCCTTGTGCGGTGTTGTAACCTCCTTTGTTCCCAGCAAATGAAACATGTCCCCCTTTAATTTGTTTGATATTGAAAAGGAGGGATGAAGTCCCTATCATGTGCCTAGATGCCCTACTATCAATAATCCAGGTATTAGTGATAGCGCTATAGCGGATAGCCTGCACATTCAAAGAAACTTATTAGTTCGGATTTGGGACCCAAGCCTTAACTGGCTTGGGTGACCCAGAGGAATCACATATCATAAACTCAACCCTTTGTCCTTTAGAGGATGAGGGCATATCTTTCTTCTTATTCTCCTTGCAATCAGACACTATACTTTATTTTTCTTTCCATAAACTAGTTTTATGTAGGGCCTGTTTGTGGTAAACAGACGACTGGCTTATTGTTTGAACTTTAGGTTCACTAATACTCTTAGGTGGAGTATTAGATCTCATTTTAGAAAAACTTGGTTTTGCATCATAAATTTCAGTTTTCTTTTTGGGCGTTTGATAATAAGGACAATTAGAAGAGATATGTCCTTGTTTTCCTCCACTGTAGCAAGATCTTGCTTCTACAGATTGAAGAAAACTTTTATGTGATTTTGAGTTTGGTGAAGGTGTGAGGTGTGTCTGGTTGGGTTTTGTCACTTCTCTTTTAGATGTTTTAGCCTTATTAACAAAATTAAATGTTTTAACATTTTAAATATCTTTAACTTGCAGTTTATTTGGACTTTGATGATTTACACATTTTTGGTTAACTTGTTTAGTCATTTTGGGTTCTGAAATGGACATTTGTGAACCTGACCTTACATTAACCCTTTTAATTTCATCATCCAAATTCGCAACTGGCATCTTGCCTTTTGATTTCAAAGTAGACTCCTTCTGTTTAGTGATAGAGCTTACAGTTTTACCTATGGAATCAGGATCATTAACCAGAGGAGTGCACACCACATGATCCTTTTGCTGGGTTGTTATTGATAGGTCTACATTTAGTATTTAAAAAGATCTCATGTGGTGGTGGAACTACTTTGTAACCCAACCCTTCCTCATTATTTTGTTATTTCACTAAGTTTTGAACTATGTGAGAAGAACTAGTCCAACTATGCAGTTTTTGTTTTAAAGAATTAACCTCGATTTCCAAAACTGCTTTCTCCTTTCTGGTTTCTCCTAAATAATTTAAATAAAACTTTACATCATTAGATTGATTTAAGGTAACAACCTCGGTTTCCCTTAGTTGTTTACCCAACAGTTCTATTTTTTCTTTGAAACTGCACTCATTTTGTTTAAATATACGATTAGCTTCAGTGTAGAGTTGTAAGTCATTTACTAAGTTATCATTGTGTTCTAATAACCTAGCAGATTTCGGATCAATGCTTTTCCTAAATTTTTCACATTCAGAACAAGCATGTTTTGCAAATAATTGATCTAAAGAACTTACCTGTGAGGAGTCAGTTGAATCAGCCATGAAAGTAGAGTTAGCTCTTCTGTTGCTAGAGATTCTAAACTTGTTGCTCTGAGTTCTTCCTCAACCATGTGATTTACCACGTTCATAGCTTCTTCTGTATCTAACATCGCTTGCTCACCTGTAATCTCACCTTCACCAGCAGATCCATCATCTAGTGCTATATTTGATTCTCTAGGAGAAACAAAGCGGAAGGACCAGTCTTGCCCTTCATCACCTTAAGCAGTTAGAGCCTTTGTCTCCTTGCTTGAAGAAGCAGCTCCAATCACGCCCATGTCTTGATGGTTGAATGTAGAATATGGGTTTCCATTTCCTGTATTCTTGGGCTTTACACATTTACATTTAAAATGCCTCTTTTCACCACAGTTGAAGCATGCGACTTTGTTTTTTTCAAAACCAAAAGTCGTATCTTTCGTGGCTACTAGATTCTGCCCCGTCTTCTTGACAATTTTTAGCTCTTCTGACTGCACTTCCTAAAGCCCACATGATGTCCATTCTCCCCAGTTCATTCTCATTAATTTGCTCGTAATCTTTGTCTGCAAGATGAAAATTCCAATCTTCCCGGCAACTAAACCATCATAGGATTGAACAACCGCTGCTAGAAGATCCATATGCTCCTTAGCCACTTCCACTATGATATTACCGAGATTCTCAGCCTTCAACTTTGTAGTTTTGGCTTTAGGCACTATGTATTGGGTCCCTAATAACCCTGACATTCCTGAACCTGAAGCAGTGGTTTGGGAAGGAGGAGATGAACTCGACACAAATGTTGTTTGTAATGGTGCTCCTAACACAGCTGGAGTGGGAATTGAGTTGTAGAGTGAATGATTCTGAACGTAGGATCCTTTCTTTGACTTGTACTTCATTCTTAGTTCTTCCTCTTTAACTTCAAGATGAATTCATTTATGTTTAATGTCACAAGAATGTTGTTCTGTCTCAGGTTAGACACAAATGAGTCCCATTTCTCAGGCAAACTATTAGCAAAACATGAAACTTTGGCTTCTATTGATGTGGTTACGCCATGAGTGTGCAGCTCACTCATCAGATGATAAAATCTGTCAATAATATCATCTAAGCTCTCATTCCCTATCGAAGAGAAGTTACCGAACTCCTTCTTAAGAGCCTTAGCTTTCAGTGCCTTTAATGTCGTGTTTCCATCATACCTCTTCTACAGAGCTTCCCATAGCTTTTTGGCCTGCTTGTTCTCAGAAAACTGATGAAAGATGTCTTTCAGGATTGACTGAGTCAACAGGGCATAAACTTTCTTCTCAGCATTGAAGAGTATCTTCTGAGCTTCACTCATTCCTCCCAAAGTTAACTTGACTCCATTTATACCGACTGGTACTGTGTAACCAGTCTCTATGGAAGTCCAAAGATTGGGATCAACTCCATTTAGGTAAATCTCAAACCACTATTTACACTAAGGATATTCATCTAACGTTAACAACTTTGGTGGTTTATTATGATTACTAATCTCATTTCCCAGAAGTAGTAGGTTCTGGATGCGTGAGTCCTTCCTGATAGTAAACGCAGCAAACTGATCTTCCATTTCTATAAACTTAGTACTTGGAGAGTAGGACAGTTTCACTCATGCGAATGGGCTATAAGTATGGATCACTCGTGCAAATGAACTATGAGTATGGATCACTCGTGCGAATGATTTCAATCGTGCGATTGGATTCGGTCATGCGTATGAACAAGACGATTGGAAGCAAACGACTGGGGTTATTCAGTCGTGCGAATCGAGTGAACGAATGAGGTCAATCGTACGAATGTGCTAGTCATGTTGATACATGTGTACCTAGTTTCTGAGCTTAAGGTAAAATGTCTTTATTGTCTTACACATATGTAATAGAATGGGTAGTTAATGAAATACAATGTGTGGTTGTGCTTATAATGTTGAATATTTCATTGCTTAGTATGTAATAACACTTATTGAACTTACTATATAGGTTTGTGGTTGTTTGAATAGATTTAATTCAAATAATGATTGTGAAACATATTCAAACTTAATCATATGATTTCTCATGCGAATGGCCCATCCTAATGGACCATACGCATGAACAACTTCATGCAAATGAACTAGTCGCACGACTGAACAAGGAGACTGGATCAGTCGCATGATAGTAAAATGAGATTGACTCAGTCGCATGACTTAACACTCAGTCGTGCGAATGGATCAACCGCATGACTCAATCGCACGACTGAAACATGGTTCAGTCGCCCGAATAAGAAACCCTAACCTATAAATACCACTTAAATCGTGGAAAAACACAACACTTCGATAACCTACGTACTAAATCATACCCTAGCCGTCCAGAGACCTCTAAGAACCTGTTCCAAGTTCATAGATCGCACAAGATCAATTACCAATCATTCTTAACATTTAGATTCAATCCACAATTGTTTCTACGTGCGTCTCACTGATTGGATCGCCAATCAAAAGGATTCACACTATTTGATTCGGTATACACGTATACGAGTTAGTATTTGTTCATACACGATCCAAACAAGTGGTATCAGAGCCTTGGCTCTTGATTTATGTATGATTCAATCATTTTTGATACAAAAATTGTGTTTTTTCACTAAAAACGCACTCTTTTTGTGTAAAACGGTGTCTTAGATGTTTCCAGTTCGTAAAGTTAACTTTTTCTGGCATATGGCAATTAGGGTTAGTGAAAATTGGAGTTTTTGCATCCAAAATACCTTAAACCTACGAATTTTCAAGTTTCAGCAGCTCTAGTCGCACTATTGACTCAACGCACAACTGAATTCATATGCATCCCTCATACGAACGATTGGACTCATTCGTACCTTCATTCGTACGACTGAACTGTATAGTCGCATTGTTCATTTGCACATGTCCATACGCACGATTGATTAATCCGCATTGGTTCATTCGCACGTTTGAGCCATCCGCGTTGTCTAATCGCACGATTAGCCCAATCGCACACCCCCATTCGCATGAGTAAAGCAGTTTGTTCTAAAGTTTAAAGTTTATAGCAATGGAAGGCCAGTATTAGCGTTCACCACAGGTAGGGCTTTGAGGATCCAGAATCTATTGCTTCTGGAAAACGAAGTGGGTAATCATAACAACCCCCTAAGCTAATTACATTAGATGATTACCCATAGTGGAAGCAAATATTTGAGATCTACTTGAATGGTGTAGATCCCAATTTGTGGTAGTTGATAGAGACAGGGTACAGCATGCCTGTAGGTGCAGACGGAGTCAAAGTTACATAGGAGGCATGACTGATGGACAAAAGGTTAAGTACAATGCTGAGAAGAAAATGTATGCATTGCTTACTCAGTCAATTCCGAAGGACATTTTCCATCAATTTTCTGAGAACATGCAAGCTAAAAAGCTATGGGATGCATTGGAAAAGAGGTATGTGGGTAATGCATCGTTGAAAGCTCTGAAAGCTAAAGCGTTGAAGAAGGAATTTGACAACTTCTCGTCAATGGGAAAGGAGAGCTTAGACGATGTTATTGATCATTTCTACATCTGATGAGTGAGCTGCACACTCATGGAGTGACTACGTCTATGGAAGACAAAGTTTCAAACTTGCAGATGGTTGCCCGAGAGTGGAGTTCATTTGTATCCAACCACAGATAGAATGATATGCTCGCGAAGTTAGACATCAACGACTTCATTCTGAAACTACGAGAAGAAGAATTGAGGATGATGTACAAGGCATAAAAGTCTACTTATGATCAGAATCTAGCCCTGTATAACTCAACTCCTCGAGCCAAAATGTCTGGAGCTCCACTACAAACAACTTTTGTGTCGAGTTCAGCTGGTCCATCTTAAGCCTCTTCTTCAGGATCTGAAAACATTGGTCGTCTGGTACCCAATACATAGCACCTGAAGCAAATGCTACAATACTGAAGACCGAGAATCTTGGGAATGTGACTGTTGAGGTAGCAAAGGTGCACATGGACCTCTTAGCCGTGGTAGTCCACTCCTATGATGGGCAAGTTGCTGGGAAAATTAGGAACAAGCATCTAGCAGATGAGGACTATGAGCAAGTTGACGAGACAGAGCTGGAACGGATGGATATAATATGGGCCTTAGCAAGTGCTGTCCGAATAGCTAAGAAGTTTGTGAAGAAGACCGGACATAATCTGATTGCCACTAAGGACACAACCTTTGGTTTTGACAAATCCAAGGTTACCTGCTTCAATTGTGGGGAAAAGGGGCACTTCAAACATGAATGTGTGAAGCCCAAGAAGACGGGAAATGGGAATCCATTCTCATCTTTCTCTCATCAGGAGAAGCCCACAAACAGTCCTACTTCGTCAAGCAAGGAACCTAAAGCCTTGACTCTTGATGATGAAGGAAAAGATTGGAGCTTCTGGTTTGTGTCTCCGGGAGAATCCAACATTACTAGTGTCGAGGACTTAGATGACGACTCAGCAAGTGAGGGTGATATTGCAATGGAGGTCATGATGTCAAACATTGAAGAATCTGCAAAAGTAGTTGATCACCTACCTGAAGAAAGGACAAGTACAACAAGTCCAGAATCACCAGAACCAGAGAAGTCAGACACTGCTTTCATGGTTGACTCAACCACTCCCTCTCAGGGTGTTCTCTACAATTCTGAAACAAACACATGGATTGTAGATAACGGAGCATCAAGGCACATGATTGGAAACGGGCACTCCTATCAACGTCAAACAATCAAAGGAGGTCATGTTTCTTTTGCTGGAAACAAAGGAGGGTACATCACAGCTCAAGGGGAGGTAGGGAACCAGAAAGTAAAGTTTGATAAGGTAAACTACGTTCAACGCTTCAAAACAATTTACTTTCCGTGTCCTAAATTTGTGACAAGGGTTTTAAGGTAGTTTTTGATAACAAAAAGTGCTATGTCCTGAAAAAGGACTATGTGATCCTGGAGGACCAAGTCTTAATGTCAGCCTCAAGATATAATGACCTTTTGTCTTGGATCTATCGAAGACCTCAACAACAGATCATCAAGTACAGTGCTTCCTGTCAAAAGCTACTGAGAAGGATTCAATCTCATGGCATAGGAGAATGGGGCACATAAATCCACGGAAGATGAACCACTTGATCCAGAATGATCTCGTGCAAGGAGTCAATGTCAAGAACTTCCACTCCTGGACTTTTGTGTCACCTGCAAGAAAGGAAAACAGACAAAGAAATCTCATAAGGCAAAGAAAGTTAATTCTATAAAACTGCCTCTTGAGCTTCTTCACATGGATCTGTTTAGTCCAGTAAGTACAAGGAGCATCGCAGGCGACTTGTACTCTTCACATGGATCTGTTTAGTCCAGTAAGTACAGGAGCATCGCGGGCGACTTGTACTGCTAGTAGTTACAATGACTACTCAAGATTCTCTTGGGTGATGTTTCTGAAATCAAAAGCAGAAACATTTGAGTCATTCAAAGAATTTGTAACTACATTGGAGTCTCTCTACAAGCTGAAGGTGAGACAAGTACGCTCAGACAACGGAACCGAGTTCAAGAACCAATGGATGGAGGCTTTCTACAAAGAAAAAGGAATTGTGCACCGGTTCATTTCCGCCTACACTCCTCAAATGAATGGGGTTGCTGAGAGAAAGAACCACAACTTAATAGAGACCGCACGCACAATGCTAGCAGACTCGAAACTACCTATCCAATTTTTGAATGAGGCAGTAGCCAATGCATGTTACACGCTAAATCGAGTTCTGGTAGTAAAACGTCATGGCAAGACGTGTTACGAGTTACTTCAACAACATAAACCAAATCTGGAGTATCTCAAACCGTTTGGAGCACCATGCACGTTGCTAAAGAAAACTCAGGATGGGAAGTTTAGCAAGAAGGCAGAAGAGGGCATCTTTCTAGGATACAACATATCGAATAAGAGAGTTTACAACAACTCAATGGGTCAAGTAGAGGTGTGGTGTAACGTTGATGTTCAGAGATATACCACCCCTCTTGCTGGCAAAGGTCCAGCTTTCTTTTTTGATTATGATGGATTCTTCAGTCTTTCAATATCCCTCTCTCCATATCTAATGATGAGTTAGCAGCAAAGATGATGTATGATGTTCTAAACATACCATCTTAGGAATCTACATCATCTAGTTCACAAGGTGATTCTTCTACCAACTCAATGGGAGCACTCGAGGTAAGTGACCCTTCCTCACGATGAATCCGTGGAGAATGACCAGGACACTCAGGAGAAACAGGTTCCTCCTACTGCAAGTCCACAAGCATCGGACATGATGCCTCTGAGTCTTCGGAACCTCACACTCCTACTGCCTCAAATACTGAACCAAACGTTCATAATCTAGATTCTGAGGTAGTTGTTCCCACCACTCTTGGATCACGTCTAAATGTCTATCATCCTCTGGAAAATGTCATTGGGGATGTAAGATCTAGAGTTCAGACAAGAAATCAGTTGTATTCACTGATTATGCCTCGGTAATGGAGAAAGGGTACCTTCATGATGGTGCTTATCGTTGTTTTGTGTCTCAGTTCTAGCCAAAATACGTTAGTGAAGCCCTAAATGATGAGGCATGGGTGAGTGCCATGCAAGAAGAACTTCTTTAGTTCAAGAAGTTAGGTGTATGGACACTGGTTGATAGAGCTAAAGGTGCTAAAGTCATTGGTACCAAATGAGTCTTGAAGTGTAAGAAAAATGACCAAGGTGTCATCATCAGGAACAAGGTTCTGCTTGTAGTTCAAGGATTTTGACAAGTCGAGGGAATTGATTACAATGAAGTATTTGCACCTGTGGCAAGAATGGAAGCAATCCGTATCTTCCTAGCCTATGCCGCTTACATGAAGATTAAAGTCTATCAATTGGATGTAAAGAGTGCATTTCTTCATGGTGAAATCCGAGAAACAATGTATGTCAGTCAACCCGAAGGAGTTGAGGATCCATATCATCTAGACAAAGTTTACAAACTAGATAAAGCTCTCTACGGGCTTCATCAAGCACCAAGAGCATGGTATGAAAAACTCATAACTCACCTTGTGAAACACGGATTTTGCAGAGGTGTAATTGACTGTACACTATTCTTCAAAGAGAAAGATGGTGATCAGCTGCTGGTTCAAATTTACATTGATGACATAATCTTCGGTTCCAAGAATGAAGAATTATGTAAAGAATTTGAAGTAGTGATGAAGGCAGAATTTGAGATGAGTGCCATCGGAGAGATGAAGTTCTTTCTTGGGTTACAGGTGGATCAAACACCAAAGGGGATATTCCTACATCAGACGAAGTATGTCGGGGATTTTCTTAGTTGGTTTGATATGGAGAATGCTTCTGAAGCTGGGACTCCACTTGCTACAAACCATGATGTAGCACCCGACTAGAATGGTAATCTGGTAATGCCGCCATGTACCGAGGAATGATTGGATCCCTCATGTACCTCACTGCCTCAAGTCCTAATATCATGTATGCAACATGTCTTTGTTCAAGATATCAGGCAAAACCAAAATTAACCATCTGATCGGGGTGAAACCGATATTTCGTTATCTGAAAGGTACACCAACACTTGGATTGTGGTATCCTCATGATGATGACTTTGAGCTAACCGCGTACAGTGACTCGGATTATGGTGACTGCAAGATGAATTACAAATCTACATCAGCGGGTTGTCAGTTCTTTGGGAGAAGATTAGTCACGTGGCAGTGTAAGAAGCAGACATTAGTTGCATTGTCAACTTGTGAAGCTGAGTATGTTGATGCGGTAAGCTGCTGTTCTCAAATCATCTGGATTCAACAAGAGATGCGGGACTATGGTTTGCAATTTTCTAACACCCCTATTTTTGTTGATAATTCTGCTGCAATAGCCATTACTAAAAATCCTGTCCAACATCCTAAGACCAAACACATCGGCATAAAATATCACTTTATACGTGATTGTTTTGAAAAGAATCTAATCGATGTTGTTAAAATAATACGGATTTTCAATGCGCTGACCTCTATACAAAAGCTTTTGATAAACCACGTTTTCTATACTTGTTAGAGGTCAACGGCGTTAAAAAGAAAAGTGAAGTAATTCAAGAAGATGACCATGCTTAGTCCGATGCGTAAAGTCAAGTTTTCTTGTATTTTCTTTAATTTTAGTTTATTAAATTTAATTAATTTTATTACTGTTGTTTCTTCGCCTATTAAAATCCTAAAAATGCAATTCTTTTACAGTTTTAGTATTTTAAGGGGAGAATAGGTTAAGTCAATAATTAAAAAAACAAGGGAGGAGGATGGGCTAGCTCATAGAAATGAGATCGACTCTGTGAAACCGATTCAATGACTGTGGAAAATGATAGTACACGGGAACAAAACATTTGGAACTTTAAAATATTAAATTGAATTAGATGCAAAGTTCAAAGATAAAGTCTGAGAAGTCTGGGAAATATAAAAGGAAAAATGATAGTACATTGGCTACTACTAAGGTAATGCAAAGAAAGTAGATCTAGAGGTTGTTAGACCACTACATGATGTGTCGGTAGATTCAACACAATAGATGATTAGACCTCATTGGTGAACTCAATTTAAACTAAACTGTTCAACTGACTGTGGGTTCCCATCTTATCACTGGTTAACACAATCAATTATTTCCAATAAGGGGTGACGAGCAAATAAACGCCACAAATGTGTGCGGATGACCACTAAAAGAGAAAAGCATGAAAAAATGAAAAATAAACGCAATCAAGCTGATAACCTACTTTGTTGGTGCGTTATGTGCAAAAAAAAATCATGCTATAACAAGAAGATAGGTTGTGTGCCTCTCTGCTGTGCGATGACACTGACCTGAGGATAAACATAACCTAGATATTCTAGAATTCAATGTTATTTGCTGCCTCTCTGCTATGCGGTGGCACTGACCTGAGGCTTGGCTTCTCTTTGAAAGCTCGAAGAATAGTCTCTTCTTGTCAAAATACCCGTAGACCGCTCAAAAATCTTCTGAGGAACGTTGATTACCATATAAGCGTGGGATCCACAAATGATGGTTGGAAGAATATAATATATTTTATCACCAATCTGTGTCAAAAGTCTATGTATGGATTTAAGTGGACCATTATACTGACAATCAGTGTGGCTGCAATTCTTGTAATCCAAATCAACGTATGCACCTCATAGTACCAGTATGATTTCCTAAAATTGCTAAATGACCCTCGATGAAAACAAGAATCTAGCATCAACTGAATTTGGAACATGTCTTGAATGATTTGATTACCTGTATGATTCCATAATGAATCGTTTCACTTATGATCAAAATAACTTGAAGCTGCCTATTCAATGAAATAAATCTGGTAGATTTCTATCTTAGGATTTCGACTCCACACAAAAACACAAAAACAATTTAGTAATGTTAGTTAAATTTTATTTTGTTTAAATTTGTTTGAGTCAGTTTAGTTGTATCTGTTAGACTATAGCGTGGAATTCAATCTGGAATTCAATTACTTAAAAGGGTCACGTCTGAGGTGATCACACATGCTTTCAAATGTAAAATTGAGTCACGTCTGAGGTAACAAATTGTTTTAAAAGGATCACGTCTGAGGTGATCAAAAGTTTTCCAAGTTAAAAGGATCATGTCTGAGATGATCCTGAGATGATCGTATGCTCAAAATGTTTAATAAATAGTTAGAAGTGTAAAATGTCAAATGATCATCAAGTCAAAATCATGAGTATGATCCATTCGCATGACTGGACCATGAGTATGAACCAATCATACGATTGGACCATACTTATGCCCTAGACAACCAAATGAAGCATGAGTATGAACCATTCACACGAATGGCTTACAAGATTGAGCCAGTCACCGAATGGAGTTGACCAAATGAGTCAGTCGCTCGACTGAAACCCATTGGCCGACTGAATGTGATTGACTGAACCAATCGCACGACTGAGGTCCAATCGCTTGAATGAACCAAAGGAATGGGTCTAGTCGCTCGATTGAAATCAGATTCAATATAAATAGGGCCATAGTCGATCGCATAAACTCATCACCCCCATTCACCCTAAAATCGCACAGCCTACCGTTACTCTGCCGAAATTTCTTCAGACCCAAATTAAGTTCATCTTGTGACATTCTAACGATCTCTGTTGATTTTACAGGTATAATGCGGTGCACTGTAAGAAAAACTCTGTTGATTTGAGCCCTAAATCACGAGATTTGGCCCTAACAAGACCCGAGACTGAAATTGGACAAATAAGCTAACTAAACTAATTAAAATGTTGAAATATAGGTTATTAGGTGATTAGTAGAGTGGTTGCGAGTCTATTGAATGAATACACGATGTCTAATTTGAAGAATTGCTCAAAATTCGAATGTCATTCGAACAGACAAACGTCAGACAACTGGACACCAGAATGAACTCCAATCGCATGATTGGGTTGGCCGAATGACTCAGTCAGCCGAATGGATAATCCGAATGAGCTCAGTCGGCCCACTGGACCAATCGCAGGTTCAGTCACCCGACTGAACTCAGTCGCATGTTTAGTCACCCGACTGTATTCAGTCGCTTGTTAGGTCAACCGACTGAACTCAGTCGTATGGTTCAATCGCATTATTGAACCTGATAGATCTCAAATAGTTTAACTTGAACTAAACTTTGTTTGTGGTGATCTAATGTCTGTGTGTCTTGTGTTACAGATTGATGGCTGGTAGGTGGTCCATCAACCCCAAGCATAATATTTGTGCCCATTTGGATGCCACAACTTGGAACGATGCCGAGTTTGCAGGGATCATTGCATTCCTAAAGAGATCCCAGATTCACAGAGCTATATCCACACTATGCACTCCCTATAGGTCTATACAGCAGGCCTTCTAGGAGGGGCCATCGGTTGATCGTTCACAAGAGCCCTACAGCATCTGGAGTACCATTCTTGGGCATGATATCAAGGTGACTGCAGATGATATTCATCGAGTACTCGATCTAGGTGACGATGCAAATCACCCGACCAGGCTACATCCTCTGACAGTTAGAGGGTGCTTCCTCAGGATGAAGTATGCTGGGGACATAAATGCAGGTGTGCTAAACAAAAGCAACCTGTGTCCCAGTTTAAGTACTTGGTGCATGTGATACTGTGTCCTAGAATGCCTACGTGGCACTGGTACTCAACCACCCTTTCAGTTTCTCCAGTATGATTTTTGCCTATCTGATAGAGAACCTAGAGGCAAAGGTCAAGGAGGGATTCTGCATGTACCTTAGATTCTTGCAGATGATTATCGATGAGAAGCTGCCTGCCTTCCCCAAAGAGAGCCATGATGCGGTATCGTTAGAGATTTTGGATGACACAACCTTGGGCCGTATGAAGGTCTACAGGGGAAGCAAGTCAAGCCCACTATGAAGAGACTCTTCGGGCATCTGGCCAAGGCTGATTACATGGCGTCGGCTAGGTGAAAGTGGCGCCATGAGGAGAGTGACTCAGATGTTAAGCAATTGCTCTTCCATCTGATGACTCCGACGATGACGATCATGATGACACCGGCGGAGACTCTAGGCCCGCTTCTACTAGGGGCCCCACTATCCATGTACATCTCCACCTCCTATAGATGCCATCACTACTAGCTTTCACCTGGATTTTTGTCCCCCAGATGAGGAGGCAGAGAGTGATGATGAGCCTCTCATGAGGACTGTGGGCGGCAGGGTGGTTGCCATAGAGAGAGGTTTGAGGTGGTTGGTGGATGCCCAGGGGATTCCGGGATGCTGCTGCTGATTCAGATCCCACATATGCCCCGGACCCGCACAACAGCCAAGGGGGAGCCTCTGTGCCTAGAGGCTCAAGGAAGAAGAGGATGGCACACCCCTATGGCAAGAAGGGGAAGAGATTGAAGTTCACCTTGACCTCATCTACCACCACAGCACTACCTCAGCCACACCTTCCACCACTACCACCACCACTACTACCACACCACCTTCCACCACCTCTACCACCTCATACACCACTATGACACCCACTCCACCATGTACACACTCCAATCCACCATCACTACACCTCATCCACCACCACCTACATCTATACCACCCTCAATCTTCACCACTACCACCACCACCACCTCTAGCCACCAAGCAGGACCGTCATCTTACCCCATTTCCATCTAGTCATCTCTACCTCCCTGGGGTAGAGGAATAGCTCTCAACATTGAACCTTATGGTGTTGAAGCTGTTATCAGCCGATGACGAGAAGACTGCTCAAATTCGTCAGTTAGTAGAGCTTACTGTTGCATAATCTCAGCAGATATCTCAACAGGCATAGCTGATTGAGGACCAGGCAAAGCAGATGGTTGCTCAGACCTGGAGATGTCCGAACTCTAGAAGCAAAATGTCCACTCAGCAAAGAGGATAAAGGAGTTGGAGGCTTCTTATAAGACCATCATGCTCAAGCTCAAGGGCTCGAAGGATAAGCCACTCAAGATAAGAGAAGGAGATGATGATGATGATGATGATGGTGAAGATGACGATAGTGATGATGATGAGGCTGACAGGATCAGTGATCTCAAGTTTGATGGATTAGAGTGTAACGCAGTGGAATAAGATCAAAAATTAGACAAATTATAGCAAGAATTTGATATTCGTATGCATTAAGAACAAAAACGGTTGTAACGAGAGAATATATTCTGTGAAAAGGAATGTTTCAATTATATCAAATGTTTCTGCTCAATCATTCACTGATTAATTAGGTTGACACTCCTTATATAGAGTGCAATCACTGCTGATATCACGGGATAGTGACATCTGGCAGATTTATTACAAAAATAACTAACACTTAACACAACTACTGAAATGTTCACAACTACTGAGAACATACCAGAGTGCTAAGCACAAAATATAAAAAACTAATGCTAAACTACTAAAACTAAACTACTGATTACAAAACTACTGAAAAGGGAAAATATAAAACTACTGAAAGAAAACTATCACAACTACTGAAGAAGACCTCTTCACCTGTTGTGACAACGTCTGATACTTGGTCTTCAGTACTTGTCTTCAGCACTTGTCTTCAGACTGTCTTCAGTACTTGTCTTCAGACTTTGTCTTCAGCACTTGTGTCTTCAGACTTTGTCTTCAGCACTTGTGTCTTCAGACTTTGTCTTCAGCACTTGTGTCTTCAGACTTTGTCTTCAGCACTTGTGTCTTTAGACTTTGTCTTCAGCACTTGTGTCTTCAGACTTTGTCTTCAGCACTTGTCTTCAGACTTTGTCTTCAGCACTTGTGTCTTCAGACTTTGTCTTCAGCACTTGTGTCTTCAGACTTTGTCTTCAGCACTTGTGTCTTCAGACTTTGTCTTCAGCACTTGTGTCTTCAGACTTTGTCTTCAGCACTTGTGTCTTCAGACTTTGTCTTCAGCACTTGTGTCTTCAGACTTGTCTTCAGCACTTGTGTCTTCAGACTGTCTTCAGCTCTTGTGTCTTCAGCAGTTGTTGTGACGTCTGTGGGACTTAAAGGTTTTTCTGATCGGCTCATTGGTTCTTTTGGTCCAACAAACTCCCCCTGAACCAATGCAGCCAAAACCTTTAACTTTATTGAGGTCCCACTTATTGTTGGCAAAGACTTCTCTTGATCAACTTTAGAGAATCGGATCAACACAGGCCAGGAAGAGGTTTCTAATCATGTGTTTGGCTAAGTATGGAGGGGAACTCTGTTTTGGGGAATCTGGACATAGAGTTGTGATCCTAACCATGAAACCTAGTTCCCATTTACGAGTCTGTAAGACTCACGAACATAGGCCTCAAGGAGAACAACCTGTTCCTCCTTGGAGAGTTCTTCTACTCCTCCTTCAAAGAAGAACTCTGGACCATAGTACTCAGATAGGTACTTTACAGTCCTGCCATTCTTCAACTCCACAGTAGTTACCTCCCTATAGACAAATTCATTAGGATGGGTGCCCTCAAGGAGTAACTGGAGCTTATTCTTCTTAATGTCTTCAAGCTTCTTATATAATAACCCCTTTTTGATCATCTTGTTTTCCAGTAAGGCTTGAGGGGTCATTTTTGATTGATGAGCCTTCTTGAATTCATCGAGTATTTTCCAAGGTGAGACTACAATGGCCAACATGATTGTAGAGTCTATTGTTTTTCTAACCTAGCCATTGTATCTATGTGGAATGGATCTTTTGTGTATTCTAGAGCTCACCTTGGGGTCTGGCCATACTCTCACTCTCTCTTTTTGATACTGAAATGTGTGTCTGAGAGTGTACAGCCTCTGAGCATGCCCTTTCATGGCTTGTATAGATGATGACTGGGGAAATTCCTTGTCAACCATCTTCAGTAGTTGCTCATCATGCTGCTTCTGCTGTTCTTCATCTTCTATTTTGACTCTAACCATTTCCCTTTGTGAGTCAGGTGTGATCATGAGTTGACTCCTTGGTTCTGGTACCCTTAGAACAGCAGAGAGTGGCAGACTATCATCTTCATCATCTTTTCTTCATCTTCTTCTTCATCTTTTCTATGCTCAACACCCTTCTCCTCCTTCTAGGTGCATCATGGATGATGGTTGGGTTGGTTTTTGTGGTAAAGGAATTGGATTTGAGGGTTGAGGATGTTTGGATTTGAGTTTTGAGATTGGTTTGGAGATTTGAGGGGTAGGCTATTTTTGAGTGGGTGATTGGGAAGGTTGTTCAAGCATTTTGGTTGTAAGTTTGGCTTTTGTGAGTTTTGCCATTTCAAGCCTTTCCCAACTCCAGCCTCATCAAGTGCTTCAATAATTATCCCTTATTAAATTGCTCAGACAAACAGATTCTGGTGGCTATAGCCAGAATGCTGTCTCTGGTCCATGAACGAATCTCCATCAGTGATCTTCCTAAAATTTGGCTATGAATCGAATCATGATCTCCAATCTCTCTTTCTCCAGCACACTATACCCAGCCCATCTGTTTTGGATTTCATTTACTTCCAACTCCTGATCTCACTGTCTAGTTGGCTGTATCAAAGTCTTGATGAAGAGTTGCTCAATGATTTTGTCCATGGATTGGATGTGTGCTTCATCTGCATCTTTTATCAGCTCCTCCAAGGATTTTTCTTCAGCATTCTTTTGATCACCAACACTTTTCTTTCTTTTGTAAGTGATCAGTTGTTGTTCCTTTTCCTTCTCCAACTCCTTGGTTTTCTCGTGCCTTCTCATCCTCAGTTCTTTTTCTTTTCTTTTCTTTCACTGCTGTACTCTCCCCCTTTTTGGATGCATTGGTTGCAGGGATTTGTACCGCAGAAAGTTTCTTGTGCACAGCATCATCAATGAGTGGTTGTAGACTTGAGGAGATCCTCTCATCAATGGCTTTATGAACAATGTCATTGATGATGGGAGAATGAGAGGTAAGGATTGTTGGAATGCAGCAACCATCTGCTCAGGGGGGTTCTGTCCCTAAGAGATAGTGCCGAAGGCAGAGGCTGGAGGCTCAGTGAAGTGAGAGGGTGAAGTGTTTGGGGGACCTTCGAATGAAGGTGCCATCTGTGGGTTAGTGGGGGCAGATGGACTTACATCCTGAGACTTCTTGGCAAGCAGTTCTTGTAGTCTACTTACCTCAGCCTCCAGGATGGTGTTGTGGGCTAGAACATCATAGAAAAAGCCTAGGTCATCATCAGCAGATGTTGAATCACCTGACCTCCTGCTTGTAGCAGGATGTACATGCACCGGGTGTAGACCAGTTTTAGCATGTGCCCCTTTTTCTTGGAATGGGGACTTCCAGCATCAGGACGATGTCCTTCATCAGCTATTGCCTCTGGTGAGGTCTTAGCTATGTTACCAACCTCAGTCTGATCATGTGCTGATTCAGAAGAGGTGGCAGCCTCACCAGATGTTCGTATCTGCATATCCACACCAGGAGATAGAACAGTTAAACCCTGGTGTGTGTGGTTGTCAGAAGCATGTTGATCCTCTTCCTCAATTGATGTGGTTGTTCTCCCTTTGTTGGTGTTTGTTGGGGACGAGGAGAGGCATGCAGCTGAGTCAGCACGTTTGCAATTATAATGGTTGGACTTTGGGGGCATTTGCTTGGGGAGAGGAGATAGAAACAGATTGCATTCGGGAGAGGAATGCTCTTCAATGATAACCTCTCCTCAGTGAGAGAGGTCTTAGCGATGTGGTTGCCCCTGATAAGGTTGCATCAGGATCCTTTTGAGAGGATGCCTGTACGGTGTTAGCTGGTAGAGTTCTCTGATATTGCTAGGGGTTTAAACGCGCAGTATAATCCTGCCTTGGTGGTACAGGAGCATCTTCAGGGGACTCATCTCCCTGAATAGCTGTTTTGGGGCTTCTGGTTTTTGGTTTGGTGGGGACTCTGGATCTGGTGGTGGAAGCTGTGGGTTCCCTCTGCTTGGTTTTTAGCATTCGGGCAGCTTCTTTGAGAGTGAGGTCTGAGTTGTGCCTGAGTATACCTCAGCCAAAACAGCTGGTGCAGGGACTCCAAGGCCAACAGGCCATCAGATTTTAATTCATTTAAAATAATGGCCATCAGAAACCTAGGATATAATAGCCAGCGGTTTGCCGCAGGTTTCTGAGCCAAGTTCTTTATTTCTAGAAACACGATTCAGAGATTTAGCGGTTGGTTCTAGAATAGAATACAATACCTGTTGCCATTGGATGACATTTGATCCCAAGAGGATGTCTTTGAAGCTAAGCATACATTTACCATGTGAAAGATAAGTTTTTTAGCATCATGGAAATGTTTCTTTAGAATAGTTGTAGCCCGAAGATCACCTTCATACCCATTATGATAAAGGACATATCTATTGTGCCCTTTGGGTATTCAGTCACAGTGGTGGAGTCATGTAAGTGTAATGCCTGACGAATGATGTCGGCTGTAACAAACCACTGGTTTCTGGTTGACGAGGGACCGAACAGAGTTTTGGCCAGTAGACTCATCAGTATGAACAGAAACATATGACCAGAATGACTGAGGATTCAGGGTAGATTGTCGGATTCAAGAGAAAGGCTGTGCGATATGGGGAATCCACCATTAGGTCAATGGCATTATCAAATTTGTTCCAGAAAGCCGACTTGGTAAGGTAGGCAACGCAGTTGTGTCGTGGTTTAGGCTCATGGTGCCATTTTTGAAAGTATGAAGGTCAGAAGAACGGCTAATGGAACGTTGAGAAGAAGGAGACAGGTATTTATTAGGGTTGGGATAGGAAAAGGCTGAAAGAAACTACTGAAGGTTTTGGTGTGGTCATCAGCTGTTTGAAACTACTGATGACGTGGTATTACCTTCAGAGGTTTAAACGACTGACAGTGGTGGTGTTGTCATCAGTGTTATAAAACAACAGAAGACTTGGTTTTGACCATCAGACGTTGAAACAGCTGAAGTCTTGGTGTTAACCATCAGTAGTTATGAAACTACTAAAGGTCTTAGTTTTGACTTCAAATGATGTAAACTGAGACTTGGTGTTTGTCATCAGTAGTTGTGAAATACTGAAGACAGTGGTTTTGTATCAGTTGTTGTAAACAGCTGAAGACTTGGTGTTAGTCTTCAGTAGTTGTAAACTACTAAAGACATAGTTTTGGCTTCAGTTGTTTTAATGAAACAGTAGTTGTATAAACGACTGAGAGAAATTTCTCATCAGCTTTTTCGTCAATTCATAGCTTTTCAGCTGTTTCAGTCTGACCTCCACACTTACTCATCAGACTTAGATCTGAGTTTAGACGTTTCATTGGTCATCAGTACTTATCTGCATTTCTGACATAGTAGTTGTAGCTACATCAGCTGTGTGACTACATCAGCTGTTGTAACTACATCAGCTGTTTTAACAAATAAAGTACTTGAGTACTGAGAAGTTACTTAAGCTCCAGTAGTTTTAAAAACTTCTGAAGGGAGGATAACTTCAGTACTTATATATGACAATAATAAACTAATGATCATCGGTACTTGTGAGCTGAGATCATCAGTAGTTGTCACTTATTCTAGCTGCAGCATACCAAGCCTTAGCACTAGGTTTTGGAAAGTTGTGCTATCCAAGGGCTTAGTGAAAATGTCTGCAAGCTCATCAGCACTAGGAACAAATTTTGGATCAATCAGACCTTTTTCAAAACAATCTCTAATAAAATGGTGTTGATTTCAATATGTTTAGTCCTAGAGTGCTGGACAGGATTCTTGACAATACAAAGAGCTGAAGAGCGGCCATTACAATGGGGTCTTAGTCTCTGTTATGCCATAATCCAATATTGGTTTCGAAGCCAGAGTACTGAGATGTACAGCTGCAACAGCAATGTACTCTGCTTCAAGTTTATGTAGCAACTGAGGTCTGCTTCTTACTCTGCCAAGAAATCAAGCAGTTGCCTAAGAATTGGCATCCTCCAGAAATGGACTCTTGTCAACTTACACCCTGCATAGTCACTGTCAGAAAAAGCAACTAATTTACCAGAATGTCTAGTAGAATACCATAACCTAGAGATGGAGTGCCTTGCATATATCTAAAGATCCTCTTGACTGCAATCAAATGAGACTTCTTAGGTGCAGCCTGAAATCTAGCACAAACACATGTAGCAAACATAATATCTGGTCTAGAAGCTGTTAAGTAAGGACCCAATCATACACATCTGTAAAGTGTTTCATCAACCACTTTACCTTTCTGATTTGTATCCAGTTGTGTGGTGTTGCACATGGGAGTAGAACAGGGCTTACAGTTTTGTAAATCAAACTTTTCCAAAAGATCTTTTGTGTATTTGGACTCATGAATGAAAATTCCATCAGCCTTTTGTTTGATTTGCAACCCAGAAAGAACTGTAATTCTCCATGGCACTCATTTCAAACTTCTGTTGCATCAAACTTGTAAAGGCATCACAAAACTGTGGATCAGAGGATGCAAAAAATAATATCATCTACACAAATTTGAACAAGTAGATTATGCTGCCCAGCTTTCTTAATGAATAAAGTCTTATCTATGGAGCCTCTAGTGAAATTATTTTCCAGAAGAATGTTTGATGATGTCTCATACCAGGCTCTAGGAGCTTGTTTCAACCCATAGAGAGCCTTATCAAGCTATACACCCAATTAATATGTTTATTGTCCTCAAAACCTGGTGGTTGACATACATAAACCTCTTCTTTAATTTTCCCATACAAAAATGCACTTTTGACATCCATTTGAAAAACTTTAAGGTTGTGATAAGCAGCATAAGCTAAAAACAATCGAATTGCTTCCAGTCTGGCTACATGGGAAAAGGTTTCATTATAATCAATACCTTCCTCTTGTGAAAACCCCTGTACAACCAGTCTGGCCTTGTTCTTAACAATAAGCCTATTTTCATCAGTTTTGTTCCTAAACACCCATTTAGTGCCTATTGCACACTTACCAGGAGGTAGAGGAACCAGTTCCACATTTGTTGTTTCTTGAACTGAAGAAGCTCAAGCTGCATGGCTTCAACCCATCCATTGTCCCTTAAAGCAATGTGATAGTTCTTTGGCTCTTGCTGACTAATGAAGAGAGCATAGAAGCAGAAATTTGACAATGACTTCTTGTTGACACGCCAGCATTGATATCACCAATGATTTGAGACATAGGGTGATTCTTCAGATCTTGGTACACAATAAGATCTGTGCAAGTGTTTGTAGGAGGCTCAGGAGCAACAGATGGTGATGGTGAAGCATTTCCTTGAAACCAATCAGTAGATGGTAATTCAAAGGAAGTTGAAGTTGTAGAAATCTCATCAGCATTTGTTGTGGATTGTGCTACTGAAGCTACACGAACATCAGGTCTAGCTGAATCAGGCAGTTGATCACTAACCTGAAAAGGTGATTACTGATATCATCATCATCATCAGCAACACCAGATGGATGACTAGCTACAGAAGATGATGGATTCATATGATCTGCAACAGCAGGCGGTTGATAAGGAACATATTGCAGAATGTCCAGATCAAACAACTCCATAGGGTTTTGTGGAATTGTATCCTTAGGGGATTTATTGAACTTCACATGCAAGGTTTCTTCAACTATCTTTGTCCGACAGTTGAATACTCTGTAAGCCTTGCAAGTGGATGAATACCTAACAAAATACCCTGCATCCACCTTAGAATCACAACTTTTGGAGTTGATCCTTTGTGTTGAGAATGTAACAGGGACACCCAAATGCTCTAAAGAATGAAATCAAAGGGGCTAAATGATGTAAAACTTCATAAGGAGTTTTCATTAACCTCTGATTTACTAAGGCTCTATTCTGTACATAGCAGGCTGTATTGACAGCTTCAGCCTAAAAGGTCAGTGGCAGACCAGAATCAGCCATCATGGACCTTGCAGCTTCAATGAGGGTCCTGTTCTTTCTCTCCACTACTCCATTTTGCTCTGGAGTCCTTGGGATGCTATACTACCTCTTGATTCCCTTTGACAAGTAAAACTCATCAAGAGTGTGGTTTCTGAATTCAGTACCATTGTCACTCCTCACACACTTAACTGGTAGGGAATACTGCTTCTCAACGTGTAACACAAAGTTCATAATGGACTGAGCAGCCTCATCCTTTGAATGCAAGAAGAAAGTCCATACATATCTAGAGTAATCATCCACAATTACCAGACAGTATTTCTTCTTTGCCATACTCATTACCTTCACAGGACCAAAAAGATCCATGTGCAGTAGTTGTGAGCAGGCATTAGACTTGGATTCTTCTATGGGTGGGAATGAAACTTGTTGTTGTCCTTTTAAGCATGCAGTGCAGATTTCATCACAATTGAACTCCTTTATTGGAGACCTCTCACTAAACTCTTGTGGATGAGCTGATTCATGTTTTTGAGATTAACATGACCCAGCCTTCTATGCCACAGTTTAGATTCTTGGAGAGAGGCCTTGGAGAACAAGCATGGATGGCCTTTTAACTCAATTTTCTTTGACAAATCCAAGGCATATAATCTTCCTATCCTGTTGGCCTTCAAGAGAGTATTATCATCCAATACTTTGTCAATCAGGCTCAGAACCTTGGAAGACAGAATCCTACAGTTCTGGCTTGTGAAAAAGCAACATGTCCTTTGTCACACATCTGACTGACACTCAACAGATTGTATTTGAGATTCTCCACATGGTTGACATCATCAAATCTAATATCTCCATTAGACACAAATCCCTTTCCAATGATGTAACCTTTAGCATCATTTCCAAATGAGACAAATCCCTTCTTTCCTTGAGAGTAATCATGAAGAAGAGAGCTGCTCCCAGTCATGTGCATGGATCCTCCACTGTCCACATACCAGATGCTTCTTTGGCATGCTGAAGAACCCTGCAAAATCATAAGAAACTAGTTAGCTTTAGAGACCCAAACCTTTTTGGTTTTGGGACTGACTTTATCAACAGATTTAACCATAGCTGGTTTCTCATGATTAACAGCTGATGAAGATGGAGATGGTGCTGAAATAGATTTGGACCTGGAATTCCTTTTCAGTGGTTTGATCACAGGGGCTTCAAGTTGGTTAACTCTCCCCAACAAATGCTGAACCATCATTACAAGCTGTGTCTGATTTGAAGCTCGAGCTTTCAGTTCATTTGACACTCCAGAGCTTGTTTTTGATGAGTTCCTGTGACCCACCATTTCCTCCTTCTTAGATTTCACAGACTTAGTCTTATGTTTATCATGAGGAACAATATCAGCTGTCTTCTGATAAACCGCATCCTTCTTAGTGGATTTGGGTAAGGCCTTGGGTTTATCAGTTGAGATGATTGTGGTACAAACTTGTTCTCAAACTCAGTTTTCATTTATTTATTTCTAGTTTAATGAGCTCATCCCTTTGGAGTTTTAACCCTTTTTGTACCAACATTCATCAGATAGATGATTGAATTTACCACAAATTTCACATGGTTTATTCTTCATCTTGGACATCTCTACTGCTGAAGTGGAAACTACTGAAGGTGTGATCTTCAGTACTTTCCTCCTATCAGTACTAGGTACTAAGGATTTGTAACAGCTGAAGACTGGTAATTCAACTGTTTTCCATCCGTCCTAATAGACCGTTTGATGGATTCCTCAGCATTGTTAGTCCTTGTATTTCAACTGATTTGAAATGCTTTTTAGATGTTGGGTCTCTTTCAGTACTTGGGGTACATTGAGGACAACATCTGAAGTACTCAGCTTCATATGAGTCTCAGTAGTTAGACCATCAGTCAATTTATTTGCTGAGATCTTAACACTGGTTTCATTCTCTGATCTTAGATTATCATTGGAGAATGATTCACATGATAATGTGGTTTGGAGATTGCTTTCACTTTCAGACTTAACTATGGAGTTAGGAGTAAAGTCTGTTGGTGGAGCAGTATGGTTGTAACCAATACCAAACTTCACATTTGAAGCAGTTTGCTTGCTAAGAAGCATTTCAAATCCCTTGCATGATGACCCCAGCGGTCACACTCACCTTGGTCATCTTTTCTTGATCATTTTTCTTCTTGCTCCTGTGGCTTCAGAATAACCTCTAGCTTGGCCTTTTCATCATTTAATTGGCATTTAAGCTTATAAATCTCATCACTTTTACTATTAAGAGCAGACTCATACTCAGCTTTTCTTTTGGAAATGGTTTTCTCAAACTCAAGTTTTTGATTTAATAATGCTACATTTTCCTCTCTAATAGAGACAAAGGCAGCTATGCATGATTCAGAACATAACTTGGCTTTAGCCTCTGAAGATACCTGAGTTACCTGTGAAGATGATGCATTTGAGCAGGAACCCTCAGTAGACTCCAGGGCCATGAGAGCAAGATTTCCAAAAGGGTGTTCACCACCATGTTGACTAGCACCAGCATAGTATTGCTCAGTGTGACCAGACAAGTTATCAGGTAAGCTACTCCAGTCAACGACTCCAGGTGTGAAGAAGCTGTGATGAGGTTGTGATTGAGATGGAGATGGTTGAGGTTCTTGTAGTGCATGAGGTTGTGGTACTATAGGAGCTTGAACTTGATTTGACTGTGGAATATTATAGCGGGGATAAGGATATGGCATTTGACCTTGAGGAACAAAATATGCAGGAGATTGAGGGTGTGATGAATGACTAGAACCAGCAGAATGTTGCCCTTTGGATTGTGAATTGTTATTGGAAAAGTCAAAAAGGGTGCAGAGGTGTTAGATCCAGTTGATCTACACTCTCTTGCAAAGTGTCCAAGCCTCTGGCATTTGTGACACTTCAACTTGCTCTTGTCAAAACCGACTTTGGTTTTGTAGAGAGTCCAGGAAATTTCCTGCCAGTTCTCTTGTAGAATTCTGAGATCTGATATTAATCAAGGCCATTTGGCTCAAAATATCCATCTCTTCTAAATCATCATTAGCAATGCCCTTCAAATCATCCATGATAAAGCATAGATTGTCACTATTATTACCAGAATGACAATCAACACTCACAAAGGCATGATTAGAATTGTTTGAGATGAAATCAATATGCTCATCATAGTGGCATTCTGATCCTGCATACTCTGACTCATGACTTACCAAGGCAGTGTTTCCTGGTACAAAGTCATCAGTGAGCTTTCCAAATGATGACAGTTTTCGTTTTTGTTCTATCTCTCTCTCAAATGTGAGCAATTTCCATGGAGTTGGGTGAGAGATAGTTTGTCCAAATTTGCACTGGAGCGTAGGACAATAGTATATGTGTCCCATCTCTCAGGCAGTGATCTGAGAACTGTTATTCATCTGGCTATTGGTGTACTCATGTTTGACCATTTTTAATTCAGAGATCAAACAAGAGAACCGCTCAAACTGTTGAGTCAGTGTCTCACCCTTCCTATGAGAGAATGTCTCATATTGTTGGGCAAGGATTTCTCTATTATTTTCCAAGACCTCATCTGTTCCTCCAAATTGTTCTTTCAAGGCATTCCAGAGGTCATGGGCAGTTTAATAATGCATTAGCCCAGAATAGATTTCATTGGGCAGTGCCATGGCCAGAATTCCATGGGCTTTTGCATCAATCTCAAACAATTTCTTATCCTCATCTGAGTATTGCTCCCTCCTCTTCGGAACCATTTGATTGGTTTCCAGGTTATTCACCATAGGCTTGTGTGGACCATGTACCACTGATGTCCAACAACCTGAGCTGTTAACAGACAGGTGATGGAGCATTCGTTGTTGCCATATGTTATACTCACTCCTAACTAGCATTGGAGGCTTGGTTGAGGAACCAGTATTGTTAGGATCATTGGAAGGAGTAGTCATTTTAGGTCCAAATACAATTTAATTCAAGTTTTTAAAAGATTTTACACAGACCACAACAGACTCAATGAAAGCCAAGAATAAATATCAGGATGAATGGCCAAAAACACAGAAAATTCAATCTCTATAACCGTTTCTTGCAAAAATGCTAATTCAATCAAACTTGGATCTTGGATAGCAGTTTCAATGATCAATTATTAGATCGATCAATGATTAACGTGCTCTGATACCATTTGACAGGATCAGTGATCTCATGTTTGATGGATTAGAGTGTAACGCAGCGGAATAAGATCAAGAATTAGACACATTATAGCAAGATGTTGATATTCGTATGCATTAAGAACAAATACGGTTGTCACGAGAGAATATATTTCTGTGAAAAGGAATGTTTCAATTATATCAAATGTTTCTGCTCAATCATTCACCGATTACAATTAGGTTGACACTCCTTATATAGAGTGCAATCACTGCTGATATCACGGGATAGTGACATCTGGCAGATTTATTACAAAAATAACTAACACTTAACAAACTACTGAAATGTTCACAACTACTGAGAACATACCAGAGAGTGCTAAGCATAAAATATAAAACTACTAATGCAACACTACTGAAACTAAACTACTGATTACAAAACTACTGAAAAGGGAAAATATAAAACTACTGAAAGAAAACTGTCACAACTACTGAAGAAGACCTCTTCAGCTGTTGTGACAACGTCTGATACTTGGTCTTCAGTACTTGTCTTCAGCACTTGTCTTCAGACTGTCTTTAGTACTTGTCTTTAGACTTTGTCTTCAGCACTTGTGTCTTTAGACTTTGTCTTCAGCACTTGTGTCTTCAGACTTTGTCTTCAGCACTTGTGTCTTCAGACTTTGTCTTTAGCACTTGTGTCTTCAGACTTTGTCTTCAGCACTTGTGTCTTCAGACTTTGTCTTCAGCACTTGTGTCTTCAGACTTTGTCTTCAGCACTTGTGTCTTCAGACTTTGTCTTCAGCACTTGTGTCTTCAGACTTTGTCTTCAGCACTTGTGTCTTCAGACTTTGTCTTCAGCACTTGTGTCTTCAGACTTTGTCTTCAGCACTTGTGTCTTCAGACTGTCTTCAGCTCTTGTGTCTTCAGCAGTTGTTGTGACGTTTGTGGGACTTAAAGGTTTTTCTGATCCGGCTCATTGGTTCTTTTGGTCCAACAGAGGCTAGTGAGAAGGAAGAAAGAAGGGAAGGGCAGAACAATGATGATGATGAAGAAGGAGATGCAACTACATCTACATCAGCTCAAGGTCAGGAGAGACATACTAAGAGAGATCATGACCAAGGAGCCTCATCTTCTGCCGCTCTAACTGACGCGCCAGCTATTCAAGGGAAAAATCACACATCTCAGCAAGATGAATATGACGTTGCTCCCTTTCAACAGATCAAGTCTCAACTCACAAGATACTTGATCTGCAAGGGATAGTCAGGAGGTCTGTGAGTTACACTCCTAAAGAAGGAGAAATAATCCACAACCTTACTAATGAGCAACTTGCTGAGATGTTCAGACTGAATCCCGACGAGATTGTGAAGGATGCTCCTACGATGGACATTGACAGTGACGATAAGCTTAATGATATCGATGAAATCGAGATAAAGATGTCACTGCTCAATAATATCCAGAGTACGCTGACAAGGAGGGAAATGTAATCCCCAATTTGGGTGACTCCCTTGTTAGTGATACTTTTGAAACTCTAGATAAGATGGAGCAAGAGTCAGAAAAGAAGGAAGACAAGGCCCAAGCCTCAGACGTCGACGTCAATATCAGAAAGTCTGAATAGGCAGCGTGTTCTGCAGAAATTAGAGCCCAGCGCAGTGCTCCAAAGTCAAATGTCTACACCAAACTCTATAAAGTGAAGAAGCATCACAAGGTGTCAGGCAAGCGTGGGCCTATCTGAAGATCTTAACATCTATGATGTTAAAAGAGAGAAAGGGGTCGAGTACTTTAGATTCCAACATGATCGGAAGACTCTTCCAGGTTTTGAGCTTAACCAGTTAGCAAAATTGAAATTGCTAATGGACCATACGCATGAACAACTTTATGCTAATGAACCAGTTGCACGACTAAACCAGGAGACTGGATCAGTCGCATGATTGTAACATGAGATTGACATAGTCGCACAACTGAACACTTAGTCATGCGAATGGATCAACCGCATGACTCAATCGCACGACTGAACTCGCCCGAATGAGAAACCCTAACCTATAAATACCACTTAAATCGTAGATAAACACAAGACTTCAAGAACCTACATACTAAATTGTACCCTAGTCGTCTGGAGACCTTTAAGAATCTGTTCCAAGTTTATAGATTGCACTAGATCGATTACCAATCTTTCTTAACGTTTAGATTCAATCCACAATTGTTTCTACATGCGTTCTCACTAATTGGATCGCCAATGAAATATGATTCTGCACTATTTGATTCGGTATACACGTATATGAGTTAGTATTTCATTCAATACATGATCCTAACAAAAGTAGATGAAACTAGGTCCAACGGGGAGTTTGTTGATACATGTGTACCTAGTTTCTGAGCTTAAGGTAAAATGTCTTTATTGGCTTACATATATGTAATAGAATGGGTACTTAATGAAATACAATGTGTGGTTGTGCTTATAATGTTGAATATTTCATTGCTTAGTATGTAATAACGCTTATTGAACTTACTATATAGGTTTGTGGTTATTTGAATAGATCTAAGTCAAATAATGATTGTGAAACATATTCAAACTTAATCATATGAAGTTCTCATGTGAATGGCCCGTGCTAATGGACCATACGCATGAACAACTTTATGCTAATGAACCAGTCACATGACTGAACCAGGAGATTGGATCAGTCGCATGATTGTAACATGAGATTGACTCAATCGCACGACTGAACACTCAGTCGTGCGATTGGATCAACCGCATGACTCAATCGCATGACGGAACCATGCAAATGGTTCAGTTGCCCGAATGAGAAACCCTAACCTATAAATACCACTTAAATCATGGAAAAATACAACACTTTGAAAACCTACGTACTAAATCGTACCCTAGCTGTCCAGAGACCTCTAAGAACCTGTTCCAAGTTCATAGATCGCACAAGATCGATTATTGTAACACCCGGCTATTTTTAGACACGAAAGAAGAATAAAGTGAAGAAAAAGACAGAAAATAAATAAAACCCAAGTCTAGGGGTAAAAAGTGTCCAAAAGGAGAAAATGTTTGAAAAGTTAGTGATAAAGGTGGCATGGCCGCCCATCACCCTTTCTACACACAAAATTTTCAGATTTTTAGAGAGAGAAAGTAGCAGGAGGCAGAGAACTCTTGGGTTTGAAGAGAAACAAGAAGAAAAGTGTGAATTCAAGGTAAGAATTCATGTTTTTATGGTATTCTTAACCGGTTATGTCCTCGGGTCTATGCTTATGTGTGTTTATATATGTTCGAGTATGTTTTTAGTGGGTTTCTAGCCGGTTGAATTCAATTCGCAAACGGGTTTGGAAGAAGCCATACTCAAGAGCTCAAAGGTGCGTTCTAGGACCCCTCTTTTACCTGTTTTAATTGATTTCGGGGCTTGAAATGCATGAACGTATGTTTTCATTAAACTGGGTTTCGGACCCGTATGTTTGAATGTGTGTATGATGATGTTATGATATGGTGTTTGACTATGTTCATGCTTGACGATGTATGATGATGTTTCTAAGACTTAGGGTGCATGATTTAAGCTTAGAACATGATGATCGGTGATTTGAAAGTGAAATCTGATGTTTATGGCTCATATGTTAAGTTTTAGAATCTGCATAAGTGTTTGATGGTCAATGTGGATGGAAAGGTTAATACGGATGAGCAAATTAAGTCAATGCGGATGAACATTGACTAAGTCTGAGAAATGCGGATGAATATTGACTAAGTAAGGGGAAATGCGGATGAGTAATGGGAAGAAATGCGGATGAACAGTTAATGCGGATGAGTATTAAGTGCTAAGTAAGTAAATGCGGATGAACAGTTAATGCGGATGAGGTTAATGCGGATGAGCATTGACTAAGTATGGAAATGCAGATGAAGTAAGTCAATGCGGATGGGGTAAGTCAATCCGGATGAAAGTCAATGCTGATGAACATTGACTAACTCTGAGAAATGCGGATGAATACTGACTAAGTAAGGGGGAAATGCGGATGAGTAAGGCCAATGCGGATGAACAAATGCGGATGAAGTAAGACTAATGCGGATGTACTATAGCAAATGTGGATGAAATATAGGAAATGCGGATGAACACTTAGACTTTTCTGACTTTCTGAGAAAAAGACAAATGTAGGCTTTGACTTGAGATGTTCCCGGGGATTTATGTCGGTTGACTTTTGAGGTCATAGATGGTATGATGGGCATGTAATGATGTGTGATTGATGCATATGTATAATGTTGATGTATGATGTTATATGATTATACATGATGTATGTTATGAATGTATGATGATGCCCTGTATGATGATGATGACTGAATGTTATGTTCCTTGTGATATATGTTTATCTTTCTATGCCTTTACATGTTATGTTAATGAATGAAGCGGAAGTATTATGTAACATAAAGTGAATGATAATTAAAGAGGAACATGATGAATGAATGAATGCATTAATGAACGAATGAATGTAAGAAGGCTTGCAAGCAAATGTATGGAGGTGCACACCCAATGAAGGTGTTAGCTCAATGGTGTGCGAGTTAGCTGAAGGGTTTGTTGGAAGATAAAACCGAGTTTAACCTCTTAAACTTTCAGAAAACGCAGCGGATATATATATTTTAAGACATGATAATAAATCTGAAATTTCATGTTTTATGGTGACATATATATATTGTAACAAACCCAAAATCAAAGGATCATATATGTGAATAAGCAAGCTATGAACAATATGTAAAAGTACATAAAATCACAGCTAGATGGAGCTGTGAAAAACTACTTTTCTTCCGGCTAAAAATCGACCAAGGAAGAGTTGTAGGATGCTAAAGATTCGGCCAAGGCTCCAAGGAAGGACCCCTCAAGCTTGTATACCCCAAGCTAATATGCAAACACTCTTCTTGTTAGGGAGATGAACACCAAAAGTGACTCCAAATCCTCTCAAAACCAGCTGGAAAAACCGAGAACTTTTGAGAGAGAGAGGAGCTCGAAAATGCTGTTTTGCATGTGTGTGTTAGATGAGATGGTTGAGTGTGTGACTAGCTCACAAGTTCCTTTTGCTTTCAAGAAGGTAAAACCCTCTCATTGGAGAGGGTGGGGCAGCCGAAAAAAATCATCTAGACCAAGTTTCCCCCCTAAAATTTAACCAAGCAATTTTATAGATTGGTCCCTTGTAAATTTGTACAATTAACTTTTAATTGTATAACTTATACACTCTTTTAATTACTTAATGTTATCTAACTAACTTAAATAACACTAAGTAATATTCTTGAACAAAATATCCTAATAAGTTATTCCATCTCACATACAACTTATTTAGAAAACCCATTTTTCTAAATTTGGTGTTATTATTTAATTGCAAGATGGTATCATCAATTGAATAATTGTCGGTAATTGCAAAGCTTGTTATTGGGTATAACCCGACTTGGATCATGACATACTAACCGCATCAATGTTCTATGTGTCTTGGGCATCAATGACCTGATTAAAGGTCTAGATAGCTTCACAGCTGAATAATTCATTATTGATGATGACTTCATGGTTAAAAGAGGACTATTGCTCAAGCAATTGTTGTTATTACTCAATTTCTTGTCCCTCTTGTGAAGGAATTTAGCATGCAACTAGTGCCTGCTGTGTCACTCTCTAAAGAACAAAAGGAGCTTATTAGAAGATTATGTGAAGAGCAGCAAGTAAAGGAAGAATCAGCTGCTACCATTCCTAAACAAGAACAACCAAAGGCTGAAAAATTGCCTCAAGAAACTTAACTTCCTCAAACCTCTTCTAGTCCATCAATGCAAATATATACCAGAAAGAGGAAGTACTTATTTGAAAAGGAAAGGGAAAAAGGACTTATTTGAAAACGAAAGGGAAAAAGGTCTATGGTGGAAGAACATCCAAGCAAGAAAAGTAAAAAGGATGATCCTAGAAGCCTTGCAGCTATTGTAGAATTATTAGAAGAACATGAATAGGCTGAGGCTCAACTGAAAAAAGAAAGCTGATTTTGTAGACTTGGAGGAAAGAGAAATAGAAGGTGGCTATGTGGTTGATGAACCAATAGTAGTTGAGAGCCCAATGAAGTAGGAAAAATCAGTAGAAGAAATGGTTGAAAAGGCACAGACTGATGATCTAATGGTGCAAGCCATGTTTTTGATAAATCATGGATATGATCCACATGAAGTATTCAGTATGAATTTTGTCGGAATGAAGGCAGAAGAAGAGAAATTGAACAAGTTGCTGGACCCTAAAGTTGAGACTAAGTATGAGAAGACTCTTTCTCCCAAAGCTGATGTGCCCAAAGTAACATCCATCAAGAAGCAAACATCTACCCCTCATTCCTTATATCTAGATCCCTACAACATGTCTCATAGGGAAATGGAGGATTATCTCTAGAGTCAAGGGTTTACAAAGAGAAAACTTGGAAATATGAAACCAATTCAGTAAGGGTTGCCATCCTTAGGTTGATCAATGAGAAGAAAGAGGGGCTTAAGACTCAGGAAGAAGAGATTATTAGCAAGAAGCCGAGAACCAAAGTGTCAGCTTAAGATATGTAGCTCACCCTTAGAGATCATGACTCTTTGGCACCTGTACTACACATATATCCTGAGTGGTTTGTAGAGCCTTCATAACTAAAACTTCAAGAAGGTCTGACCACTGCAGAGATGATCAAAGGTGTGTCTACTTTCAACGGCAAGAGATATCTAAAAATCATTTCCATGAAGTATGATAGTGATTGGAATATGTTCATGGTCAAAAGGATCTCAGGGCTGGTTTAATTCTTTACAAAGTACTCTACTCTTGTAAATGCTCTAGAGATTCATGACTTGAAGGAACTAGCTAATTTGGAATTGATAAATCTTAAGGCTATGCTCAGAGGGTATGACTTTGAAGAGATACTTAGAATGTTAAACAGAACTGACAACTTTAAATCTCTGAAGGCTATCTGTATGAGGAAAGATAGATCCTTCATCAACCCTCTTAAAAAGAAAAGGATTAAACCATCAGTGGAAGTTGTCTTTGTAGAGCTTAAAGTGAAATAAACTATGTCACTAAAGAGAAAGATGGTGTCCGGCACACATTCTTCCATACCAATCTTCAATGTCTTTTATGATGAAAAGTCTAATGAGTTGGTAATTGAAAGAAAATGGGGAGGAAAGGAAAGTGCAGAAGTTAGATTGTTCAGTGGATATGACGTGAGGCTACTAGATGATTCATACATCCACCACATCTACACCAGGAATTTTAGAGAAATATCAAACAAACTAGGTGAACAGGCATGCACTTCTTCTTGAAGTGTATTAAAATACTGAAAATGGCATATGATCAGATCATTGCTAAAAGAGAGAAAAGAAAGAAGAAAAAGACTCCTCTGCAAGTAGGAAACATTATGAAACTAGAGGTTGATGTGGATGGAGCTCTACTGAGACAAAGGGATAGGATGTCTATTTTATCTATAGGGGAACCAGTTTCTCTTAAGAAACTACCATTAGAAGCCATCTACATTATGAGTCAGATGAAGATACATGTGCTGAGCACAGAGAAGATGGCAAATGCAAATGACTTTGTTAACATGATAAAGCCCATTTTGCATCCATCACAAGTAGAACCTCAAGTGCCTTCATAAGACCTAATAGGATCCTCACAACCTCAACCACCACTAAACCATTGAATAACATAGGCTGTATAATCCTTAGGGGGAGTATTGTTGGATCCTGAAAGGATCATTCATGCCAATTCAATGGGTGAGTTGATGGTTGGTCTACTGGGATTCCCACAAGTCCAAAACTAATGTGGATGAAGAATGAGCTGAGAAGAACCAAGTGCTGACCAATGGCATTTGTAAATGTAGAAGAATTAGAACAAATGCTGACAAGTATTTGTTCTTCCACATTAACAAATGCGGATAGTCAAAAGATATGCTGACAAGGTTTGTCCATCCGCATTTGCAAAGGCTGATGAGCAAACAACAAATGTGCATAAATATTTGTTCATCCGCATTACCAATTGTGGATGACTAACTACTAATGCAGATAACAAGAGAGGAAATGCTAATCAAGTTCTAGTCATCCGCATTTGCTAATGTGGATGAACAGAATAAATGTTGATGATGACTTAGACTAGTTCTGATGTATAGGTCAGGGGTAGTTTAGTCATTTGGTAAAAAGGCATCTTGTTAACATATAAATAGAATTGAAAACCTCGTACATGAGGTGACTGTCAATAGACAATTAGAATATATTTTGTGTTACTTTCACAAGGTGTATTATTACTATTTTTGCTAAAACCCTATCATTTATTGAAATCAATCACATTTATCAATACAAACAAGCATTTATGAGTATTTCTTGCATTGAATATTTATTGATTGTTTGATTCCACCATACAATCTTTGACTCAATCAATATATTTGATCCTAGTGAGAATCTCAAACTCACTACCCAGTCATAAATATGTCAATAAAATTTTAGAAATATTTGAAATGAATGATTGTTAGCCAACAAATACACCTGTTGTATCTGAGGGAGAGGATACTAATCAATATTAGTATAGGGAAATTGTTGGATCTCTGTTGGATCTCTGTTGTATCTCACAGCAAGTAGACGTGATATCATGTTTGCAACCTGCATTTGTGCAAGATATCAGGTGCTCCAAAAGATGTCTCACCTATTTGCTACCAAGAAAATCCTTCGATACCTTAAAGGAGCCCCAAGCTAGGCTCTGGTATCCTAGGAATCAAGACTTCAATCTCTATGGCTACAGTAATAGTGACTATGGCGGCTACAATATCAATAAGAAATAAATATAAGGTCGATGTCAATTTCATGGTGGAGGGATCATCTCTTGATAATGCAAGAAGCAATCATGTGTCTCAACATCAACTAATAAAGTTGAATACATTGCTATTGCTAGTTGATGTGCTCAGCTACTATGAATTCAAAATCAGATGTTGGACTATGGCTTCAATTTCATCGGGACTCATACCCATATTAACACCAAGAATGCCATTTCCATTATAGAAAATCCGGTCAAGCACTCCAAGACAAAGCACATTGACCTCAAGTATCATTTAATTAGAGATATTAATGAGAAAAACCTCATCAAATTAGTCAAAGTTGACTCGAATGAACAATATGTTGATCTGTTCACCAAAACATTTGATAAACAGAGATTTAAATATCTAATCCTAGCTATTGGGATAATAAACATTGTCTAGATTATCTCCTATGAAAAACCTTTCAATATGTGTCTTATCTATGTTATACAATCTAAGTGCAGTTACAAAAGATATTTCTTCCAAATTTCCTAATTATGAGATCTTCTGAAGAAAAATTTTCCCTTACAAAATATCTTATTTATCTTCCGAATGAAACTTTCTATATCTTTGAATAATCTTCAGAAAAGTTTTAAGCTTTGGAAGAACATTTGATACTGTATCAAATCTTTTTCTCAAGTGTTAAAACTTCCTTATTCAAAAGACTTTCTTACTTTCAGAAGTAGATTTATCTTACCTTCGGAAGTAAATTTGGCTTCGGAAGAAATTAGTCTCAGAAAACTCATATTCTGGAAGAAAGCATTAGTGTGTAATGGAAATCTTTGGGCCCCACTTTGTATAAAGATAAAGATTTTCTTAATGATGTCGAAATATTTAAATGACTTATGCTTACCTCCTCAGTCAAATCATAACCCAACCTATCAATTCATCTTATCCACCCATCATTTCACTACATTTAAATACTTTTGACCTCTCTCTTTAATATTTTTACCATTTGAAAGCCCTAAGTTTCCATTGTCTTCACTTTTACTTTCCCAAATTACCTCACTTTCTCTAAAGTTTTCAAACAATGGCCCTGAATCCCAAACACAACCAAGTCGCACTCCTTGACCCTTCAAATGATGCTGACTTCTCTCAAATCATCCAAATTCTAACCCATTCCACCTACTACACCACCCTCATAAAATCCTTTTGTTTACTCCAACCATATGGCCGAATTCTAGGCAAATGGTCAAATGACAAAATTGATACTTTAAATGGAGTTAGGTTTATCAGGTCGAGAATTTGTGGGCAAGAGTTAGACATATCTAAACAAACCATCAAGGAGCATTTAGAGCTTCACGATGAGGGACTCCTACTGAATTCCCCAAATTTAATTTAGAGGACACATATGCCGAAATAGGATATGGTGGAGATGTAAGCAGGTCAATGGTCTACAAATTCAACTTCCCCTACAACTAGAAATTCCTACTTCACATGTTGCTATACTATTTATCAAACAAATCAGGGGGTTAAAAGAAAATTTCCAATGATTTTGGATGCCTAGTTCATAGGTTGATAATCGGCCTTCGTTTCAACTACAAATTTATGTTGAACAACCTCTATGAAAGCCTTAAAAGTGAAATATTCTACATGTATCCAAGGTTGATTTAGCAAATCATTAATTGTGACCTAGACTAAGACAAGCTTCTCTGTGAAGACACACTTCTTGTCCCTCACATGAGGTCAAACATCTTCAAGGTTCTATAAAAGGTGTCCACCAAATTCATTGGAAGATATATTGCACTTCTTTCAGGTATCATTGAGCTAATGGCTCCTCGTGACATCCCTATAAACCCTATAGGTGATGAATCCACACCAGACACATCCACTTCAATGCCAATTCTTCCTACCAATACCATCAAGTTTACATATCAAGGATATTCCAAATGCATTGTTGTTCAATCTACTCTAGTTGAACAAGTTCCCTCTATTCAACATGAAGAGGCTAGAATGGAAAAATAGGCTCCCATTCAGCCTGAGGTCCAACCATCCTCCACAATTGAACTCAATATGGATATTAAGTCTCCTTAGTCTCAATCCCATGAGCCCAAACACAAACCTTTATCCCTCAGGCGAGTCGCTATACTCCGTTGAGTAACCAAAAAGAGATAGCCCAATCATAGGCTCAATGCCTCTAAATATTGATCAAGGTCCGAGGCCATTAGGTATACCATCCATATCCTTTACTGACCTATTAACTAGTTCTAGGGAAGATTTCATGTTCTTTCAAGCCGATAATGTTGTACAACTTATAAAACCTGTCACATGACACAAACGACCCCTCATGATCTAAGTGTGGTACCCTTCCCATTCACCAAGGAAGGCACTATGCGTAAGGGATTCCCCAAGTAGATTTACCCATATCATACAAGCAGTTCACACAATAATTAATGATCATGATATAGGTAAAAGTTGGTTGTAACATTTTCTACAACATGCAAGTATCATACAAAAGAGCATAAGAAATTTTCATTTAACATAGCATGTTTCATCCCAAAACAATAGTAAAAAGGGAACACTAAACTCACCTTAGGTTTCAAACAATAGATTCTTCACCTATGGGGAAAGTTCAAGTCTAGCACCCTACCATCAAGATTAATTGATTAGCCACTAATTCTAAGGTCATAAGATGTGTACTACGTGCGTTAAAAAGTTAAATACTGGACTAACTTTAATTTCCTAACCTATTTACCAGTTTTGCTGAAGATTTCATGTTCTTTCAAGGCCATGATGTTGACGTGCACATCAATCCAAAGATCAACTGAGCCTAGGGAAACCTCTGATTTCTACCCCCATAGAAAAGCCAAACTAAGGTGATTCCTACTCATATGGATGGGACTCATGTAGATTCATCACCCACTACTGAGAATGACTCGTTGGGCTCTCAAGATAGTGGTAACATTTCTAGGACTGAATCAGTGACAACTTTTCCTGTTGATGACTCTGAAAGAGACATAACCTAGCAAAGGATACTAGGGTGCCAAGAAAACACATTTGGTGGTGAAGATAAATATACAATGTATGTTATTTCATCTCCTAGTGATTCTTCTAAAGAAGATGAGGGAAGTTTGCAACTCATCATAAGATTCCTACTTTCTACAGTCTAAAACCTTCAATCAATGGTTAAGACTTTAGAAGATAGGTCTGCCATTCAGCAACTTGAGATTGAAAATTTCAAGGTCTAACTAGACAAGACCCAAATTGAGAGATCTTTGAGGCATGTACCAAGTCAATTCTCTCTAACTTCTTCCTCTAACACATCTACCTCTCAAGATCTAAAAAGGGGGAGAATGTATGTAGTGAAGCACACATGGAGCATAGCCTAGCCCTTTCAAGCCTATCTTCTAAATACCATGTTCAACAAACAACTGTTTTCGCTAAGCCTCCTCCAATTACCATTCAAATGGAGTTAATGTTACTAATTGATTTGAATAGGTTATTAACTATGTTCCTAACAACTGCAGGACTGTTTCGAAGGGTTGGTCACTTATAACACAAACACATAATAAGAGGGGTTGCTTTAGAACACCTCACAAATTAAATAGGGAACTGGTAACACACAAGAATGATACTTAGAACACAAGCAAAATATGATAAAGAATTTAGAACAACAAAAGACAAGTATATGGTTTTCAAGAATGTTGTATATTGCTCTCAAGTTGTTTCGTAAGTGTACAAAAGCATAAGAAAACATACAAGGACCTGAGATATAATTTTTAATACATCCTACATCCGACCATACTTATAAGGCATGCTGGATACATTTGAACTAGACAATAAATCAAATGTAGACTCAAAAGGCAGATTGCCTGTTGACTAGTGACTATGACATGCCATAGCTAACAAAAGGATAAGTGTACATAAAGTAGAAAGCATAGACTCAAGACCTCAATGTCTATTTTACCAAAAGCATAGACCTTTTCAACACCTTATGTAAGTTGGTGACTATGCAGAGCTGTAGCAGAAAGTGGTTTAGCTTTATGGTAAGGAGACTGGTTGGTGACAATGAGATTCTCACTTAGGATCGAATATGGTAATCAAATCAGAGATTCAGTGGCAAAAACAATCAATCAATAAACATTCAATGCAAGAATATAATCATAAATGCTTTGTATATATGGATGAAGGTGATTGATTACAATAAATGCTAGGGTTATAGCAAGAACATTAATAATACACCTAGGGAATACAAAATATTCTGATTTTCTATATTGTGTCACCTCAGGTACGAGGTTTTCTATTCTATTTATAGGTAGACAAGTTGCCTTTTCACAAAATGACTAAACTACCACTGACCTATACATCAGAACTAGTCTAAGTCCTCATTCGCATCTCTTTTTATTCAACTGCATTGGCCAAAGCGGATAAGTTGACGTGATCAACATTTCTTTACTTGATCTTCTGAATTAGTATGTTGGTCATCCGCACTGGGTAATGAGGATGAAAAAAATACTTATGCTCATATGTTGCTCGTCATACGCATTTGCAAATGCGGATGAACAAGTCTTGGCCGCATATGTTTTTGACTATCCGTGTTTGTTAATGCGGAAGAACAAATAGTTATTAGCATTTGTTCTATGTCTTCCATATTTACAAATGCGGTTAGTCAATACTTGGTTCTTCTTCTCCATATTATTCTTTCATATTAGTTCTTGGGCTTAGGGAGTTTTTAGCAGAACAACTAACAACTCACTAATTAAATTGGCATCTATGATCCTTTCAGGGTTTAACAATACTTCCCCTACGGATTATACAGCGAATGTTTTTCATTGGTTTGGTGGTGGTTAAGGTTGAGAGGATTCTGCTTGGTCTTGTGAAGGGAGTTGTGGTTCAGCTTGTGATGGATCCAAGATGGCCTTTATCATATTGACAAAGTCATTGGCATCGGACATATTTTCTCTATCCAGCACATATATTCTTATCTTATTCATAGTATGGATGGCTTCCAATGGCAGTTTCTTAAGAGAAACAAGTTCCCATATAGACACCGTGGACAGTCCGTCCCTATGAATCAGTAGAGGTCCATCTACATCCACTTCCAACTTTACTATGTTTTCTAGCTGTAGAGGAGCCTTTTTCTTCTTTTTCTTTTCCCTCTTGGGAATGATTTGATCATATGCCATTTTCAGCAGTTTAATGCACTTTAAGAAAAAGTGCATGTCTTGTTCTCCCAGTTTGTTGTTTATTTCTCTAAAATGTCTGGTGTATATATAGTGGATGTAAGATTCATCAAGCAGCCATACATCATATCCACTAAATAATCGAATTTCAACTCCTTCCTTAGCTCCCCATTTTCTTTTTATTACCAACTCATATGTCATTTTATCATAATAAACATTTGAGATTGGTATGGAGGAATGGGTACCAGACACCATCTTTCTTTTTAGAGACTCTATTGGTTTCACCCTCAGCTCTAGAAACACAACCTCCTCAGCTGGTGTTCTCTATTTCTTTTCAAGAGGATTAATGAAAGACCTATCCTTCCTCATACATATGGCTTTCAGTGATTTGAAGTTGTTGGTTCTTTTGAACATTTTGAGTATAGCTTCAAATTCATATCCTCTAAACATGGCCTTGTGATTAATCAGTTCCAAGTTAGCTAGTTCCTTTAAGTCAAGAATCTCAAGGGCATTTACAATATCAGAGTACTCTGTAAGGAATTGAAGCTGCTGTAAGATCCGTTTGACCAAAAACATATTCCAATCACTGTCATACTTCCAGGTAATGATTTTCTAATCAGTTTTGCCCTTAGGAGTAGACAGACCTCTGATAATCTCTGTAGTGGTCAGCCCTTCTTCAAGTTTTAGTTGAGAAGGCTTAGCAAAACACTCAGGATATCTATGAAGCACAGCTACCAATGAGTCTTGATCTTGATGGGTGAATTGCATGTCTTGAGCAGACACTCTGGTTCTTTGCTTTTTACCTGTAATTTCTTCTTCCACAGTTTTAAGTCTCTCTTTCTTCTTAGTGATCAACCTAATGACAACAACCCTTAGGGAATTGGTTTTCTTGTTACCAAGTTTCCTTTTGGTGAATCCTTGACTTGATAGATAATCCTTCATTTCCATAGCATACATTTTATAGGGATCTGGATATAAAGGTTGAGGAGTTGAAGTTTGCTTCTTCATCCAAGATAGTTTTGGCTTATGAGCTTTAGGTGAAATAGTCTTCTTATATAGGGTTGTTCAAATAGCTCGGCACTTGAAACTCGCTCGAACTCGTTCGAAAAAAGCTCGGATTTTTGCTCATTCGGATTTTGGCTCGGTTGTAAAATGAATTGAGCGGCTTGGTTCGGTTTGAAAATGAACCTAGCACGAGCAAAGGTATGCTCGCTCGTCGCTCGCTCGGTTTCGCTCGAATTATTTTTTAGTTTAGTTTTTATATATTATATATTTATTAATTTATTTAGTTATTTACCACTTACTACAATTTGTAATTAATAAGTCAAAAGATTAACTACCCTAAATGTAAAGCTTTAATTATCTAATCAAATCATCACTTCACATTTTAAAATAAATTCACCATTCCACCCATCACCACTTTCCAGTCGTCCCCGTATCCCCACCTCCTTACCGACTGTCAAGGTGCTCACCTCCGACACTCGAATATGTATCCCCCCACCTCTAGTACTGTGACATGCGACCCCGACCTTCGGCAATCCGACCTGCAAAAGTCTGATCGCGCATCCCACCTTCGACAATCTACCTTCGAAGTGCAAAGTCTAACCTTGTTCGAAGCCCGACATTGTTCAGTTGTTTCTACTCGTGTATCTTGAGCTTAGATTTTTTTAATAATTTGGTTCTTAAAGAACATTTACACAAGTATTAATGAAGATACAACGGCTAGAACTTGAAAGTTCAAACTTTTGAATGAATTATTAGTTTTGCTTTAGATTATATATGAAACCAAACAAAACCAAGCCAACCTGAGGGAAACCAAGCGCTCGGTTTAAAACCGAAATGATTTTGAGGATGAAGTTTGCGCTCGAATTGTAAATTTGAACCAAACCGAGTTCGAGCGAAGCTGCGTTCAGTTTGGTTAGGTTTGTGACCAGCCCTATTCTTATAGTCAGTTTCAAGAGTAGGGTCTAGCACTTTGTTCAATCTTTCCTCTTCTACCTTCATGCCCTCATAAGTCATGCCAAAAACTTCATCATGATCATATCCATGATTAAACAAAACCACAGCTTTAACCATTAAATCATCATTCTGAGCCTTTTCCACCATTTCTTCTACTGACCTTTCTTCGTTCACAGGACTATCAACTACTATTGGCTAATCAACCACCTAGCCTCCTTCAATTTCACCTTCTTCAAGGTCAACAATCATAGCTTGATTCTTCAATTGAGCTTCTGCCTGCTCATGTTCTTCTAAAAATTCTGCTATAGCTGACAAGCTTCTAGGATCATCCTTCTTGCTTTTCTTTATTGCCTCCTCTTCCACACCTTAACCTTTTTCAGTTAGATACTTCCTATTTCTGTTGTATGTCTGCATTGAAGAACCAGTAGAGGTTTCACGCATCTGAGCTCCTTGAGGCAATTTTTTAGCCTCTGACTTTACTTGTTCATGGGCAGCAGCAACTTTTTCTTCTTTTTCTCTTTGTTTTTCACATAGCTTTTTCATCATTTCTTTTTGCTCATCAGATAGAAACAAAGATGGGACTATTTGCAAGCTCAACTCCTTCTCCTAAGGGACAGGGGATTGAGGAATAACCACTATGGGTTTGGTGAAAGTCCTTTGATCAGGTACAAAATCCGAGAACTTATCATCAATAATAAACTCTTCTGATGTGAAACTATATAGTGCATTGATCATGTCATTAAATTCAGCCTCTTGAGTGTGCATACTCGCTGTTATCTCTGAGTATACTACCATCTCCAGGCTAGACTCATCTTGTTTTGTCTTGCTTGGTTCTGCTTCTGGTTAGAGGATCTTATATATTTACTAGGAGGAGAGTCATCACTACTCTCCTCTAAAGAGCTCTGAGACTCAACTACTTTCTCATCAACTTTCATTGCCTCTGATTCCACCTTTCTCTTGATTTCAACAAGCATCTCAAGTTCTGCTACTCTTTTGTTCAAAAGTTCATTTTGTTTCTGTAGGTTGATAATGATCTCCTCTTGTTCTTCAATATGTTCTTCCTGCTCTTCCATTGCAATTTTTTGAATGTATAAGGTGTCCACATGACCACATATCTTTTCCGGTGATTGTTGAAGAGCATCTTTTAATTTCTCTCTCCTTCTCTATATCCTTTTTTTCAGCCTTATAATTTTCGTTCATTTATTTCAGTTTAGCCTCCTTCTCATCAAGTTCTAACAATCTATATTGAATTATGCTTGATCTTTTGTTCAACAATCTTTCTATCTTTGCCACTTTTTTCAAAAGTTCAGAGATAAGCTCATCCTTTTCATCTGGTTTATTCACCCTTGATTCAGCATAGCTCTTAGAAGGGGCAGCCTCAGAAGTTGTTTTCTTTACAGGTAACTGGCAAGGGTGATCCTCCTCATCAGAAGATGATTTGGATTTCTTAGATGAGCTAGTAGAAACTCCAAATTCAGCTGGTTCAGTATTGGCATGGGATGGTTCAGTTGGTGATATTAGAAAGTGATAAGGTGGAGATATTGGTGGAGAAATGATTGGTTATGCTTGTGGTTAAGGGATAGGTGATCTATGAAGTGAAGTAGTTAGTGTTTTGTGGGGTGATGATATTGGTGATGGTACAAAGGGTGATGCCATGTCATGAAATTGAGGTCCAGTGGGAAGATCACACCCTACATCTACCTGGGGTGACACTGACCTATGACGACCAATTCTTTCCTCAACATTCTCATCAGCAGCTTGCTGATCTTGAGAAGGTTGTACTTCCTCTTGAATCAGCTCATCAATATTAGTGTCTTGTTCTTCTATTTGTTTATCAAGATTAATCTGCTGAAGCATCCATGGTAGCAGAGGAGAGTGTGCTCCACTATAGAAATTTCTTGGATCTCTTTTCTTGATATACTTGTCGGATTTGGCATCCTAGTGAAGATTGTCCAAAGTAGGTCCTTCATGTACTAGGTCAGGAAAGGCTTCATTGATTAGACATTGTAGAAATCTTGGGTACATAAGGAACATATATCTTCTTCCTTCTTGTATGTTTGAAGTTAGGCCATTGAACACATATGCTGACATGTTGAATGGTCTATGGGTAGATAAGGTACATATTGCTAAAGAAGTAATCACATGAATGCCATTCCATCCTGTTTTTCTTTTGGATAAACAATGTTGAAAAAGATGAATCAGAAATATCCATGGTAAGTCTACCAACCCCTTTACTATCTACTTTCCCTCATAACCTCCTTCATATCCAATCTCAGCAAGGAAAGTGGTAATTTCTTCATCTTCCAACTCAATAGGATGGCCGCAGAGTGATCATGAGTAATTATTCGTGTTAAAGTCTTTTCATCATCCATATCAGTTACTTCTGCAGTACTCCAAAATGACCTAATATATATTTCATAGATAATGGGTTTAACAGTTATGGCACGGGCTACTGTTGTAGTAGAAATAAATCTGATCATATCTCTAAGTCCTTCTACCTAGGGCACATGAGGGTCCAGAAAACCACTGACATTATGGAGCTTGCTCCATGTCAAATTAGCTATTTACCCTGCATTAGAGGCATATGAGTTAGATTAATGATAATATATGCACTACTTTTTGCAGCATTCATCATTTTGACTTTTAATGGTCAAATGTGAACATTTAAGGATACTGTTCCATAGAAATTATTTCAGATTGAGATACTTTGGTAAATACTCATTGTTATTTGTTGTTTTTCATGTTTGAAGACCAAATTTTGATGTTTTGACTGTTAATTGGAATTTATTTCAAGTGTTGATTTCAACATTTTCGGTTTCATGATGCTCTATTCATGCGATGACATAACTTTGAGTTTTTCAGCTTGAATCGGATTTTACTAAGTTTGCAATTTCATTGAAGTAGAAAATGTTCATCTTTTCTTGGAATAAATCTAAGTTTGTGTGTTCTTTGTTAACCTTGGGTTCTAAGTTCATTATTAGTTCAAATGTCCGTAACATTAGGCTAAAACAACGTAAAAATTTTAACCTTTTGTTTGATAATACTGTTGCGTAGTATCTATTATGAGGACATATTGGGTGAAATGAACTTGAATCTTTGATTGTTAAAGAAGAAGATGATTGATGAAGATGAATAGTGTTTTCGCTCGTACCACTATAAAGTCTCTCAAATTTGAAAAGTATTAAATGGCGTTTTAAACTTGATTTAAATAGTCAAAAAGTGGATTTTAAAAATTTTTACAAATGCGGTAGGGGTTTTAATTCACATTGTAGCAAATGCGGATGGTTTTTATACATTTGTATTTGTTTACTGTTGTAAATGCGGAAGAGTTGAACTTATGATTTTAGACATCCGCATTTGGACGCTGTAGCAAATGCGGAAGTTTGAATACTTAGTTTTCTTCTATCCGTATTTATACACTATTGCAAATGCGGAAGAACAAAGTTCATCAGTATTTGTTCACAGTAGCAAATGTCATAGAACAAAATTTTCACATTTACATGATAGAAGATATTAAGCACTTGTTTATTTCTGTTTGAAAGTACATGAAAATTGAAGATACATATCCACAAATGCGGTTGATGAGGAAATCAACAAATGCGGATGAGTAAAACAAGTGGGGAAGTGTAAATTGCATCCATATTCACAAATGCGGTTAAACACTGGAAAAACATTTTATCCGCATTTGCAAATATGGTAGAACACTTCCGTTCTGCATAGGTTTTAACACTTCAAAATTTTCATGTATACTTGTAACACACCAATGTGGTAGAGTACAATCTTTGTCTGCATTAGTTTCCCTTAGAAATAAACAGTTACCATCATTGGTTATATGCATGGGTTACCTTCACCTTCATTAACCAATGCACTTACATGCATTAACTTTTGAACTTAATCAAAGGTTTATGTTTAAAGTTATGGTCTTTCTTGTTATGAAGAGATGTGATTAATGATTTTTCTTATGAAGTTGTTGACTGTTGAGGTTGTCAATTTTTGCTTGGATTGACTTGTGTGTCAGAAGTGATACAAGTTTCCCATTGTGTGACGGATCTTGGACATTTCATGCTTCCAAGAACATGCATAGGCTGAGATACTATGGTATAACTTATGCAACAACACATGCATTTTCTTTTTGTTTTGTTTTTTAAGAAAGTAATTTAAGATAGTAAAAACGTATATAGACTTACTAAAAAAATTTAAATTTCTCTGCCTTAAGTTTATATCCAATTTTGAATAGAAACTTTAAAGATTCAAAAACTTTTTGAATATAATTTAGATTACTAGTAATGAAAAGAAGTAATTTTTTTTTATTTTGTTGGGATCATATCAATCTTACATTACACATGTGCATCCTTTATGATAAAATGGACATGTTTATGAACTTGACGATTGAAGGTATGTTTGTCCTCTCAAACTCATACAAGATTGATGTTTTGATGCAAGTGATATTTATCATGTTTTTGGTTGATTTATTTATTCAATATGTACCTCACATATAAAAGCATGGAATGATCAACCATCCTCTACTTTTTCACAACATTCCTTACTAGGTTACTTAAGTTATGAGACCTCATTTTAACTAATCCTCATTGGGATTCTTTTACTTTGATCCTTTTCAGGATGATCCATATTAGGATTCTTTTCACTTCACTTTGGAAGGTGATCCATGATTGTATTCTTTTGTTCATTCACTTGGAATTTATTGTTGTTGTAGATTAATCCGATTTGGATGGGTTCCTTTTTAGGAATCTTTTGGATCAGTACATCTGCACTATGTGCATGTTTCATGAGGTCTTTGCTCAGCAAAACAAAGATGAAACTTAATATAGGTGAAAGAGATTCATAAAGTATCATTACCTGGTATGTATAGGTTACTACACACACTCAAATAAGCCAATACATACCTATACCTTGAGATGAGTGTTTCATTGTTAAATAAGATTTTAATTCATCACTGAATGTATCTTCTCTTCCAAGTTGAGCCTACCAACATATCTGGAAAGTCATGAAAGTCTCTAAAATTTTGAAATTAAGCATAGTGAATGATATAATGACTGTAATTATATCATTTCATGCTATATTCTTTTCTTCATCAAACTTGACTTCTTTTTGTGATTTTCTAATGTTTTTGAAATGTTTTTGATGTTTTAATTGGTTTTATACAATGTTAATCATGCCAATTGATTGAACTAGGAATTCAAACCTACTAGGTTCAAATGCCATACTAAATAAATCAACCAATTGAGTTTCAGTGGGTACTTGGATCAATTTGATTAACCCATTTTCAACATAGTCTTTCAAAAAGTGATATATAATTTCAATGTGTTTTGTTTTTGAGTGCTGAACTGGATTATTTGTAATGAAAGCAGCTACTGTGTTGTCAATATGAATTGGTGTGTGCAAGAAGTTAAAACTATAATCAAGCATCTGGTATTGAATCTAGAGTACTTGAGAGCAATAGGCTCAAGGTGCAATATAGTCAGCTTCTGTAGTCAAGATGAATACGTTTATCTGCTTCTTGCACTGCCAGGAGATCAGTCTGGGACCAAGAAATTGACAACCGCTAGAGGTGGATTTCCTATTGAAATTGCATCCTCCATAATCACTGTTAGTATAAGCATAGAGATTGAAGTCTCCTTCCTTTGGATATCATAACCCTAGAGCAGGTTTGCGCTTAAGATATCTGAATATCCTCTTGACAGCATTCACACGAGATTCTTTAGGATCAGCTTCATATTTGGCACACACATAAACATCCAACATAATGTTAGGCCTACTGGCGGTTACATACATAAGTGAACCAAACATAGATCAAAAGTGAGTTTAATCCACTGATTTGCCATCTCTATCCGTTCCAATCTTCACTTTAGTATCCATAGGAGTTCTAATAGATTGACAATTAGCAAAGTGGAACTTCTTCAACATAGTTTACACATATTTTGATTGATTGATGAAGATTCCATTTGCTGTTTGTTGGACTTGCACCCCTAAAAAGAAAGTGAGTTCCCCCATTTTGAAATTTTGAATGCATAAGGTCTTCAAAGTCTTTACAGAGTTGCTTGTTTATTAGGCCAAAATGATATCATCCACATAAATCTGGACTAACAACATGTCTTTTCCTCTTCTCTTTCTCAAGGCAGTCTGATCAATTTTTCCTCTTTCATATCCATTTTCAAGAAGAAAAGATGATAGAGTCTCATACCATTTCCTTGGAGCTTGGTGAAGACCATACAAAGCTTTGTCAAGCTTGTAAACTCCGGGAGGAAAACTTGGATCTTCAAAACTAGGTGGTTGACTCACGTAGAATTCTTCAGCAATCTTTCCGTATAAGAAATCACACTTAACATCCATTTGGTAAATATTAAACTTCATGGATGCAGAATATGCAAGAAAGATTCTTATCAATTCTAGTCTGGCAACAGGTGCAAACACTTCATTATAATCGATTCCTTCTTCTTGAGTGTATCCCTGTGCCACTAGTCTTGCTTTATTTCTCATGACGATCCCTCTATCATCAATCTTGTTTCTGTATAGCCATAGGGTATTGTCCTTCGGGAAGATCTACCAGTTGCCATACTTCTTGCCTCTTGAATTGGAGAAATTCTTCATGTATTGTTTCAATCCAACTATTGTCTTGAAGAGCCTCTTTGATGTTCTTGGGTACTGTTTGACACAAAAAGTATGAGAACAATTAGATGTTTTCAATAATGGACTTGCTTCTTGTAACCCTTTCATTAAGTTGACCAATAACAGTTTCAACTGGATGATTGTTGTGTATTCTGATGGTTAGAATTTAGTCACCAGCAATGGTTACATCAAGATTCGAGAAATTTAGTTCATTATGGTCAGAGGCATCTTCATCTTGAACTGTTAGGGAATTATGAAGATAATCAGACTCCGTTTCATTGACTGCTTCAACCTTACCAGCACTTTGATTGCTTTCATCATTTGATGTTCTTTCTGTTTTAGTTAGAGGAGTAGCTTGTTTTTTATATCTGACCTATGAGGACAGATCTTCTGAATGTAATGGTAATAGGCTTGACACATACAAGCATCTGTTGCAGCTTGACTGAAGATAGATGAAACTTTTTAGTTTCACTTGAGTAAGTGTATGTTCAGCTTTAGATTGAGCCAACGTTTCAGTAAGTTGCTCATTCCCAGTTGCAATAGTGTACTTTTCACTATGTAATTTTTTAATGTTCGAGATGAGAGATTTTATTTTGATTTCAAAGCCTTTTATTTCTCTGTTGAGCATCTCTGACTTAACCTTTTCCTCTTTTATTTTGTCTACAAGTTTATGGTTATGCTCTTTATAACCTTGCAGTTCAGTAAAACATTTTTCACTACACAGGTTAGATTTACCTGAGAAGGCATTAGAGATGGACCAACGTTGATGTGAGCCATGTGTGCATGATTTTGAAATTGAGGCTTGACTTCCTCTTAATACAGGTTCTGGTCACATAATCCATCTTGCTTTATCATGAGAGCATTTGAACATGACTGACTGCTTCCATGAGCTTGGTTTGTCAGTTAAGGTTGATTTTGATATGATTGATGTTGTTGAGGATGATGACACTATTGCTCATGATTATTGGAGGAAAAGCTTTAGTTTGACTGTAAGGATGACTGGCTTTGAGAATTCCTTTGAAAGTTATTTTTTTGGGGGCATTGCATTCTCTAGAGAAGTGGCGAGTCATGCCACAGTTGAAGCACTTCACTTTGGATTTATCATACCCATGCTTTGTGTTTTCATTAAGGCTGAGCTTTCTGCCTTTTCTGAAAAACTTCTTAGCTCTCATAACAATCATGGCCATTTGTCATTGCAGATCCATTTCTTCTACATGATCTCGATCCATTTCTTCTTAGTCTTCCTAGATCACATGTGCTGATGTGAGTCTTCCTCCCAAATATGCTTCAAAGCTTGCAACAAAGGCATTGTAAGTTGCTTTTTGTTCTACGGATCTTGTGTCATCACGAGTGGTTATAGGAGTAGCAGTGAATCCGGATGCTTGGAATAATGTAGATGGATGATTAATTAATGGAGTTGCAATGAACCCAGTGGTATTCAGTTGATCTCTTGAAGAGATGAAATCACCTCTTCAGTAATGAAGGCATTTTCCACATAATGAGATTGTAATGGAAACTTTTATGCCTCAATCACTTTGGGTCCTCCCAATTTTCTTCTTCTTTCATCTAACTCCAATGCTTTTATCTGGGCTATCATTATATCAAGAGTTGTACTCTCAAGATCAAGAGTGTTCTTTAACATGGTTACATTTTGTTTCCAGGTCTCTGGAAGACTGTGCAGCATTTTCTTGTTTAATTCCTTGAGCTTGTAAGTGACTTGCATGATTTCCAAGTCATTTACAACTGTACAAATATATGAAATTGTTTGGATATGGACTCTCCCATGGAGTCATGAATTGTTTCGTACTGATTAACAAGCTTATCATTGTTATTTTTAGCAACTTCACTGCTTCCCTCACATATAATTTGTAATGCATCCCATACTATTTTCGAAGTACCATACTTCTCCAATCTTTTTAGTACATCCATCTTAAGTGCTTGACTGAGGATGGAGTAAGCTTTGAGTTCAATCTTGATTTTCTTGTAATCTTCATCATGAAGAGTCAAATCTTTAATGGGTATTCTTGTTGTTTTGTAGATGGAAGCTTGATGTGCAGACAGAGTGACAGTGATGTGTGGCCCCTTGCATATTGAGATCCAAAAGTCAGGATCTACACCTGTGATGTAATTTCTGAATATGATTTTCTACTGCTTAAACTTAGATTTGTGTTTAAGCATGGGAGGTTTTGGTGTATGGCCAAGTTCTAAAAAAGTATGAGAATCCATATTAACAGTTAGTTTTATCTTTTTTAAGTAAGGATTAGATGAGTTTTAGGTTCATTTAGTCCAACTGGTTCGAATCATCCAAAACAGGTTTCAGAATCAGATCTGTTGCTTTTTTGAGTTTCTTGTTGTTAATGTTTGCTTTTTCAACGGTTCACAGTTTTGAGAATGAAGACTGTTGTTTTGTTCTTGAAAAAGAGAGCTTGAATAGTCAGTGTTGATGAGTATAATCTGCTTGTTTACTAAGTAGAGGTTCTATTCGGATCTTCAGTGGATCAAAACAAGAACCGAGAGCCAAAGCTCTAATACCAATTGACCGGTTATTGAGAATGAGAATCTCACTTAGGATCGAATATGGTAATGAAGTCAGAGATTGAATGGCGGAAACAATCAATCAATAAATATTCAATGCAAGAATATACTCATAAATGCTTTGTATATATTGATGAAGGTGATTGATTACAATAAATTCTAGGGTTTTAGCAAGAACAGTGTTAGGTCTAGGATCAATAGATCTAGTCCATTTTGTATAGGCTTAGAACTTGAATTAATATCTGTAATGAATGCTTGTAATTCATTGTTGTGTATGCATTAAATGTATTGGTTAACCCATATATATGTTTCAATTTATGTATGTTTTCACGTAAAACATTATAATTCGTGAATTTCTGAAATTGACATCTACGGATAAACATTTTGTTCTTCTGTAGATATGTTTCTCACACGTAAATTACATCCAAAGGCCTTCTACGGATGAACAACAAGATCTGAAGAACATGTTTGCCTTGGAAGAACAAGATTCCTACGAAAGAAGAATTGCTTCGAAAGAACATGTTTGCTTTGGAAGAACAAGATTCCTACGGAAGAACAATTGCTTCGGAAGAACCAGTTTACTTCGGAGGAACAACATTCCTACGGAAGAACAATCAACTACGAAGACTATTCCTGCGGAGTCCAAACACTTGTATTCAAACAATACTAGTGTTGCAAGTCAACAAGTCAACAAGGAAGTTATACAAATCCCAAGAAATCCGATGAGTCCTTAACAAAAACAATTCAAATCCCAAGATATCTGGTGTTTCCTTAACAGAAACATCATTGTCTATAAATATGGATCCTAGGTTTCGAATAAAGTATAGAGGAGACTATGACGACCGAGACAACAATCATCTAAGCAACAAAATCACAACCAAACAACACATCAAATCACACAAACCAAAACCCTAGCAGCTATCACATCACTAAACACAAAAATCAATGTTATTCGTTCATTCATTATTTATTTAATTGTAATCATTAACTCAAGATCACGTATAGGTTGGACTCACCTTTAGTTTAGATTGTTTACTTTTGCTTGTAATAGATCTTTTCTTAGTTTCTTTTTGTATGTATTTAATTTTATGTAGTTTTGTATTCTAGCAAAACTTTGAGCGAAACTATTGTTCCGCTCACAGTCAGCTGATTAGTTCGCTCGGCGAAACTACTATTTTTGCTGGGCGAAACTATAGTTTCGGCAGTACAGTTTCGCTTATAGCAAAACTGTCTGCGAAACTAAGACTGCTATATATCGATTTGATCTTCTTCATTGTTGGGTAAGTTGAAAACCCCTAATGGTTTATCATTGTTGCAAGTTACCATTCAAAGCAGTTATTACACAAAATTATGATTGTGCTTTATGTTATTGATTATTGATGTTCATTGTCTTATTTTGAATGAGTTATTATTGTCTTATTTCGCACTGTTATACGATCAATGGACCGACAATATGTTATCAGAGCATTAGTGCTCTTGATTTGTTGAGTTTTTGGTTGTGTTTGTTCAATATCAAGTTTCAATTAATTTTCAGTTCAATATAGTGTGTTTTTATATGGAAATTGATTGAGTTTTGCTAGTTTTTTTTGTGGAAGCTCTGCTAATCATCAGATCTCAAATACATTGAGTTTTTGATGATTTCAGATTGATTTTGGGTTGAAAAGGGATTTAAGGTTTGACGAGCAAAACTAGTGTTCCGGCAGCAAAACTACGATCATCATTAAGCAAAACTATGGGTATTATCACTATTGAAATCAGTTTTTAGTTGTTCTACAAAACTAGTCTCTTTGAAGGAAAGTTCTTCTATGCTTGTGAAGGTTTATCAAGCGAAATTGCTACCAAAAGTGTGTTTGAACGAAAGTTCAAGCTTGTTTCGTGCGAACTTATCGGCAAAACTTAGCATTTTGAGACATTCGGCTAGCGAAACTACTGCCGAAATTGCCTGCGAAATTACCAACTCAGCGAAGTTAGCCTTTTTAGCGAATTTGTCTGCGAATTTGTCAGCAAATTTTCCTTCTTTCTGCGAAACTACTGAATTTTCAGCGAAATTGTCTCTTTTCTTGCTGAAACTACGTCAATCCCAACGAAACTACAATGTGAAAGTTAACATCACTCACTCTTGCCGATCTTGAAAGTGTTGCTCCCAATAGGCCTCCGACACTGACTAACGGAGACAATTTTGAAGATTGGAAGAGATGTCTCAAAGCTTTCTTCTTCTACACTGATCACAACCATAGGAATCGATTATTTATGGTCTTCACATACCAACTATTACTATTGGTGATGTTGTCTCTCAAAATAAGGACCCATCTTCTTTCACTGAAAAGGATCTGAAGTTGATCGAACGTGACCAAAAGGCTTTTGGTGCTTTAAATCTATGCCTTGCACTAGACATCTACAATCGTTTTGCAGAGCATAAAAATGCTAAATCTCTTTACCATGCTCCATGTGAGTTATATGATGGTAATGATGATTTGGTAATGGTTAAGAGCATTCAAGCTGAGAAGGAATTCAATTCCTTTGTTCGATACAAGAAAGAAAGTCTGACAGATCTCACTAATCGCTTCTTGATAGTTTCAATCACCTTAAAGAAATATGATGAAAAGCTCTCCAATAGTGAACAAGTTAACAAGCTACTAGACTCTCGCCCACCTTAGTGGAGTCTTCAGGTGAGAATGTTAAAGCAAGAAAGAAGGTTCACAGATTACAAGCTGATGGATATTATCAATAATCTTAAATCCTTTGATTTGGACATGAAGAGACGGGAATTCAACCGGACCATGATGCCCACATCTGGTTTTACTCAAAATACTGCTTTATTATCATCCGCTGCAAGCTTTCAAATGCAGAATTCAATTCAAGGAGGAGTTAATACAAGTAATTTTTCAAGAGGAAACGTTACTGTTGGAAGAGATCAGATTAATTCTAACACAAATGTTGAAACTTCAGTCCATTAGAAACAATGGCTCTTTTTGGAATGTTTGTTCAAAGTTATGAAACACTAGTGGCAGGAGCATTGAAAGGTAAAGGAATGACAATGGAAGACATGTATGAGGTAGACCCTGATGATCTTGAAGAAACTGACATCCAGTGGCAAATGGCAATGTTGACTCTTAGACCTCGAAGATTTATGGAGCACACCGGATGAAGGAACTTTGGCAGACAAACCTCTAGTTCAAAACAGGAATTTGATAAGTCAAAACTAAGATGTTTCAATTGTAAGAAATTTGGACATTTGAAACGTGAATGTCTATCACCAATTGTCACTAATTCTAGTAATCGAGGTGTACCAAGATTAACATATAAGAGGGAGAAGGAAGATGTCAATCACAAAAAGGAGACTTCATTGATTTCTAACTTTGATTGGAGTGCGGAGGCTGAGGAAACGAGGACTGAGATAAATCATGCTTTGGTAGCTGAGTTTGTTAATAGTGAAGATGTATTTGACCCTTTCAAGGTATTCAAAGAGGAGGTTGTGGTGTCTGTGAATGAGAAAAAAGAGAAAGATGTTAGAATGAAGGCAGGTAAATCTGAATGTCTTAAGTAGGAAAGAAGTTCATCCACTAGGCATGAAAAGGATTATGATGATGATACTGTCACTGTTGAGGAAAGCTAGTCAAGTACTCCGGTATGCCAATGTGAAAAGGCCTTCGCAGCTGAAAAGGTGGTGATGGGACTACCGTATGAGGTAATTCAGGATATGTGTTCATCTACTTGTAAAATAAGATTATTTGGGATTTATAAAGCTAATCGGTTACTAATTGATAATGAAAAGGATTTGAAACGAATTAATGAGGAACTTAAAATCAATGAATCAAACTATTCTGTTAAATTAAATGAGGCTTCAAAAGAAAATGATCAACTAAAACGAATTATTTTGGAAAGAAATATTGAGATTAACACTTTGACTGAAAGAGTTGCCCTTGCTGAATTTAAAACAAGCAAACTTCAGTCAAAGTTAGAAAAATGGACCATATTAGGAATGAAACATGATGATTTATGTAAATCTCAACGGGGAGCTGGGATTAAAACAGGTTTGGGATATGGAAATGTAAAGGTTTATCCTCCGTCTAGTACATATTGTTATTCTCCTATGCATGTTCCTCATTGTTCAAGTGATTTAATCAAAACAGATAATGACAGTATGTCTGCAGGTTTAGAGGGTGTTAATTCTAAGCATGTTAGTGAAGGCTATTACTATGGACTGACTAGTGGGCTTGGATGCACTAGTATTATACACAACTATCTATTTTAGATCATAAGTCTAGTTTAAATTTTGTCTTCGTTTCTAGTTCTCCGGTAACCGACCCTGTCACACTATGTTCTCATGATGTTTATATTTCATCTTTAAATTTAGTACACTGTGGTGATGTGTTTTGTTCTAGTGATGATAATGGTGCAATTGATCTTACTACAAAGCCTAATGAGAAACTTAAAACTAATTGTTTTAATAAATTCTTTTCTCACCCAATTCCATCTTTTACTCCTTTAAATATTACTTTATCAAATGAAAGAATTGCAACTTCGTCCGAAGCTAGCACTAGTGGAACTAGTTCTAGTGGTACTTTAGACGATCATTCGTCTATTTTTGTAAACGATAATTCTTGTTCACATAAACCTCGACCTCGTAGCATGTATGAGTCATTTAGTGACATTGATTGTAGTGTATCTTAATGTGATGAGGAAATTCACATTGATCATATTCCTATCTCATCACATCATAGACCTAGACCCAAACCACACTGTTTCAGATGTGGTCAAGAGGAATATCTTGTCAAGAATTGTACTACATTGCTTCATGGTCATATAAATAGGATTACTTTGGAAATAAATTAACAAAATTGGTTAATAATTTATTTTGCAAATAATCCGCTTCTTCTAAAGATAAAGTTGTTCACACTTGGGTTCCCATTTCACTTGGTTAATCTGTTCTTTATTTAATTTTAGGAGTCATCCACAAAGATTGTAAACAACATGTGGCATGTAGATAGTGGAAGCTCCAGACATATGACGGGGTTGAAAGACTTGATGACCAATTATCGAATTATAAATGGAGGATATGTCACTTTTGCTTATGACAAAAAGGGTGGAAAGATGATTGGTTAAGGAGAAGTTTCTAATGGATCTTTAACTTTGGAGAAAGTCAACTATGTCCCTGAGCTTGCTTTTAATCTCTTGAGTGTCTCTCAAATCTACGATAAAGACATTCCAATCTTGTTTAAATCCGATGAATGTCTATTTTTAAAATCGGAGATTGACATTCCAAATGACTTGATTCTTATGCGTGCTCAAAGAAAACATGAAACATATCTTCTTGATATGAACTCAAGGGAGTCAAAGTCTATTACAACCTGTCTTCTTTCAAAAGATTCAACCTTTGAGTCTCTGTTATGGCATCGCCGAAGGGGTTTGTTGGACCATCTACATCTTGTTTAACCATTTAAACATATGAAACGTAGTGGAATATAGTACTTTAAACATGTTAAAGTTTCTTAAAATTACCATTATCATGTGAAAACCAACAAACCCATAGACAAAAGGATCTTTATTATGTGAAAAGCAAGCATACAATATGAACAAGAACACCGAAAAACATGACATTATCATACCATGATACTACCTTTCTGAATGCTGTCAAAAACGACCAAAAGGAAAGGCAGAAATGAGTATAAAAAGGGCCAAGACTTCAAGGGTAGAAGTCCTCAAGTGTCCATACCCACAAACCTGTAAGCAAACATCATGGTTGCTAGGATTTCAAGCACCAAAAACGCCCAAAGGCGTTCTGAAAACCGTTTTCAGCCGTGAGAACTTTGGGAGAAGAGAGGAAATCATTTTTCCTTTCTTGCAAAAATGAAGGAGCATAACTTGAGTCATGAGAGGACCCAAGAAACGACCAAAAGGAGTTCTAAAACACCTTCTTCAGCTGTGAAAATAGAGAGCATACGGAGTTTTCTCTAGAAGTTCATTTGTGCAAATGAGAGAGAGATAGGATGTTGAGACTTGCACTCAACTACTATCATAATGAGTGTACCTTTTTCAACACAAATGGGGAGGGTCATACAAGCTAAAGGGGCCGAAAATCTGGATTCAAAACCACATTCCCTCCCATTTGAATTACTTTGTAACACATTAGAAGTGGTGAGGTCATGTTACATATTTAACAAGGTGTGTACAAGTTATATAACTAAGCCTTTTAGCTAAATAACATAAGTATACATTATAATGTGATTAGTTAATTGATAAGATATATAATTAACCATTTAATTATATAACTCATACAATCTACAATAATTAAAACAACTAACACATTAAGATGTTAACATGTTATATAATAAAACCCTTTTGATTATATAACATAAGTACAAATATTATATGTTGTTATTTAACCATTTAAATAACAATGTCAATAATAATAATTCATGTAAAAATTATCCATATAATTTGTTCTATCTCTCATTTCTTTAAAACAAAAACCCATTTTCTAATTAGGTGCATATATTTAATTGCATGATCATATCATCAATGAAATATTTATTGGTGTTTGCTAAGCTTGTTATTGGGTATGACCCGACTTGGATCATGACGTACTAACCACATCAATGTTCTATGTGTCTTGGGAATACAAGATCCAACAATCTCCCACTTGCACAAGATTCATAGAGGATTGATGCAAGCAGTAAATACCGCCTAACAACGGTTTACTACCCTTAATATGCATGACTTCAAAGCCATTCAATAACATCATCCCTTTCAAGTTCCAAACTTGAAATGATTTAGGTGAATCGATCATCTATCCTTTTGTTACAGATGTCCTGTTAAATCCAAGGACACAGAATGATCATTCCTTCTTGATTTAACTTAATCAGGCCCTAAACATCTTGCTCTCAATGAATAAGAGGAACAAATCCCATCTTGAGTGCATACGTTTCTCACAATCAACTTGTGTCACACCTGAACATAGCCTTATGTACTGTCCATTATTTCAGAATAGTGAAGAACTGACTCAAGGTATAACATTTGGTGAATATCGAAACCCAATATGCATCTCAGGTCTGAGGATACTAAATGATATTCGCCTTTACTCAAAATTACTTATGATCAATCAAAGAGATTCTATGTAGTAAAATTTGAGACGAGGGTTAGTCCAATATTTGCATCCCACAAATATCTATGAACCTTGGTAGCAACCAATTGCTCTATATTCATACCTTATGAATATCTACCAATCCATGTTCATAATAGTCTTACATTCATATTTGTTCCCACAAATATGACCGACTACAGACATTCAGAATAATAAACATATTCATGGATGTAAACATGCTAAAAATGAACATAACTCAAATATATAAAAGAGTTAAATATTACAATTGTTCCATATTTTATATGCTAAACAGATCAATTCCAATCACTAGAATTTCAAAGTCCTAAGGCACAAGTATGAACCTCATACTTTGCCCTCACACGGAGCTTCGTGAGTGAATCCGCAATGTTTTGATCTTTACAAACTTTATGAATACATATCTTTACCCTTTTTCAACTCCATCCCTTATGATGTTGAATCTCCGCTCAAGGTGTTTAGTCTTTTGATGAGTACGAGGTTCCTTGATTTGACCAATCGCACCCACGTAATTACCAAAGATTTCTAGGGGTCTTGAATGGTAGAGACCACCCCTAGATAAGCAATGGACAAACTTATCCATGCAGCTTCCCAAGCTGCCAATGAAGCGGCTATATATTTGGATTTTGTAGTGAACAATGCTACCGTGTCCTACTTTGAACCTTTCAAGGACACTTCTCCTCCATTAATAATGGAAGTATACCCCGATTGTGATCGAGAATCATCTGGATCAGTTTTGGAAGCCTGCATCCGTGTAACCCTTTACAACGACTTCCTCTTCAACAGATCCGTATATTAGAAACATATCCTTAGTCCTACTAAGGTCTTTCAATATACTTTTAACAACCATCTAATGGTTATTTCTATTGGTATCTACTTTGTCATACTTAATAAGCATGACTCGTCCGATCTAGTGCATATCATCACACAAATGATGGATCCTATAGTAGATGCGTATGGGATATCCTTCATTTGATTTTGCTCATCCTATGAGCTTGGACATTGAGACGTAGTCAACATTGTCCCTCTTTGAATAGGTACCATACCTTTCTAAGAGTTTTCCATCTTGAACCTTTTCAAGATTTTATCAATATATGCACTTTGGTTTAACCCTATCAACCACCTCGATCTATCCTTATAGATCCTTATTCCAAAATATGGGTGGCTTAAACGAGATCTTATATGAAAACATCTTCCAAGCTAGGTTTTAACACCATCCAATGTTAGAATATTATTTCCAAATAGTAGTATGTCATCAACATACAATCCTAAAAAATGTAACTATGCTCCCAGTGGCATTCTTATATACACAACCTTCTCGATGCTCGTTTCAATCCACAGATTGATCACTTTAACTTATATACTTTATTAGGATGTCATGGATTGACAAAACCATCATGCTCAACTATATGGATAGTCTCTTTGATATGTTCATTAAGAAAAGCGGTTTTGACATCCATTTGCCAAAACTCATATTCAGATTATGCAGTTATGGCACATAATATCCTAATCAACTTTAGCATTGCCACAGGCGTAAGAGTTTCATCATAATCAACCAACTGAGTTTGATGGAAACCTTATGCTATAATTCTTGACTTATAAGTATTCAAGTCTCCATGTATATCTGTTTTCATCTTGAACACCCACTTGTATCCAACCGGTTTGGAGTTAAGTGGAGGGTCAACCAATTCCCAAACTTGGTTGTTATACATGGATTGCATCCTTACGTTCATGGCTTCTAGCCATTTGCCCCAGTCCAAATTGGACATAGCATCTTGCTATATGGTTAGCCTATAGGGGTCAACCACATAGCATCCATTCTTGGAATATCCATATATCTTAGATGGAATACTAACTCTACCAGATTTGTGAACATTTTGTGTGTATTGATCAACCTCTTGATTATCATCAACAACCTCTTGTTGATAGTAAGTGTCAATCATAAGTGTATCGGCTTGTGGATCTTGATCCTTATCAAGTTCCACAGTTCTATATATCATTCCTTCGATAAGGAACTCGGTTTCCAAGAACGTAGCCTTTCGAGCAATAAATACTTTTGCTCTATTGAGTCAAAGAAACAGTATCCTATACAGTCTCTAGGATATTCAACTAATCTACACTTTCTTGGTCCGGGTCATATTCATAATATGAGCCTTAAAGAGCAATGCGAAAACCCAAAATGATAAAGATGGTAAGCTCATAGCCATAATAAATTGACCCATATCCAAATAGGGTTCAGTTTGTCCTTTATCAGAATGAAGAACATAGATAGTTATGTAGAGTTGATTTTCTACTTCATTATTGAAGATTTTGAACATTTCAAAAGCTTCATACTTATGTGTCATCAAGTGCACACAATAATAGCGACTGTAATCGTCGGTAAAAGTAATGAAGTATCTTTCACCAATCTTTGTCATTGTCTTAAAAGGGCCACATACATCCAAATGTATCATTCCTAATAAGTCTTTTCCTTAACACTTATCAAATGAAACATTTTCATTTGTTTCCAAAAGACCATTCTTTTGAAGTGTTTGAATCTAATTCTTGTTTATGTGACCAAGATGACAATGTCAAATATAGTAATAACTTAAACCCATTTTAAGTTTCTTGGTGCTTAATGTGTATAATGAGTTATTATAGGACGAATTATCATGAACCAATTCATGGATATCATTAAAAAGGCATATCCTTAAAATGAAATACATCATCCATAAAACTAAATACCATTATTTACAAAGTTTAAATCATGATCATATTGTGTTAATAGGAAACATTAATTATGTTCCTAGTCAAACTAGGTGCATACAAAATGTTTTGAGAACAACTTCCAAACCATTTGAAAGTCTCAAAATAGAGTTTCCCTCCTTGAAGCGCACATTTCTTTTGAACCCCTTTGCAACAATTGCAAGTATGAGTCTCACATCCGGTATCCAATACCCATGTGTTTGAAGAAATGACATTTAATACAGTGTGTGAATCATGGAAATTGTATTTGAGGTTTGCCCAACATCCCTCTTGTCTTTCAACTCCTTGAGATAGGAGAGACAATTCCTTTTCGTTGTCCTATCTCTCCATACTCAAAGCATGGATCGTTCTCCGTTACCTTAGGCTTCATAAGCTTAGGTTTTTTGAGGTTTCGCTTTAACATTTGCTTTGATGTATTCCTTTCCTTTGGCAATAATTGCCTTAGGATCGGGATTGGCCATTTCTTATAGCCTCCCTCATTGATCGAGAGAATAGGTAGAACCTCTATACCCATCCCTGCCTCGGTTGCTTCGAGCATTGCACGAAGTTCACCGATGCTCTTGTCCCACCCGTTCATATTACAGTTTATTATGAATGTCTCAAACCTTTAGTTAGGCAATCAAGGATCAAATCCCCGGCCAAATACTTTGAGACAGGATAGTTAAGCATCTTGAGGCTATCAATGTGGCTTTTCATCTTTAGAATATTTAGATGATATCGATTGGGTTTCTTCCATGTGACATGCATAAAGTGCTTGAACCGTTTCGAAGCAATCTACTAAAGTTTGTTGAAGGAACATTTCTTTCAACTAGATTATCATGTCATATGCCCCATGATACTCCAAACCCTTTTGGAGTTCGGGAATCATATTCCCAACATGAGGTAGGATACTTGCACACAATCCTTAGTGTGCCTAAGCCAATCGTCAAAAAGCCTTAACATCAACATCGTTGGTTGGTGAGGTATGGGATGGTCGAGGACATAGGCCTTTATTCATTCTTGAGAAACGATTCTCAAGTTTCGAAATTGAGTCCATAACGTAATTTTGGTTAGGACGATCCCTCTCGAGAATAGATCTCAGTGATAGGGAAGGGACGATCGGGGTGGTAGCGTAATAGTTAGCGGTCATCACTACAATAATTGACAAAGTTCATTTTAGTATTTCTGATAAATTTATTTTAATCGTTAATACCCTTAAATGTCTCATAGACAATTAAAAATTAAAATATAGAATCCAACGTTACATTTAAATGATGGTTAGGTGACCTTTATCCCATTATTTAAATTAACAAGGTAGTCAACAGTTGACAATTGCAACCTATTGCAACTTCTCGTCTTATGGGATGGGTTAAACATCATATGTTTAGTCGGCATGTTTAATCCCATCAACACCATTGTACGCCATGCTTTGGTGACCCTAATCACATGGTTTCCAATTCAAGTCGTCCTACTTACACACACGTGTGAGTTTTCACATACAAGCAGTTAGGTGACCTTTATCCCACAAGTACGTTAGACTTACCTCAAAGATACAAGTTCCCTACAAGTGGCTAGGTGACCTTTATCCCACAAATAGTTCCCAAGTGATTCGAGTGTCGTGTAAAAGGATGGTGATAGACTTGTGACCAAAGGGATTTAAGTTTCCATTAATTCTAGACTTTGAAAACTCTATGTACCTTGTAATTGCATGCTTACAAATACTTGGTACCATATGGTTCTTTTAATAAAACCCATTTTATTATCAAATCATCAATCCTTTTAATAACCATTTATTAACACTTAATGATTAAGAGCCCTTTTTATATTAGCTTGTTAAGATCATTTTTATTAAGATTGTTTATCATATCCAAATATCACACAATCATTCACAAAATTACAATCAAACGAGCATAATATAAACAACCACATGTGCATAACCATAGCTACTATTGTGACCACACTTGTTTGCAATCACAAGTGTGGTCATTAGGTTTTTCCTAAGGGTTACCAACAACACAAAATTGAGATTACAATGGATCTCCCACTTGATGTTGCATCCGTATGCTTCAAGTCCACTTTGTGTCTTCCTTTTGTGCTTCCTTCCCGAGCATCTTCTTTTACATAATATATATCCTAATACATATTTTCTACTAAAAGAGAAATACTCCTAATCTATTATTACATCCTAATGAATAAATAGATAAATTACAAGCACAAAACTTACAACCCAATTGAACAAAATAACCAAAACAAACATGCAACCAAACCAAAACAACACAAGGTCTAAGCTAGGTTATGCACCATCAAATGAACAATCACAAACATCATTCAACAAACAAAATATACCCCAAATTTTCAGCTAACATAAACTGAAAATTAGGGTTTGTTTGTCCAAACAAACAATAACCAAAACATATCAACCAATTGACATTCCTATCTTTCAAAGTTTAATCATAAGCATGAAGATATAACTTTGAAAGACATGGGGTTTATTAAATCAACCAAAATCAGCCTCTAATGAGTTGATAAACATCCTTTAAAACCGATTTTACAAGGATAATGATGCTAGTTTCCACATTACCGGCTCTAGATGGCATTGAAGGGGTTTGTTGGACCATTTACATCTTGTTTAACCATTTAAACATATGAAACGCAGCGGAATATACTACTTTAAACATGTTAAAGTTTCTGAAAATTACCATTATCATGTGAAAACCAACAAACCCATAGACAAAAGGATCTTTATTATGTGAAAAGCAAGCATACAATATGAACAAGAACACCCAAAAACACGACATTATCATACCATAATACTAGCTTTCTAGATGCTGTCAAAAACGACCACAAGGAAAGGCAGAAATGAGTCTGAAAAGGGCCAAGACTTCAAGGGTAGAAGTCCTCAAGTGTCCATACCCACAAGCCTCTAAGCAAACATCATGGTTGCTAGGATTTCAAGCACCAAAAACGCCCAAAGGCCTTCTGAAAACCGTTTTCAGCCGTGAGAACTTTAGGAGAAGAAAGGAAATCCTTTTTCCTTTCTTGCACAAATGAAGGAGCATAACTTGAGTCATGAGAGGACCCAAGAAACGACCAAAAAGAGTTCTAAAACACCTTCTTCAGCTGTGAAAATAGAGAGCATATAGAGTTTTCTCTAGAAGTTCATTTGTGCAAATGAGAGAGAGATAGGATGTTGAGACTTGCACTCAACTACTATCATAATGAGTGTACCTTTTTCAACACAAATGGGGAAGGTCATACAACCTAAAGGGGCCAAAAATCTGGATTCAAAACCACATTCCCTCCCATTTGAATTACTTTGTAACACATTAGAAGTGGTGAGGTCATGTTACATATTTAAAAGGTGTGTACAAGTTATAAAACTAAGCCTTTTAGTTAAATAACATAAGTATACATTATAATGTGATTAGTTAATTGATAAATATATAATTAACCTTTTAATTACATAACTCATACAATCTAAAATAATAAAACAACTAACACATTAAGATGTTAACATGTTATATAATAAAACCCTTTTGATTATATAACATAAGTACACATATTATATGTTGTTATTTAACCATTTGAATAATAATGTATAATAATAATTCATGAACAAATTATTCATATAATTTGTTCTATCTCTCATTTCTTTAAATTAGAAAACCCATTTTCTAATTAGGTGCATATATTTAATTGCATGATCATATCATCAATCAAATATTATTGGTGTTTGCTAAGCTTGTTATTGGGTATGACCCGACTTGGATCATGACATACTAACCACATCAATGTTCTATGTGTCTTGGGCATATAGGATCCAACAATCGCCGATTGGGCCACGTTAATTTTTAAATAATAAACAAATTAGTAAAAAACAATCTTGTTAGAGGACTTCCTAAAAAATATTTCTCGGTAAACGAAAAATGTATGGCTTGTGCCAAGGGCAAATAACATAAAAAACCACATAAGCTCAAACTTGAAATAGCATAACCTGTCCTCTCGAGTCGTTACATATTGATTTGTTTGGCCCAATTAGCGTTAAATCTATTGCAAAAGGGAGAGGTTGCTCAAGAATTGCACAAGTTAATACTCGAGACATCAGCAAGAGAAAGGTTCTGGCCCTGAAAAGTGACAACGACACTGAATTCAAAAATCAGATTCTTGATTCATTCTATGCTCAAAAGAGAATTGTGAAACGATTTAATGCTGCCAGGACACCTCAATAGAATGGCGTAGCTGAACGAAAGAATCGTACTCTCATTGAAGCCGCCCGTACAATGCTCATAGAATCTTCGTTACCAATTATTTTTTGGGCTGAAGCAGTAAATTGTGCTTCATATGTTCTAAATCGGTGTTGATTGTCAAGGACAAATGAAGACTCCTTATGAAATTTTTCATTAAAGGAAACCTTTAATTGACTTCTTTTCGCCATTTGGTTGTTCTTGTACTCTTTTGAATACTCAATCACAAAAGACAAAGTTCGGTGTTGTGTCTGACGAGTGTTACTTTGTCAGTTACTCTTCTTCGCAAAAGGCCTATTGAGTTTATAACAAGAGAACACGTACCATTCAAGAGTCGTTCTATGTCGATTGGCAGGAGCTAACTCTTTTGATGTTCGATGTGAACCAGCATGGTTCTTTGACTCCGATACTGTGTCTAATTCTTTTAATCTTCCGATCTTCGAAGATGATGGTCCATTCCAAATTCAAAACAATATTATTTCCTTAACCCCATCTCCTGCCCATTCCATCACTTCAGAAAACGATGCCAATTTAGCTGATGTTGGATCATCTTCTCCATCATTTGATTTGTCATCAACACCTATGTCTACATCACAAACATCTGTTCCATCATCCACATCTCTTCCTTCATCACCTACATCTATCCCATCACAGCCTGTTCCACATCTCTCACCCTCATCTAATCATTCACAATCTGTGAGCAAAACTTCTCTGAACATCTTCCCTTTAGACATAGACTTCAAAACTTTGAAAGATCATCCTTTTGATAATGTTATCGGTTTAATCACTAATGGTGTCCGGATGCGGAGCCAATCTGGTTTGATTAATATCTACCTCTTCTCTTGCTTCATCTCTCAAATTGTCCTAAAAATGTGCATGCCGCTCTACAGGACCCATGGTGGGTGGAGTAAATGCAATTGTAGCTTCAATAATTTAGAAAGCTCAAAGTTTGGACTTTAGTTGACCTGCCTCCCAAAAAATGCTCAATTGGTACAAAATGGGTATTTGAGAACAAACCTGATGATCGTGGTGTGGTGGTACGTGACAAGTCCAGACTGGTTGTGCAAGGATTTGCTCAAGAAGAAGTTATTAACTACACTGAAGTCTTTGCTCTGGTCGCCCTTCTTGTAGCAACTAGCATTTTTCTTGCTCATGCTGCTCATAAACAGTTCAAGGTCTATCAGATGGATGTCTAGTGTGCTTTCCTTTACGGGAGACATTGATGAGGAGATATATGTGTGTCAACCACTAGTTTTGAGGATCCTGACTTTCTTGATAAAGTCTTTAAGCTGGAAAAATCTCTGTATGGTCTTCATCAGGCTCCTAGGATCTAGTAAAGACCCTGACCTAGTATCTCTTAAGCAATGGTTGCTCTTATGGCACCATCGATATGACTATTTTCAAGAAAGAAGTGAATGGTGAAATGTTGCTTGTCCAAGTTTATGTCGATGATATTATTTTTGGTTCCACCAATTCTCTGTTACGTCGAGAGTTCGAAGAGGTGATGCATAATCAGTTTGAATGAGTATGATGGGAGAAATGTGCTTTTTTCTTGGATTGAAAGTAGAACAAAAGAATGAACACCATTATAATTCATTAGGAGAAGTATGTTAAAGAAATCTTGAAGAATTCAAGATGGATGATGTCTCTCCTGAAATGACTTCTTTTTCTGCTCAGACGTGTCTCACTCCTACGAGAGCAGGAAACCATTGATTCTCATCTCTACAGATCTATGATCGGTTCCCTCATGTATTGACAGGATCAGTGATCACAAGTTTGACGTATCAGAATATAAAGCAGCGGAATACACACACGAATTAGACAAATTGTAGCAAGCAAACAATATATGTAAGCGTTAAGATCGCATACGGTTATAGGGAGAGAATATGAATTTCTGATTTCTAGGAATGTTTATAGATGTAGAATATTTCTAATCGAATCAATCAATCATTCCATTCAATTGCTCATATCGCTCACTGATTACAATGGGTTGTCACTCCTTATATAGAGTGCAACAGTCACTGCTGTTATCACGGAAAGTGACAACTGGCAGATCCAATACAGAAATAACTATTCTTAACAAACTACTGAAATGTTCACAACTACTGAGAACATATCAGCAAGTTAAGTACAAAATATAAAACTACTGAAACTACAACGACTGAAGAACAGCTCTTCAGTCGTTTTACAAAACTACTGAAACAAAGAAAATAAAACTACTGATATCACAACTACTGAAGAAGTACTCTTCAGCAGTTGTGACAAACTACTGAGGCTTCAGTACTTGATCTTCAGACTTTGACCTTCAGGCGTTTCATCAGCTGATGACTTCAGTAGATATCATCAGCTGATGTCTTCAGTCTTTGTCTTCAGACTTTGTACATCAGTTGTTGATCTTCAGCACTTGTGAACTCTTCAGCTGTTGTTCTTCAGTACTTTGGTCTTTCAGCTTCAGCACTTGTGTTCTTCAGCTGTTGTACTTCAGCACTTTGGTTCTTCAGCAGTTAAGGTCTTCAGCACTTGATCTTCAGCTGTTGAAGTCTTCAGCACTTGTCAAACTACTGATGAGGCTTTCAGCAGTTGTTGTGATACCGTGTGGGACTTAGAGGTTTTCTGATCTTGGCTCATTGGTTCTTTTGGTCCAACAAACTCCCCCTGAACCAATGCAGCCAAAACCTCTAACTTATTTATACTCCCACTTATTGATGGCAAAAATGTTGGTCTTTTTCCTTCTTGATCAGTAGAGAAGATGACCCATGTACGCTCCGGCCTGGGAAGAACCTCAAATATTTGTTTGGCAGAGTATGAATGGGAACTCTGTTTTGGGGAACTGGACACAGAGTTGTTATCCCATTCATGAGATTCACTTCCCCATAATGAGTCTGTACGACTCACGAACATAGGCCTCAAGGAGAACAATTTGTTCCTCTTGAGAGAGTTCTTCAGCTCCTCCTTCGAAGAAGAACTCTGGACCATAGTACTCTGATAAGTACTTCATGGTCCTGCCACTTTTCAACTCCACCGTAGTTACCTCCCTGTATACAAATTCATCAGGATGGTTGCCTTCAAGGAGTAACTGGAGCTCATTCTTTTGGATGTCTTCAAGCTTTTTGTATAACAACCCCTTCTTAATCATCTTGTTTTCTAGTAAGGCTTGAGGTGTCTTCTTTGCTTGGTGAGCTTTCTTGAATTCATCAATGATTTCCCAAGGTGAGACTACAACGGCCAACATGATGGTAGATTCTATTGTTTTTCGTACTTGGCCGTTGTATCTGTGTGGGATAGTTCTTTTATGGATTCTAGAACTCACCCTGGGGTCTGGCCATACTCTCACTCTCTCCTTCTGATACTGAAAGGTGTGTCTGAGAGTGTACAGCCTTTGAGCATGCCCTTTCATGGCTTGAATAGATGATGACTGAGGAAATTCCTTGTCAACCATCTTCAACAGTTGCTCATCGTGCTGTTTCTGCTGTTCTTCTTCTTCTATCTTGACTCTGACCATTTCCCTTTGAGAGTCAGGTGTGATCATGGATTGACTCTGGGGTTTTGGTAGCTTTAGAACAGCAGAGAGTGGCAGACTATCATCTTCATCCTCTTCTTCTGCTTCTTCTTCCATCCTCAGCACCCTTCTCCTTCTACGGGGTACATCACTGGATGATGGTTGGGTTGGTGAAGGATTGGTTTTGAAGAGAGAGGATGTTTGGATTTTGGCTTAGAGGTTGGTTGGGAGATTTGAGGGATAGGATCTGTTTGAGTGGGTGGAAGGGAAGGTTGATCTAGCATCCTTGTAGTAATTTTGCTTTTGTAAGTTTAGCCATCTCTAACCTTTTGCCAGCCCCAGCCTCATCAAGGGCTTCCACAATGATCCCTTTGTTGAATTGCTCAGACAGACAGATTCTGGTGGCTATAGCCAGAATGTTGTCCCTGGACCATGCGCGGATCTCCATTAATGATCTTCCCAAGTATTTTGCAATAAAGCGGATCATTATTTCCAACCTCTCTTTCTCAAGAGCATCGTACCCTGCCCATCGGGTTTGTATCTCTTGTACCTCTAACCTTCTGATCTCACTGTCCAGTGTGGCTGTGTCAAACCCCTGCCTGAATAGTTGTTCAATTATTTTATCCATGGAGCGGCTGTGTGTGGTGTCAGCTTCTTTGACCAGCTCCTCCAAGGATTTTTCTTCAGCAGTATGATCATCAGCACTTCTCTTTCGCTTGTACGTGAGCAGAGGTTGCTTTTCTTGTTCCTCCTCTCTCCTCAGATCTCTTCCTCTTTCTATCTTTCACTGCAGTACCCTCCCCCTTTTTGGTTGCATTGGAGGAAGGGGTTGGTACCGCAGAAAGAGTCTTGTGGACAGCAGCATCAACCAGGGGCTGTAATGTTGAGGAAAGCCTCTCATCAAGGGCTTTGATCACTATATCAGTGATTATGGGGGTGATGAGAGGGAGGGAGTTTCGGAGGATAGCACCTATTTGCTCAGGAGGGTTCTGTTCCTGAGAAGTAGGGCCTGAAGCAGAGGCGGGTGGTTGATTTTGGGGTGGCTCTGTGTTTGGGAAACCTTCAAGGGAAGGTGCCATCTGTGGGTGTATGATGGTGGCAGATGGACTTGCATCCTGAGACATCTTGCCAGCAGCTCTTTGAGTCTGCTAACCTCATCCTCTAGAATGGTGTTTTGAGCAACTACATCGAAGAAGAAGCTCAGGTCATCATCAGTTGATACTGAATCACCTGACCTCCTGCTTAGAGCAGGATTTACATGCGCTGGGTGTAGACCAGTTGGTGCATGTGCCCCTTGTGCTTGGTACTGGGGACTTCCAGCCTCAGGACAATGTCCATCATCAGCTGTTGCCTCTAGGGAGGTCTTAGCAATGTTACCAGCCTCACTCTGGTCATGTGCTGAGTCAGAGGAGGTGGCAGCCTCACTAGATATTCTAAGCTCCTTCTCTACACCAGGAGATAGAATTGGGAAACCCCTGTGCTGTGGGTTCTCAAGTGCACTGTGTTCCTCCCCCTCAATTGTAGAAGTATTCCCAGTTGGAAGTGGTTTCTGGGGAGGGGGTGAGGAGTGCAATTGAGTCAGCACTTGTGCAATTATTAAAGTTGGGCTGTGAGGGGCGGTTGTTTGGGGTACAGGGGTAGAAGCAGTGTGCACCTGGGGTGGATGGTGCTCTTCAATGGCAATCTCCTCAAGTGAGGAAGATCCCAGATAAGTAGGTGCCCCTTGGGTTGCTGCAGGCTCCTGTTGAGAGGAAGCCTGAGCGGCTGTGGCTGGAGGAGTCATGGTATCCACTAGGGGTTTGGACTAGTGGATATATCCTGCGTTTGTTGTGCAGGAGCATCCTCAGGGGACTCAATTCCCTGAGTAGCCATTTTGGGTTTCTTTTTGGTGGGTTTGGTGGGGACATTGGATTTGGAGGAGGTGGCTGTGGGTTCCAGCTGCGTGGGTTTTCGCAGCTTGGCAGCCAGTTTGAGTGTCCGGTCGGAGTTGTGCCGGGAGTATACTTCTGGCAAAACAGCCGTAGCAGGGACTCCCAAGCCAACAAGTCCCTCAGCATTAAGCTGGTCTATTATAATGGCCATTATGAACCGTGGATAGAGTATCCAACGGTTGGCAGTTAGTTTTTGAGCCATATCTTTGAGCTCTGAAAATATTAATTCTGAAAATTCAGTGGTTGTTGCTCAAGGATAGAATACATTACCTGCTGCCATTTGGTGGACATTTGATCCCAAGACGATGTCTTAGGGGCCAAACATACATTGACCATGTGAAAGATCAGGCGCTCAGCGTCATTAAATGTTTCTTCATGATGGTGGTGGCACTGAGATCACCTTGATATCCATGCCGAGCAAATGAGAGATCTATGGTGCCCTTCGGATATCCAGCAGGAGAGGTAGCATCACTCAGTTGAAGAATTTTACGGATTGTTGCAGGAGTAATCACTACTTCTTTGTTGTTGACGACTGACCGGAGGGATTGTGTGTGGCTCTCCTCAGTTGTAACAGTAATGTTCATCCAAAATTGGTTCAAGGATTCGGCATGTAAAACGGGGTTCAGAAGGAATGCCTTGTTGTATGGGGACTGAACCATAAGATCGATAGCAGTATCGAACTTAGTCCAGATCGGCGATTTTGTAAGGTAGGCAACACAGTTGTGTCGCGGTTTAATTTGCATAGACGCCATGGAAGTGTTTTGGAGAGGAACGTTAGGTTTGAAGAAGATAAAGCATGGAGAGCTCAGGTTAAGGGTATTTATAGGGTACGGGTGAGGAAACGACTGAAGGATGTGGTGTTAGTCATCAGTAGTTTTAAACGACCGTTGACATGGTATTATCCTTTCAGACGTTGAAACAACTGAAGTCGCGGTGTTAGGCATCAGTAGTTTAGAAAACTACTGAAGACCGTGGTTTTGACTTCAGGTGATTGAAACAACTGAGGACATGGTGTTTGTCATCAGTAGTTATGAAACTACTGAAGACAGTGGTTTTGTCATCAGCTTTGTAAACAACTGAAGACTTGGTATTGGTCATCAGTAGTTATAAAACTGCTGAAGACGTGGTTTTGCTTCAGTTGTTTAAAATGAAACAGCAGTGGTACAAACGACTGAGGAGAAAGTTCTCTTCAGCTGTTTTCGTCAATTCTTAGCTTTTCAGCTGTTTCAAACTGTCCTCAACACATTCATCAGTCTTTATGGCTGATTCAGTTGTTTCATAGGACATCAGTACTTATCTGTTTTTACTGATTTCAGTAGTTATGACTGCATCAGTAGTTGTAACTACTTCAGTAATTTAGAGCAGATGAAGTACTTCAGTACTTGTGAGAACTTTTAGCCTTCAGTAGTTATAAAAACTACTGAGGTTAAAAGAGCTCATCAGTATACTTATATGTGACAGGCACTCATGATCATCAATATGAACTGAGATCATCAGTAGTTGTCACCTATTCTAGCTGCAGCATACCAAGCCTTAACACCAGGTTTTGGAAAGTTGAACTATCCAAAGGCTTAGTAAAAATGTCTGCAAGCTCATCAGCACTGGGCACAAACTTAGGATCAATCAGACCTTTTTCAAAACAATCTCTTATAAAATGATGTCTGATCTCTATATGTTTGGTCCTAGAGTGCTGGACTGGATTTTTGACAATGCAAAGAGCTGAAGCACTATCCATTAACAATGGAGTCTTAGTCTCTGTAATGCCATAATCCAAAAGTTGGTTTTGAAGCCAGAGTACCTGAGATGTACAGCTTGCAGCAGCAATGTACTCTGCTTCCGCAGTGGATGTAGCAACTGAGGTCTGTTTCTTGCTCTGCCAAGAAATTAAGCAGTTGCCTAGGAATTGACATCCACCAGAAGTTGATTTCCTGGTCAACTTACCCCTGCATAGTCACTGTCAGAAAAAGCAACTAATTTACCAGAATGTCTGGTAGGATACCATAAACCTAGAGATGGAGTGCCTTGCAGATATCTAAAGATCCTCTTGACTGCAATCAGATGAGACTCTTTAGGTGCAGCCTGAAATCTAGCACAAACACATGTAGCACAAATATCTGGTCTAGAAGCTGTTAAATACATCAAGGACCCAATCATACATCTGTAAAGTGTTTCATCAACCACTTTACCTTTCTGATCTGAGTCCAGTTGTGTGGTGCTGCTCATGGGAGTAGAACAGGGCTTACAGTTTTGTAAATCAAACTTTTGCAAAAGATCTTTTGTATATTTGGATTGATGAATAAAAATTCCATCAGCCTTTTGTTTGATTTGCAACCCCAGAAAGAACTGTAATTCTCCCATGGCACTCATTTCAAACTTCTGTTGCATCAACTTTGTAAAGGCATCACACAACTTTGGATCAGAGGATGCAAAAATATATCATCTACATAATTTGAACAAGTAGATTATGCTGCCCAGCTTTCTTAATAAATAAAGTCTTGTCTATGGAGCCTCTAGTGAAATTGTTTTCCAGAAGAAAGTTTGATAATGTCTCATACCAGGCTCTGGGAGCTTGTTTTAACCCATAAAGAGCTTTATCAAGCTTATACACCCAATTAGGATGTTGTTGTCCTCAAAGCCTGGAGGTTGACATACATAAACCTCTTCTTTAACTTTTCCATACAAAAATGCACTTTTGACATCCATTTGAAAGACTTTAAGTTTTTGATAAGCAGCATAAGCTAAAAACAATCGAATTGCTTCCAGTCTGGCTACAGGGGCAAAGGTTTCATCATAATCAATACCTTCTTCTTGTGCAAACCCCTGAACAACCAGTCTGGCCTTGTTCTTAACAATAAGCCCATTTTCATCAGTTTTGTTCCTAAACACCCATTTAGTGCCTATTGCACACTTACCTGGAGGTAGAGGAACCAGTTCCCACACTTGCTGTTTCTTGAACTGAAGAAGCTCAAGCTGCATGGCATCAACCCATCCATTGTCCTTTAAAGCAATGTGATAATTCTTTGGCTCTTGCTGACTGATGAAGAGAGCATAGAAGCAGAAATTTGACAATTGACTTCTTGTTGATACACCAGCAGTGATATCACCAATGATTTGAGACATGGGGTGATTCTTCAGATCTTGATACACAATGAGATCTGTGCAAGTGTTTGTAGCCGGTTCAGCAGCAACAGATGGTGATGGTGAATCATTTCCTTGAAACCAATCAGTGGATGGTAATTCAAAGGAAGTTGAATTCGAAGAAATCTCATCAGCATTAGTTGTGGATGGTGCTACTGGCGCTACAGGAACATCAGGTCTAGTTGAATCAGGCAGCTGATCACTAAACCTGAAGAGGTGAGTACTGCAATCATCATCATCATCAGCAGTACCACCAGGTGGTGAACTGTTGACAGGAGCAACAGCAGGAGTTTGATAAGGAACATATTGCAGTATGTCCAGATCAAATAACTCCACAGGACTTTGTGGAATCTTGTCCTTTGGAGATTCATTAAACTTAACATGTAGAGTTTCTTCAACCATCTTTGTTCTGCAGTTGAAGACTCTGTATGCTTTGCAAGTAGATGAATAACCAACAAAGTATCCTGCATCCACCTTAGGATCAAATTTGTGGAGTTGATCCTTTGTGTTGAGAATAAAACAGGGACACCAAATGCTTTGAAAAATGAAATCAGTGGAGCCAAATGATGGAGAACTTCATATGGAGTCTTCATCAACCTCTGATTTACTAAAACTCTATTTTGCACATAATAAGCTGTGTTGACAGCTTCGGCCCAAAAGGTCAATGGCAAACCTGAGTCAGCCAGCATGGACCTTGCAGCTTCAATGAGGGTCCTCTTCTTTCTCTCTACTACTCCATTTTGTTCCGGAGTCCTTGGAATGCTGAACTGCCTTTTGATTCCCTTTGAGAGATAGAAGTCATCAAGTGTATGATTTCTGAACTCAGTTCCATTATCACTCCTAATACACTTGACTGGAAGGGATACTGCTTCTCAATGTACAGCACAAAGTGGATAATCTTCTGAGCAGCCTCATCCTTTGAGTGTAGAAAGAAAGTCCATACAAATCTGGAGTAATCATCCACAATTACCAGACAGTATTTCTTCTTTGCCATGCTCATTACTCTCACAGGACCAAATAGATCCATATGCAGTAATTGCAAGCAGGCAGTGGACTTGGACACTTCAATAGGAGGAAATGAGACCTTGTGCTGTTTTCCTTTTAAACAAGCAGTGCAAGTTTCATCACAGTGGAACTCCTTTATTGGTAAGCCTCTGACTAAACTATTGTGGCTAAGCTGATTCATGTTTTTGAGATTAACATGACCAAGCCTCCTGTGCCATAGTTTAGATTCTTGAAAAGAGGCTTTGGAAAATAGGCAAGGATTACCTTTGAGATCTATCTTCTTAGAGAGATCTAAGGCATACACTCTTCCTGTCCTGTTGGCTTTCAGGAGAGTGTGATCATCCAACACCTTGTCAATCAAGGGCAAAACTTTGGATGACAGAATCCTACAGTTTTGACTTGTGAAAAGGGCAACATGGCCTTTATCACACATTTGACTGACACTCAAGAGGTTGTACTTGAGATTTTCCACATGATTAACATCATCAAATTGATTTCTCCATTGGAGACAAAGCCCTTACCGATGATGTAACCCCTAGCATTATTGCCAAAAGAGACAAATCCCTTCTTTCCTTGAGAGTAGTCATGAAGAGAGAGATGTTCCCAGTCATGTGCATGGATCCCCCACTGTCTACATACCAGATGCTATTTTGGCATGTTGAAGAAACCTGCAATAATAAACAATCAGTTAGTTTTAGAGACCCAAACCTTTTTGGTTTGGGCCTGGTCTCATCAATAGATGGTAAACTAGCATGTTTATTTGTAACAACAGCCTGAGAGGAAGAAGATGGTGCAGAAGAGGAGTCCTTTGGCTTAGACCTCCTTTTCTGTGGTTTCAACATAGGAGAATCTAGTTGGTTAACTCTACCCAACAGATGTTGTACCATCATCACCAGCTGTGTCTGGTTTTGTGATAAAGCTTTCAGCTCATCAGACACATTGCTGGTGGAGTTAGATAAGGTCCTATGTTGCACCTTCTTCTTTTGAGCACCCTCAGCTGTCACCTGTTTAACTCCTTCCTTTTTGGATTGCTTTAAGGACTTAAGGGTTACAGGATTTGATGTTGCTGATACAAATGTGGTCTCAAACTCAGTTTTCATTTTTACCATTTTCTCATTAATTTCTTCCTTTTGTTTGAGTTTGGAACCTCTTTTGTACCAACAATCATCTGTAAGATGATTGAACAAACCACATACTTCACATGGTTTCTTCTTCATCTTAGGTTGATCATCAACTAAAGATGGTGAAGCAACAGAAGACTTGTTCTTCAATGCTTTGGAAGCATTGGTTGCTTTCTTGACAGCATCTTAGTAGTCTTCAAACTCTTTCTACTGCCAGTTTTCTTCTCTTCAGTACTGACAGCAGTTGAAGTTTGAACTTCAGGAGTTGAATCCTGCTCTCCAGTCCTTTCAGGACCTTCAGGATTGACTCCTGAGTTGATCAACTTATTGATCATGTGAATGTCAGCATTTGGACCATCAACATCAGCTGATAGGTTCAAAGAGGACTTGATACTGACTGCTACTTCTGATTGTGCTGTCAGAAGGTAGATCACATGACTTGATGGATTGGTTATCACTCTCACCATCAGATTCTACCTCTGCTCTTGGGGTAAAATCTGTAGGTGGAGCAGTGTGATTGTAACCAATTCCAAACTTCACATTTGAAGCAGATTGCTTACTAAGAAGCATTTCAAAACCTTTGCATGATTGTACCCATCTATCACACTCGACCTGGGTAACTGCAAGGGTTTCTTTGAGATCTTTGTACTTTTCTAAAAGTACATCTTCTCTAGCCTTATCATCAATTATTTTGCAATTCAGTTTATAAACCTCATCATTTTTATCTTTGAGCACAAACTCAAACTCAGCTTTGTTTTTGGAAATTACTTGTTCTAGCTCAATGTTCTTATTAATTAAAGCTACATTTGCTTCTCTAATGGAAGCAAATGCTGCTATGCATTGTTCAGAACATAATTTGGCTTTTGCCTCAGAGGATACCTGTGATACCTGAGGTGTAGAGGCATTGGAAGATGAAGTATCAGCAGACTCCAAAGCCATAAGAGCTAGATTCCCAAAGGGACTGTCACCACCATGTTGACCAGCACCTGAGAACAGTTGATCATGACCAGACAAGTCATCTGGTAAACTGCTCCAGTCAACAACTCCTGGGGTGAAGAAGCTGTGTTGTTGAGATGAAGGTTGTTGATGAGATAGGGAAGGCTGAGGTTCTGGTAATGCATGAGGTTGTGGTGTCATAGGAACTTGAACTTGACTTGACTGTGGCATGTAATAACAAGGGTACTGATAAGGCATTTGACCCTGAGGAACAAAATATGCCGGAGATTGTTGTTGAGGATGATGACTAGATGTGACAGGATGTTGCCCTCTGTTTTGTTGACTGTTGCCAGGAAAAGTCACAAAGGGTGCAGTAGAGTTTGATCCAGTTGATCTACACTCTCTTGCAAAGTGTCCAAGCCGTTGGCATTTGTGACACCTCAACTTGCTCTTGTCAAAACCAACTTTGGTTTTGCCAGAGAGTCCTGGGAATTTTCTTCCAGTTCTTTTGTAGAACTTCTGAGATCTGATATTTATCAAGGCCATTTGGCTTAAAATATCCATCTCTTCTAAGTCATCATCAGCAATCCCCTTGAGATCATCCATAATGAAACATAAATTGTCATTATTACCTCCAGTAAACTGACCATCAACACTTACAAATGCAGAATTAGAAGTGCTCGAAGAGAAATTAATATGCTCATCATACTGGCATTCAGATGCAGCATATTCTGACTCATGACCCACCAAGGCAGTGTTGCCTTGAATAAAGTCTTCAGTGAGCTTTCCAGATGAAGACAACTTTCTCTTCTGTTCTATCTCTCTCTCAAAAGTGAGCAATTTCCCATGGAGTTGGGTGAGAGATAGTTTGTCCAAACTTGCACTGGAGCGTAGGACAATAGTATATGTGTCCCATCTCTCAGGCAGTGATCTGAGAAATCTGTTATTCATCTGAATATTGGTGTATTCAAGTTTGACCATTTTTAGTTCAGAGATCAAACAAAAAACCGCTCATATTGTTGAGTCAGTGTCTCACCCTTTCTATGAGAGAATGTCTCATATTGTTGGGCAAGAATTTCTCTATTATTTGCCAAGACCTCATCTGTTCCTCCAAATTGTTCTTTCAAAGCAATCCAGAGGTCATGGGCAGTTTCATGATGCATTAGCCCAGAATAGATTTCATTGGGCAAAGCCATGGCCAGAATTCCATGGGCTTTTGCATCAATCTCAAGCAACTTTTTATCCTCATCTGAGTATTGCTCCCTCCTCTTCGGAACCATTTGATTGGTTTCCGGGTTATCACCATAGGCTTGTGGTGGACCATGTACCACTGATGTCCAACACCCTGCGCTGTTAACAGACAGGTGATGGAGCATACGTCTTTGCCATATGTTATACTCATTCCTAACCAGCATAGGAGGCTTGGTTGAGGAACCAGTATTGTGAGGATCATTGGAGGGAGTGGTCATTTTCAGTTCCAAAACAGTTTAGTTCAAGTTTTAAAAAGTTTTAGACAAACCACAACAAACTCAATGAGAACCAAGAATAAGATCTCAGGATGAATGAGCAGAAATACAGAAAATTCAATCTCTATAACCGTTTCTTGCAAAAACAAAAGCTAATTCAATCAAACTTGGATCTTGAATAGCAGTTTCAATGATCAATTATTAGATCGATCAATGATTAACCTGCTCTGATACCATTTGACAGGATCAGTGATCACAAGTTTGACGTATCAGAATATAAAGCAGCGGAATACACACACGAATTAGACAAATTGTAGCAAGCAAACAATATATGTAAGCGTTAAGATCGCATACGTTTATAGGGAGAAATGAATTTCTGATTTCTAGGAATGTTTATAGATGTAGAATATTTCTAATCGAATCAATCAATCATTCCATTCAATTGCTCATATCGCTCACTGATTACAATGGGTTGTCACTCCTTATATAGAGTGCAACAGTCACTGCTGTTATCACGGAAAGTGACAACTGGCAGATCCAATACAGAAATAACTAATTCTTAACAAACTACTGAAATGTTCACAACTACTGAGAACATATCAGCAAGTTAAGTACAAAATATAAAACTACTGAAACTACAACGACTGAAGAACAAGCTCTTCAGTCGTTTTACAAAACTACTGAAACAAAGAAAATAAAACTACTGATATCACAACTACTGAAGAAGTACTCTTCAGCAGTTGTGACAACTACTGAGGCTTCAGTACTTGATCTTCAGACTTTGACCTTCAGGCGTTTCATCAGCTGATGACTTCAGTAGATATCATCAGCTGATGTCTTCAGTCTTTGTCTTCAGACTTGTACATCAGTTGTTGATCTTCAGCACTTGTGAACTCTTCAGCTGTTGTTCTTCAGTACTTTGGTCTTTCAGCTTCAGCACTTGTGTTCTTCAGCTGTTGTACTTCAGCACTTTGGTTCTTCAGCAGTTAAGGTCTTCAGCACTTGATCTTCAGCTGTTGAAGTCTTCAGCACTTGTCAAACTACTGATGAGGCTTTCAGCAGTTGTTGTGATACCGTGTGGGACTTAGAGGTTTTCTGATCTTGGCTCATTGGTTCTTTTGGTCCAACATGTATCTTACAACAGTCGTCCTCATATCACTTTTTCTATAGGATATTGCGCTCGATATCAGTCGGCCCAAAAGGAGTCTGATGAGAAGGCTGTCAAGCGAATTTTTCATTATCTCAAAGGCTCATCCCGTTTAGGTCTATGGTATCCATTCGGAGGAATTTTGATTTACATGTTATTTTAACAGTGATTCTAATGGTTGCATGTTAAACAGAAAATCGATTACTGGGGTGTCAATACCAAGGCAATAGCCTAGTGTCATGGTAGAGCAAGAAACATACCATTGTTTCCCTTTCTATAGGGGAAGGAGAATACATTGCTGCCTCTAGTTGTTGTTCCCATGTCCTTTGGATACAACAACTGATGATTGACTATGGAATCAACTTTCTTCACACGCTAAAAATCCTATTCATCATTCTCAAACCAAGCACATAGAAACACAGATTCATGCAATTCGTGATGCCCAAAAAGGGTTTTATCGATATTATTCCCATTGACACAAAACATCAAAAGGTAGATCTTTTCACAAAAATTTTGATAAACCTCGCTTTTATGAATTGATTTCTATGCTAGGGTTAATATCCTTTTAAACATCTTTTCTTTTCTTTTATAAAATTTTCTTTTCTTTTATAAAATTTTCTTTTAAAATAACATAATAATAATAATCATTTTAATAATATTATCCCTTTAAAATAAAATTTTGGGGGAGTAACTAAATAACCTGGGTGTCTAATTTGAAATGACGAGAAATGATTTTATATCTTCCGGATATGTTCTTTTATGCATGACTAGAACTTAAAATGAGAAATGATAGTAACGAATGCTCATCTCTTATTTACATCATATTTTTTATTGAATATTAAAGTTAAGAAAATAGACATTTTAAACGATATGCTTGGTAGGCTTAGCTTGAAGAATAAAGTATACAGCAGCAAAATGATTTAAAATAAAATCTCTACTTAAGGATGTCTGGATTTACCCGATCATTTTGGCTTACACAAAAACTGAGTCCTAGCAAAAAGTGGATTGAGAATTGTTCTTTGGCTCTTGTTCTATTCATTTGGCTCTTATACTTGTGCTAATCTCCTTTGTTGTATGGTAGTACTGACTTGGAGTGATGATCTCCTCTGCTGTATGATAGTACTGACCTGGAGTTCTCATCGGCACATATTTAAATGGTGCTTTCCTTTGTTATACATGAGTATAGACCTGGATTTGTCACTATTTTGGTCTAAGTTGTGTCAAATCTTCTAAGCGATGGATTCATCACACAATGCAATATTCTGTTGATAATCACTTGCACACTAATGCACACACCTTGCTCTTTAAAGATCATTATAAAATTCAGGAAATCTTGAGGTTGGGTGAGGATTTTTCCCAAATGATTATGGGGTCCTAACATTCTAAAGCATCTAATTGAACCTTAACGAATCATGGGATGTTTGTTGAAAAATATAAGGCTTGGGTTTACGTGGACAAAGATATGAGCAATCGTTATGGATCTGTTTAAGAATTTTAAAAATCATTCAAAGACTGTGATTAGATTTAGTTATCGGTATGATCTCATTGTCGGTCAGATGACTAAATTCATATCTATGCTAATACATATCTTGAGGATGCGATCTCTGATCAATTTTGATCTCAGTTATGGTAGCTTGTGATTAAAAAAATGTGTAGCGAAACTAAAATCTCGCTATTTGTTTCGCTAGACGAAATTGCAATTTCGCTCAGCATTCTCATTTTGTGCGATGTCTTTTTTATCTAAGTTTCATTTGACGAAATTGCAAATTCGCCAAGCGAAACTATAGATTTCTCGGGCGAAACTATAGTTTCGCTGGCTGCGGAACTATATGCTATTTAAGTGATTTTGCGAAATTATTCTCTCACTTTCGCACTATCGACGTGTGATGTACTTTAGGGCTTCTCCGTGTCCCTATCTTATGATTTTGTGATTGTGAGATTTCTTCTTCTCATTGATTGTTGATTCAAGTTCGCAAGTGAGTTTCGAACTTAGGACCATCTTAATCTTTTTAATAATATCACATTGTGGGTACATTTGATCGTGACTTTTCGGTGACTTTCCAGCTCATCTAGCGAAACTACCGATACTCTTGTGAAACTGAACAAAAGTTCTTAACTTCTCAGCGAAACTGTAAGGTTATGCTGTCCGAGCAAACTTAACAGTTTCGCTAAATAATCTTCAATTTCGCTGTGCCAAAACTATAGTTTCGGCTTGTCGAAACTACATTTATGGTTGAGCGAATCTAATGTGTTCTTGCAAGCGAAACTATTCTTTCGCCTGCCAAAACTAATATCCCATCCTGTGAAACTTTATTTTCAGCTAGCAAATTAATTTTTTTTAATTTTTACTTTTATTATTCTTTATTATCTCTTATCTATTCATTCCTATCACTTTATTCTAATTTATTTTATCTGTTTCTAACGTTTAAATGGCAAATCTATAATTCAATGAGAGAAACAACATCACTGCTATTTTGGATGTTACACACCCGAAAGCCGCCGGGTTTAGAGATTCTATTAGATGGCTGCAACGATCTCCCATATCTTATGCTATATCTCATTCCACCACCATATATGACCTTCATATCAGAGATTTCTAGAGATCTGCCGAATATGACACAAGAGGAAATACTCAATGAATTACTGCCAAAGACTTAGAGCACAAGGTGACTATTACTGCTCAGATAGTTTCGAGGATTCTAAGGCTGGAGGAGGATTCTGGTGAAGTGGTTGCTATGTCTCATACACAGGTGTTCAAAGCATTCAGAAGCATGGGTTATGAGGGGCCAGCTTTTGGTTCCCAAAAGGAGATCAAGAAGTCTTTTCTCTCCAAGGAATGGGGATTTATTACTCACGTCTTCATCATGTGCCTAGATCACCATAAAGGCAGATCAGACGGGTGAAACATTGACTGGGCTAAAGCAATGGTGTTTTGCTACAAAGCAGAGAAGGCAAACATAGCCAAACTGATATTCACATGCATGGCTGAGAATGTTATGGCCTGAAGAAAGATAAATGGTTGTTGTATCCTCGATTTCTTCAAATGATCTTTGACGACCTTATACCAAATATGCCAAAACACGGGGAGGTGAAAAGGCTAGTACAAATGAATCCTCATATTTTTGTTGACTGTTGTGCTATTCGCTATGATTTTAGTGGAAAGATAACCCATCTCTAGGAAAACATGTACCCACCAGAGAGATGGAACTACATTAGACTGGTGGATGAATTTGAGAATAAAAGAGCTGAAAAAACTAGGGCAAAACAATCTGATGCAACCAAGAAAGAAAGAGATATGCTAAAGAGAAAGATTATGATTTTGAAAAAGAATAAATGAAAGAGATGAAGAGATAAAGATAGAAAAGGAGAAGAGGTCAAAGAAGAAAGTTGATACAGCAGATTCAAAGAGGCGAACTAAACAGAGACATCAGGAATTCACTGAGAGGAGAGAAGAAAGAGGAGATCTAGATGAAGATATGTTCCGTAATGTTAACAGTTCTTTGGCAATTGAACTTATTATGATAAAGACGAAGCTCACCAACCAAGAGATATGGCAGAAGCAAAAAGATGAGATGATAGATGGGATGAAGAAGATGCTTGTTGATCAAAACAGTCTGCTCAAGAAGTTGTTTAAGGAGCTTGTCCAACTGAAAGCTACAGTCGGCCTACCTAATCACCTAACTCAATTTGAGTTAGATGATTTGACTCATACATCAAAGTACCCATTCCTGAACGTGGGTACTTCATCTAAGGCAGGAGAGGGCACGTCTGGTGTAGCAATTGATGATGGTCTAGATTGTAAAGTAAGAAATGAAGTTGTAGGAAGGGAGAATGATGAGGAAATTTTGGAGGATGGGTTTATATACATGGGTCTTGATGTGGCGAAGGATTTGGGTGGAGAAGAAGTGGTGATGGAGAATTCGGTGGACCGAGATGGTGAGAAGGAAAAGAGATTAGTTGATGAAGAATAGGATGATGAACAGCTTGTAGACTATGATTCTGAACCTGAGTTCAACGAAGTTGACGAGACGCTATTGATTTATGTAGCAAGAAGGGAGAGAATGCTGAAGATGTGTTTGAAATGGATAGAGCTAAATGGTTTGTCAATGAGAAGAGCCAGAAGAAATAACTCCCCTTTTCCAACATATGGAATGGTTGAGTAAGAAAGAGGCTGATAAGAAGATTATAAGCTGGTGCTATAACCCTGGGCTTAAAATGTTCATGATAAACAGGAGAGGGGGAGGTATTAGCTACTTGCATAAGAGGAAGGCATTTATGACCTTGACTAAATGGGATCTTAGGCGGTTGGTGACTCGACCACTTCTAAATGCAAATCTGAGTGAATGAGCCACTCTTCTAGAGAAAGAGATTCAGAACGGTCTAAATGACAACTTTGAAGCTTTCAGATATATGAGGCCTGAGAGGAAACGATAAAAAAGAGATAAGGATTGGAAGACTAGAAAAGGAAGGATTATACTAAGGGTGAAACCCCTAAAAACTATGAATAGGGTCAAACTGGCAGACCGCCTCCCCCAACAACTACAGAACTTTAAAAAGTGGTTTTATGATAGCAATATGGTGGAGGCAATTATTAGAGTGCAGAATGGTGCTGAGTTCAAAGTCTTTGATCCGATGGAGCTTTTTAGCTTCTCTAATGAAGGCCTGCTGGTTCTTTGCGAGAATCATATCAAAGCAGGTGCAAGTAAGGAAACGAGGAAGGAAGCCAGTCTCTTTATGAATGTAGCAAAAAAGATCAGACGGGAGAGGGCAGAGGTGAAGAGATTAGCCGATAGAGTAAGGGCCCAAGATGTCACACCCCAACCTTGACAGTGGAAACGTTGAGGTGTGAGGGTTAAGATCGTTCACAGCCCCATAACGCTATTAATAACCCAAATATATATTAATCATAAGTTCCAATTGTACCATTACAATCGTAACTCTCAAAGAAAGTAAATAGCATAACATAAGATGTTTCAAGGCAATTTATTTCATTGATTTAACTAGGTCCATTCCTAGATGTGAAAGCACTTCAAGATTCCAATCAAACTTGAGCATTTTCTCAAACATGTTAAAAATAAAATGTCAACAATAATGTTGGTGAGTTTTCCATAGTTTTCAATAAATAAATATATAAAAATGGTAATTCATGTTGTACGTTAGAGAACAAAGTAACTAGAGCCGTAAGAAAGAATGCACAATCAAACCTTGACAAAGTTTTACAAGTCTCAAACATTTACAACTATATACAATTAGCTAAGTGTACTTGGATCAACCAAGCAGGCTTGTCAGGCCCATAGATCTATGACGTTGCTAGCCTAGCAATAGTTAATGATTGTACATATATTCGACATTATATGGTAGCTACAAGATTCGACTAACCACAACACACAAGTAAATTGCCATAAGTTTAGAAGAATCAAACGTTTACAAGTGAAATGATTATAAAGTAACATGTTTCACCCCAAAGTGTGAAAATATGAAAAAGGGGTATGGAAATACTCACTTGATCAAATAAGTATAGAACGACGATTAGTAAGAAAATATTAAATAGGCGTTCCAATGCAAAATCCTTCACAATGCCCCTAAGAATATATATATTTACACGGTTAAAGTTTGCTTATAATAAGTTTTACGATTTAACGAGATTTAGGGTTTTGAGTAGAATTTTGGGGATTTTTATTTTTAAGTACATTAAATAAAGGAATTTACCCCTTACATATTTTATTTAGAAAAATGAACTTAAGCCAATTGTAACAGCTAATAAATTTAAAATTTAAAATTAAAATATACACTTTAAAATAATCATGAAAAAAATACACTCGGACCTATACTAATTTAGTATTTATTATTTGAAACCCATATGATTAAACTAAGAATAACCTTTGTTAGAAAGGTTTATTTAAAAGTTATTTACTTATTTAAATTTCATAAAAAAATTCAGAAATTCATTTTTTGGCCATAAAAATGTTTGAAGTTATAAGAACATTTTTTATATTAATTAAAAATTTTCCATAATTTATTTGAGGCTAAAAGCCTTTAAAAAATGCATGAGGGTCCCCGGGTTTGAACCAAGGACCTCATGTTCAGAGTACATGCACTAAACCAATGAACCAAAGGCATCAACTCCAAAATAAGTTGGTTTTATATCCTTATAAACAAAGTCCTATCAAATTGTTGGATTCTTTATGCCCAAGACACATAGAACATTGATGTGGTTAGTACGTCATGATCCAAGTCGGGTCATACCCCATAACAAGCTTAGCAAACACCAAATATTATTTAATTGATGATATCATCATACAATTAAATAAATACACCAATTTAGAAAATGGGTTTTCTAAATAAGTTACATATGAGATTGAACAACCAATATGGATATTTTGTTCATAAATATTATTTGTAATGTTGTTTAAATTGGTTAAATAACATCAAATAGTAGGAGTGCGTGTATAAGTTACATAATTAAAGGGGTAATTACATAACTTATTAAAAACATTAGTTTAACAAAGATTAAAAGGATTTGGGGGGAAAACCCCCAAAGACCAAAAGGTTCGGCCGCCCCTTTAAGGGGTTCTTTTGGCCTTATGTTTTGTGATCTTTTTCTTTGCTTGAATACACACACTCTCTATTCAGATCTCTCTCACTCTCTCATATGCAAAAGGGTCACAAGAACATCACTCTTCTTTTGGAAGAAAGATATCACGGCTGGAACAAAGCTCTAGCAGTTTTGTTGATTGTTCACGGCTGGAACAAGGTTCCAGCAGCTTTTTTTATCCGATTTGGTGCTCAAATCCTAGCAAGAATGGTGTATGCTTGATGCTTGTGGGTATGGAGGCTTGAGGACACCTCTTCTTGGTGTTTTGGCTGTTCAAGAACATCATTCTCCTCATCTATATCTCGTTTTTCAGCAGCCTTTGGAAGGTAGTATGTATGGCTTATTTGGGTTGTTAATTATTGGTGATAGTTAGTTCAAACAAATATATAAGATCCTTATGTTCTTGGGTTGTTGTTGTTATGAAATGAACCTTATTTTCAGATTACAAATGATAATATTAGGTGTTAATCCGCTGCGTTTTCAAGTTTAAATGGTTAAACTAGTTTGATTTGGACCAAAAAACCCAACATTGGCATCTAGAGCCGGATATGTGGATGACTAGTTTCATGTGTTCTTGTAAAATTGGCTGAAAATTTAGGGTCATATCGGGGTTTATTTGGTCTTGAATGTTGTATATGATGATTCATATTGTTGCATAACCTAGCCTTGACCTTGTGTTGTTTTGGTTTTGAATGGATGTTTTGTGTTGGTTGTATTCATTCTTGTGGGTTGTAATATTATTCTTTTGTGTTTAGTATTTGGATGTAATTTATTTATTCATTCAATTGTGATGTAATAGATAGATTAAGTATGTTTTCTTTAATTAGAAAATTTGTATTAGGATATGATTTTTGTAAAAGAAGATGCACAAGATGGAAACACAAAAGGAAGACACAAGAGAAGGACTTGAAGCATTTGGATGCAAGTTCAAGTGGGGGTCTTTGGAGATCTCGTCTTTGTGTTGTGTTCAACCCTTAGGAAAGACCAAATGACAACACTTGTGATGGCAAACAAGTTTTGTCAACATAGTGGCTATGGTTATACACATGTGGTTGTTTGATATATGCTTGTTTGATTATTCATTTTATGTTGATTGTTTTATATATGGATATGCTTAACAATCTAAATAAATTATCATAACAAGCTGAATTTTTTGGTTCCTAAATATTAAGTGACTAATAAAAGGTTATTAAAAGGATTAATGATTTCAAAATAAAAGAGGTTTTATTAAAGGAGAACCATAGGGTACCATGTATTTGAAAGTATGCGAATACAAAGTACATTGAGTTTTCATAACTATAATTAATGGAAACTTAAATCCCTTTGGAAACAAGTTAAACACCATCCTTTTACACGACACTCGAATCACTTGAGAACTACTTGTGGGATAAAGGTTACCTAACCACTTTTAGGGAACTTGTGTGTTTGAGGTAGACTTAACATACTTGTGGGATAAAGGTCACCTAACCCCTTGTATGTGTAAACTCACACGTGTGTGTAAGTAGGACGACTTGAATTGGAAACCATTTGCATAGGGTCACCAAAGCATGGCGTACAATGGTGTTGATGGGATTTTACATGCCGACTAAACATAAGATGTTTAACCGATCCCGTAAAGCTAGAAGTTGCAATAGGTTGCAATTGTCAAATGTTGACTACCATGTTAATTTAAATAATGGGATAAAGGTCACCTAACCATCATTTAAATATAACATTGGATTCTAGATTTTAATTATTAATTGTCTATGAGACGTGTAAAGGGTATTAATAATTAAAATGCAATTTTTCAGAAATACTAAAATGATCTTTGTAAATTTTGTAGTAATGGCCGCAAACAATAATGCTACCACCCCGACCGTCCCTACCCTATCACTGAGAACCATCTTGGAATGGGATCGTCTTAACCATAATAACTTTATCGACTGGTATCAAAACTTGAGAATTGTTCTCAAGTAAGAGAAAAGGGCCTATGTCCTTGATGATCCTATTCCTGACCAACCCGACCCTGAGGATGTTGAGGCCTATGATGATTGGCTTCAATATACTAAAGATCCCATGCAGGTTTCTTGCCTCATGTTGGGAACTATGTTTCCTGGACTCCAAAAGGACTTGGAGCAACTTGGGGCATATGACGTAATTACCCAGTTGAGGAAATGTTCCTTGAACAAGCTAGGGTAGAGCACTTTGAAACGGTTCGAGCACTTCATGCGTGTCATATGGAAGAAACCCAATCGGTATCATCTTATGTTCTTAAGATAAAAAGCCACGTCGATCGCCTCGAGAGGCTTAATTGTCCCGTCTCAAAGGAGTTGGCCACGGATTTGATCCTTAATGGCCTAACTAAAAGGTTTGAGACATTCATAATGATTTACATATGAACGGGTGGGACAAGAGCATTGGTGAGGAAGGGATGGGTAGAAAGGTTCTACCTATTCTGTCGATCAACGAGGAAGGCAATAAGAAAAGGCCATTCCCTGATCCCAAGGAAAATATTGCCAAAGGAAAGGGTACATCAAAGGAAAGAGGAAAGGAAATGCTAAAGCAGAACCTCCAAAGTCTAAGCTTGAGAAGCCTAAGGTAACGGAGAACGATCCATGCTTTGAGTATGGAGAGATAGGACATTGTTAAAAGTATTGTCCAACCTATCTCAAAGAGTTGAGAAACAAGAGAGATGCCGGGCAAACCTCAAGTACAACTTTCATAATTCACATTGGTTGAAATGTTATTTCTTCAAACACATGGGTATTGGATACCGGATGTGGAACTCACATATGCAACTTGTTGCAGGGGTTCAAAAGGAATATGCACTTCAAGAAGGGAGACACTAGTCTCTACATGGGCAACGGAGCAAAAGTTGATGTCGAGGCCCAAAGAGACAATATTTGGAAACTTTCAAATGGTTTGGAAGTTGTTCTTAAGAACATTTTGTATGCTCCTAGTTAGACTAGGAACATAATTTTGTTTTCCCTTTTTGAACAATGTGGTAATAAATTAAAATTTGTTAACGATGGTATTTATATTTGTGTGGATGATGTATTTTGTTTCAAGGCTATGGCTTTTAATGAAATCTATGAATTGGTTCATAATGATTCATCCTATAATAGCTCATTATACCAAACAAGCACCAAGAAACTTAAAATGGTTTTAAGTGATTCTTATCTTTGATATTGTCATCTTGGTCACATAAAACAAGAATCAGATTCAAACACCTCAAAACAATGGTCTTTTGAAAGGAAAATGAAAATGTTTCATTTGATAAGTGTGAATCTTCTTTACAAGCTAGATGACCAAATCGCCCTTTAATGGCACTAACGAGAGGGAAAATGACTTATTAGGATTCATACATTCGGATGTATGTGGCCCTTTTAAGACAATGACTAGAAATGGTGAAATATACTTCATCACCTTTACCGACGATTATAGTCGCTATGGTTATGTGTACATGATGACACACAAACTTGAAGCTGTTGAAATGTTCAAAACCTTCAAGGATGAAGTAGAAAATCGACTCTATAATTCTATCAAAGTTCTTCATTCACATAGAGGAGGTGAATACCTCTGTAATGCTTTTTAGTACCATCTAAGAAGTTGTGGGATCGTCTCACAACTTACTCCACCTGGAACACGGCAACATAATGGTGTGTCTGAAAGGAAAAATCGAACCCTATTGGATATGGTTCGATCTATGATGGCTATAAGCTCACTACCTCTATCATTTTGGGGTTTCGCAATGCTCTCCGAGGCTCATATTTTGAATATGGCCCTGACCAAGATAGTCGATTCACTAAGTGTATATTTGTTGGATATCCCAAAGACTATATATGATACTACTTCTTTGATCCAACAAAGCAAGAGTAATTATTGCTCAAAAGGCTGAGTTCTTGGAAACTAAATTCCAAATTGAAGGAATAACGTATAGAATAGTGGAATTTGATAAGGATCAAGATCCACAAGCCCATACACACTTGGTTGACACTAGCTATCAACAAGAGGTTGTTGATGATGATCAAGAGGTTGGTCCATACACATAAAACGTTCGCAGATCTGGTAGAGTTAGCATTTTACCCGAAAGATATGGATTTTTCATGAATGGATGCTACATGGTTGACTCCAAAGAGCAAACTACATACCATGAAGCAATATCCAATTCGGATTGTGACAAATGGATGGATGCCATGAACGGTGTTCGAATCATGTTCACGAAAAATCAAAAGACTCTCTCCTCTCTCTCTTCTCTCTCGGATTTGAGACTGCAGAATTTGGAGTTTTTGGTTGATTTTGGTGAACTATTCCTAGCAAAAGTGGTGTGTGCTTCACAAGGCTTGGGGTATAAGCACTTGAGGACTCCTCCTTGAAGTCTTGGCCAAAAGAACAAGCATCAAACACCTCATTTTGGTCGACATTTGCTGCTGGAACAAGGTAGTTGTCACAGCTTGTTCAAGCTATTGTCATAGCTTGTTTCATTCACATACATGATCCTTTTGTTTGGGTTTGCTTTTCTACATTAAATGGACACTAAGAACATGAAATATTCATCTTATAAATGGGTTTTAAAGCTATATATATGTCCGCTGCATTTTTCTGAAAGTTTAAATAGTTAAACATGGATTTTGTGTTCTTGCAAACCCCATCAATGGCATCTAGAGCCGGTTATGTGGATGACTTGCTTGTGTTGTTCTTTAAAATTGGTTTTAAAGGATGTTTATAGACATATTTTAGGCTGTTTTGGGCTGTTATTGTTTGGTTGAATGATTCCCCAACTTTCAAGGTCATATCACACATGCTAGTGATTAGATCTTGAAAGATACATATCTTGATGTGTTGATTGTTTGGACAATATTTAAAACCAAAAATTTCAGTTTATGTTGGCTGAAATTTGGTGGTTTTAAAAGGGGTTTCATTAGATGTTTTGATGTTATGATCATTGGATGATAAAGTGCATAACCTAGCCATTGACCTTGTGATGTTTGGATGCTTGTGTTGGTTGTATTCATTCATTCAATTTGGTTGTATTTTTGTTTCATTATTTGGGTTGTAATTATTCATTCATTTGGGTTTGTAATAGATTAGGTGCATTTCTTTTATTAGAAAAATGTATTAGGATACAATTTTGTAAAAGGAAGATGCACAAGTTCAAGACCCGAAGATGGACATCAAAGACATGGAACTTGAAGCATATGGATGCAAGTTCAAGTGGGGTCCAAGATGACCTGCATTTTGTGATTGTTTTCAACCTTAGAAAAGACCTTATGACAACACTTGTGATGGCAAACAAGTGTTGTCAACTTAGTAGCTATGGTTATGCACTCATGTTTGTATATATATGCTTGTTTGATTGTTTGGTTTGTATTTGAATATTCATAACAAACTCATTAACAAACTTAACAAGCTGAAAATGTTGGTTCTTTAAAGTTAATAAAAGTTATTAAAATGGTTTAATGATTTTAAAGATTAAAATTGGTTTTAATCTAAGAACCATAGGGTACCTTGTATTTGAAAGCATACAAATACAAGTACATAGAGTTTTCTAAACTAGAATTAAGAAATCTCTAAAATTTTAAAAACGAGATCAACACCGTCCTTTTACACAACACTTGAGTCACTTGGGAACTCTTAGTGGGATAAAGGTCACCTAACCATTTTGAGGGAACTTGTGATTTGAGGTGAGAATGCCTTACTTATGGGATAAAGGTCACCTAACCATTTGTTTTGGCAAACTCACACGTGGGTGTAAGTAGGATGTCTTGATTTGCAAACCATGTTAAATGGATCACCTACAATGTGGTTTCCAAATGGTGTTGATGGGATTTACATGCCGACTTTACATATGATGTTCAAGAGTCGATCCCATACCTCTAGAAGTTGCAAATGGTTGCAACCGTCAATCGTTGACCACCTTATTAATTTAAATCGTGGGATAAAGGTCACCTAACCACAATTTAAATGTAATGTTGGGTTCTAGATTTTAATATATAATTGACCTTAATAGGCATTAATTATTAAAATTGATAATATCGAAAATACTAAATAAAACTTTGTTAAATTTTGTAGATGGCCTCTAATAATGATAATTCCGATAACTCATCCGCGTCCAACCAATCTTTACGAGTGATCCTCCAAAAGGAACGTCTAAATCACAACAACTTCATCGATTGGTATCAAAACTTGAGAATCGTTCTCAAGCAAGAGAGAAGATCGTACGTTTTAGACGACCCTATCCCTGATCAACCTAGCGAGGATGATGAGGAGGCCTTCAATGATTGGCTAAAGTACACTGAGGACTCCGTCCAAGTGTCTTGTCTCATGCTAGCGAGCATGACTCCGGATCTCCAAAAGGAGTATGTACACCATGGGGCTTATGACATGATAACCCAGCTGAAGGAAACGTTCCAACAGCAAGCGAGGGTTGAGCATTTCGAAACGGTTCGAGCACTCCATGCATGTCGTATGGACGACAACCAATCTGTTTCATCTTATGTACTTAAGATGAAAAGTCATATTGACCGCCTCGAGAGGCTTAATTGTCCCGTCTCGAAGGAATTGGCCACGGATTTGATCCTCAATGGCCTTACCAAAAGGTTCGAGACATTCGTGTTGAACTACAACATGAATGCTTGGGATAAAAGCATTGGTCAGCTTCACTCAATGCTCAAAACGGCCGAGGCGGCCATGGGTAAAAGGGTTTTACCCGTTCTCACCATTAATGAAGGTGGGAACAACAAAAGGCCTCGTCCCGCACCCAAGGCAAAGGTTGCCAAGGGTAAGGGACCCGCTTGGGGAAAAGGGAAAGGGGTGGCAAGGGTGCCACCCAAACCACAAGAGAAGAAGCAAAAGGTTGCTACAAATGACCCATGCTTCAAGTGTGGGGAGATTGGACATTAGGCAAGGAATTGTCCTGTCCATCTCCAAGAGTTGAAAGCCAAGAGGGATGCCCGGCAGACCTCAGGTACAATATACATGATTCATATTGATCTTAATGTTGCATCTTCTAACACATGGGTATTGGATACCGGATGTGGAACTCACATTTGCAATTTGTTGCAGGGGTTCACAAGAAGTAGGGACTTAAAACAAGGGGATGTTAGCCTCTTCATGGGAAATGGAACTAAAGTCTTAGTTGAAGCTCGTGGAGACTACATCCTACGACTTCCAAGTGGTTTGGAAGTTATTTTGAAGAATGTTTTGTATGCTCCTAGTTTGACTAGGAACATTATTTCTGTATCCCAATTAAGACATTATGATTATGTATTATCTTTTATTAAAAATGATATTCATGTTTCTTTAAATGGTATGTTCTATTTTAAAGCTATTCCAAGTAATGGTATTTATGAATTGGTTCATGAAAATACTTTAAATAGTTCATTGTACCAAACTAACACCAAAAAACTCAAGTTGGACTTAAGTGATACCTATCTTTGGCATTGTCGTCTTGGTCATATAAACAAGAAACGTTTACAAACACTTCAAAAGAATGGTCTTTTAAAAACAAATGAATGTGATTCATTTGATGTTTGTGAGTCTTGTTTACAAGGTAAGATGACTAAGGCACCCTTTAGTGGAACTACCGAAAGGGCAAAAGATTTATTAGGAATCATACATTCGGATGTATGTGGTCCTTTTAAGCCAATGACTAGGAATGGTGAAAGATACTTCATTACCTTTACCGACGATTATAGTCGCTATGGGTATGTGTACTTGTTAAGGCACAAAGACGAAGCTTTTGAAATGTTCAAAATCTTCAAAAATGAAGTAGAAAATCAACTCAACAAGTCAATTAAAATTCTTCGTACCGATAGAGGAGGTGAATACCTAAGTGATGCCTTTCAAAATCATCTTAGGAGTTGTGGGATTGTCTCACATCTCACTCCACCTGGAACACCACAACATAATGGTGTGTCTGAGAGGAGGAATCGAACCTTATTGGATATGGTCCGATCTGTGATGGCTAGAAGCACATTACCTCTATCATTTTGGGGTTTCGCTCTGCTCTCCGCGGCCCGTATTCTAAATATGGCCCCAACCAAAAAGGTGGAAAGGACACCTTTTGAGATATGGCATGGAAGGGTTCCATCCCTATCATACTTAAGGGTTTGGGGTTGTGAGGCTTATGTTAAAACTCCCACCCCAAACAAATTGGAAGTCCGATCCACCAAGTGTATCTTTATGGATATCCTAAAGATTCTATGAGATATTATTTCTATGATCCACTGGAACAAAAGGTGTTTGTTGCCACAAAGGGTGAGTTCTTAGAAGCAAAGTTCCTTATGGAAGGAGCTGGCAGTAGAACAGTGGATCTTGAAGAGGATCAAGAACCACAACCCGATATACGTTTGGTTGAAAGTAGCACTCAACATGATGATGTTGAGGATGATCAAGGGGTTGATCAAGACACACAAGACGTTCGCAAAAGTGCTAGAATTAGTAATCCGCCTGAAAGATACGGATTTTTCATGGATGGATGCTATGTGATAGATTCTGATGAACCAACCACATACCATGATGCAGTGTCCAATACGAATTGTGACAAATGGCTTGAAGCCATGAACGGTGTAAGGTAAGATGACTAAGGCACCCTTTAGTGGAACTACCGAAAGGGCAAAAGATTTATTAGGAATCATACATTCGGATGTATGTGGTCCTTTTAAGCCAATGACTAGGAATGGTGAAAGATACTTCATTACCTTTACCGACGATTATAGTCGCTATGGGTATGTGTACTTGTTAAGGCACAAAGACGAAGCTTTTGAAATGTTCAAAATCTTCAAAAATGAAGTAGAAAATCAACTCAACAAGTCAATTAAAATTCTTCGTACCGATAGAGGAGGTGAATACCTAAGTGATGCCTTTCAAAATCATCTTAGGAGTTGTGGGATTGTCTCACATCTCACTCCACCTGGAACACCACAACATAATGGTGTGTCTGAGAGGAGGAATCGAACCTTATTGGATATGGTCCGATCTGTGATGGCTAGAAGCACATTACCTCTATCATTTTGGGGTTTCGCTCTGCTCTCCGCGGCCCGTATTCTAAATATGGCCCCAACCAAAAAGGTGGAAAGGACACCTTTTGAGATATGGCATGGAAGGGTTCCATCCCTATCATACTTAAGGGTTTGGGGTTGTGAGGCTTATGTTAAAACTCCCACCCCAAACAAATTGGAAGTCCGATCCACCAAGTGTATCTTTATTGGATATCCTAAAGATTCTATGAGATATTATTTCTATGATCCACTGGAACAAAAGGTGTTTGTTGCCACAAAGGGTGAGTTCTTAGAAGCAAAGTTCCTTATGGAAGGAGCTGGCAGTAGAACAGTGGATCTTGAAGAGGATCAAGAACCACAACCCGATATACGTTTGGTTGAAAGTAGCACTCAACATGATGATGTTGAGGATGATCAAGGGGTTGATCAAGACACACAAGACGTTCGCAAAAGTGCTAGAATTAGTAATCCGCCTGAAAGATACGGATTTTTCATGGATGGATGCTATGTGAGTTCTTAGAAGCAAAGTTCCTTATGGAAGGAGCTGGCAGTAGAACAGTGGATCTTGAAGAGGATCAAGAACCACAACCCGATATACGTTTGGTTGAAAGTAGCACTCAACATGATGATGTTGAGGATGATCAAGGGGTTGATCAAGACACACAAGACGTTCGCAAAAGTGCTAGAATTAGTAATCCGCCTGAAAGATACGGATTTTTCATGGATGGATGCTATGTGATAGATTCTGATGAACCAACCACATACCATAATCGGTGTTTTAATGCGTTTAAAGCCCATAACGGTGTTCGAATCATGTTCACGAAATGATTGGAACGATTTGGTGTCAAATTTGGTTGTTTTTTGTGGGTTTTTGGAACTCGCTGGAGCGCGGCCAGCGGTTGGCCAGACATTGGCCGGAGAAACGGGGGTTGGGGGAATTTAGTTTGGGTTTTAAAAATATTACACATTTAGTCCCTATAGTTTTCAAGGTTATTATTTTATGCAAATAACTTTCTTTAAACTTTATAAAATAACAAAAACAACCCTTGCACTTTAAATATCTTTTAGTTTTAATAAATTTACAAATTATTACTTAATTAGTTATTATTTCTATTATTATTATTATTATTAAAATCATTATTAAGATTGTTATTTAATTACTATGTAATCATTTACATTATCAACTTTCAAGTTAAAGAATTAAAAGCAAATTAAAACAATAAGCATAAGTAACCCACAAGTTTCATATAAGGCAACAATTGACCTTATAAGAATAAACATAGTTAACTTTAAGTTAACCCAAAAAATACAAGATGTTATAGTCTCCCCAACTTAAAAGAATTTCGTCCCGAAATTAAGAATGAACTAGGCGAACAAATGCGGGTATCTCTTCTTCATATGATACTCACGCTCCCAAGTGAACTCAACTCCACACTTATTCTCCCAACGAACCTTGACAATTGGAGTTGTTGTGGTTCTAGTTTTCTTCCTGATGCGATCCATAATTTCAACAGGGTTCTCAACGAAGTGCAATGACTCATCGATCTGAATGTCTTCCAGGGGAACATGAAGACTCTCGTCAGCCAAACACTTTCTCATTTTTGAGGCATGGAACACAGGATGAACTCCACTGAGGTTGGAAGGTAGTTCCAGTTTATAAGCCACTTTCCCAACCCTTTTCATGATTTTTAAAGGTCCTACAAATCTTCTAGCTAATTTACCCTTTTTTCCAAAGTGAACAACACCTTTCCAAGGTGAAACCTTAAGAAGAACCATATCACCTACTTGGACCTCCAATGGCTTACGACGCTTATCTGCATAACTCTTTTGTCGACTTCTTGCCACCTCAAGGTTCTTGCGGATTGCGGAGACTTTATCAGTCGTTTCTTGTATAAGTTCATGACCAGTGATGAGATTTTCACCAATGTCGGTCCAGCAGATTGGAAAACAACACTTACGACCATATGAATCCTCGAATGGTGCCATCTTAATATTTGAGTGATAACTATTGTGATACGAAAATTCTACGAGTGGTAAATGCGTATCCTAATCACCACCAAAGTCAAGGACACATACACGAAGAAAATCCTCGAGGGTTTGGATTGTTCGTTCGGTTTGACCATCGGTTTGAGGATGATAAGCCATACTTAATCCAATTGAGTACCCAAGAGTTCTTGCATGGAAGACCAAAAGTGTGAAGTGAAACGAGCATCTCGATCGGAAATAATGTACAACGGCATGCCATGACGACTCACAATTTCGTCAATGTAGATGCGAGCTAGTCTTGAAACTTTGTATGTGTCTCGTATAGGTATGCAATATGCCATCTTGGTCAAGCGGTCAACAATCACCCATATACTATCATGACCACAAGGAGTACGAGGTAACTAGGTTATGAAATCCATGGATATATGTTCCCATTTCCACATAGGGATTTCAGGTTGCTCAAGTAAACCACTTGGTCGTTGATGCTCGGCTTTGACTCTTGAACACGTGAGACACTTGGAAACATAAGACGCAATATCTTTCTACATTCCAGGCCACCAATATTGACCACGCAGGTCCATGTACATCTTATCAGAGCCAGGATGAATGGAATATCGGGTTTGATGAGCTTCGTTCACAATGAAGTGCCGAAGGTTATAACGATTCGGAATCCAAAGTCGATTCAAGAAGTACCACATGCAATTCGGTTTTGTTTCCAGTTGTGACTGAAAGTTAGAAATCAAATCTTCATCTTTCCCTTCGTTGGTTAGTACCGCTTGTTGAGCCTCACCAATGCATAACTCGAGGTCACTATCGATCTTTATATTTTGAAGCATTATAGTAGCCTCGTTGACATCCACATGAATCTCGGTATCAAATTCTCATAGCGTATCAAACCATTGCCATTGATCTTGGATTTCTTGGAGCAAGACCGTCTTGTTGTGGACCTTGCGACTCATCGCGTTAGCTACAACATTCGCCTTTGCATGGTGATAGCGAATGTCACAGTCGTTGTCACTAATTAACTCAATCCATCATCTTTGTCTCATGTTGAGATCCTTTTGGTTGAACACATGTTGGAGACTCTTATGATCAGTGTCGACTACGCATTGCGTCCCATAAAGATAGTGTCGCCAAATCTTCAAAGGAAAAACCATATCACCAAGTTCAATATCATGAGTTGTGTAGTTCATTTCATGTACCTTCAATTGCCTCGACACGTATGCTATGACTTTGCCTCGTTGAATGAGAACACAACCAAGACCTTGATTAGAAGCATCGCAATACACGGTAAAGTCATCGTTTCCATCGTGAAGTGTGAGAATAGGAGCGTTACACAACTTACGTTTTAATATCTCGAAAGCCTCTTCTTGCTCGGGTCCCCGTTCAAAGGTAATATCCCGCTAAGCCCAGAAAAGAACGAACCTCGGTTGGGGTTGTGGGAACACACCAATTCTTCATGGCTTCAATTTTAGCAGGATCGACGTGAATTCTTTGGCTATTCACCACATGCCCTAATAATTCAACTTCTTCCAACCAAAATTCACACTTTGAAAACTTGGCGTATAATTGCTCTTTCTTCAAAAGTCCATGAAGTTGTCGCAAGTGCATCTCGTGATCAATTTTTGTCTTGGAATAAATAAGAATGTCATCAATGAACACGATCACAAACTTATCCAAATATTGTTTACATACTCGATTCAATAGATCCATGAACACGGCAGGTGCCTTGGTCAAGCCAAACGGCATGACCATGAACTCGTAGCGTCCATATCGAGTACGAAAAGCGGTCTTTGGAATGTCATCATCGTGAACACGTAGTTGATGATACCCAGAACGTAGATTGATCTTTGAGAATTTAGTTGCTTCTTAAAGTTTATCGGAGAGATCATTGATTCGAGGGAGAGGGTATCAGTTTTTATGGTAAGCTTGTTGAGTTCTCGGTAGTCGATGCACATACAGAATGAACCATCTTTTTTCTTCACGAACAACACAAGTGCACCCCATGGTGATGAACTAGGACGAATAAATCCCTTATCAGTCAACTCTTGCAGTTGAGTAGCTAGTTCTTGCATTTCAGATGGTGCAAGACGATAAGGTGATTTAGCCATAGGGTTTGCACTAGGGATTATGTCAGTCTTGAACTCAACTTCTCGCACGGGAGGTAGTCCCTTAAGATCATCGGGAAAAACCTTAGGAAAGTCCCGCACGACAGGAATGTCTTTCAATTCCTTACCCTTGGCTTTCGTATTAACTACATATGCCATGAAAACCATGTAGTTTTTACTTAAGCACTTGCGGGCCTTGATGCAAGACATAAGTTTGAGTCCTTGGGATGATTTCTCCCCAAAGACTTTCAAAGTATCACCAGTCGGTAAAGGAATTCACATACACTTCTCGATACATAGAATTTCCGCATGATTTTTGGCTAGCCAATCCATGGCAATAACATCAAAGCTTCCCGATTGCATAGGAATAAGGTCGACGAAGAACTCGTGTTCGTTAAGGCTTAAGGTCCAGTCACGTATTACGACGCCAATGACGATAGATATTCCATCGACGACCTCGACCGTGAAGGATCTTTCCAGATTAACACGCGGTTTAGAAAGTATAGGCTCGAATTCCAACGACATGAAACTCCTATTCGCACCCGAATCAAACAAAACAGATGCATAATGACTATTGACAAGATACATACCTGTTTGGTAATCATCCATTATTGGTACGATGAACACAGATAAGAATTTTTGTTAGAAGACAAGAAACGATTTAAAAGGAGTTCAACGACGTACCATTCACAATATCGTTGTTGGCTTGTGCTTGGTTGGCGTTGATGTTGAAAGCCCTTCCACGAGCCGGTGGCACGGTTCCCGCATTGCGAGGACATTGTGGACGAATATGACCTGGCTTGCCACAGTTATAGCAGGTTCGGTTAGTAAGCATGGCGGTGTTGTTTGGCGCACAAAAACAAGTAGCCACCAAATGACCATACTTCCCACACAACGAGCAGACTCGGCATGGAATGTTGCTCACATGGGGTACTTGCACGTGTTACACATAGGATATGGACCAACATAAGCTCTAGCCATGGGGGCTTGATTTGCAACCACCATTTGTGTTTGAGGAGCATTGGGTGCGGTCACAGCGTAGTTGCTTGTCGGGGTGAACTTACGCTTCTTGTTTTGAGAAGATGACTTGGCCCTTACCTCCTTTCTTGCATCGGGTGTCACCTTCGCAGTAGACTTTGAACCCTTTGCCGACATAGTGCCAGCTCTTATATGATTCTCAGTGAGCTGCGCGGTGACAGTAATTGCCTCCTCCAATGTTGTGGGCCTACTACCTACCACGGCATCTTGAATTTGAGGTGACACCCCCTTGATAAATTTCTCAATGTTATGGGGCACGGTGTCCACCATGTGTGGTAGGAGCATACTTAACTCATGATGTCGAGTGGAATAAGCCAAGTGATTCCCACCATCTTGTTTGAGGTTCCAGAACTCCTCCTCTAGCTTTTGCAACTCACTCCTCGGGCAAAACTTTTAGATCATGATATCCATAAATTCCTCCCAGGGCAACGCCAGAGCAACCTCAGTTCCACGGTTCTCTTTTCAATATTCCACCATGTTAGTGCCCGTTGTTGAGTAACACTCATAGCATAGCAAACTTTGAACTCGTCGGGGGCACTCGCTAATGATGAACGTGTTCTCCATACTCTCAAACCACTCGAGAAGTCCAATGGCTCCTTCTTTTCCACTAAAGCTAGTGAGTTTGCACCAGTTGAAGTGTTTGAAAGTGCAAGTACGATTGTTCCCGTTTTGGTTGTTGCTATTCTCTCCATGAGCACCGCTATTGTTCTTATTGGTGTTGTTATTGCTATTAGCCATTAGGGTGCTATTAAGTTCAGCAACCATGGTCGGGATGACGGCAGCCATTTGCCAGCAATCATGGTGGCTAGCTTACGGTCGGAACTTCCACGCTTTCCATGGTGACGAGACATGCTGGATATACAAAATGAGTTAGTTACGGGAATGAGGATAACAAAGGATAGTAGTTTAAACAAGAATTAGCTAAGAGTTGTAAAGTACACGGAATTATTCCAAACGTTGACGCGTCATGGTGAATTGACCCAATTGCCTTAGAATCTGTGTATATTGACCGTAGTTTATCACTCATCCCAGAAATCCCCAGGTAAGCATGACTAGTCCCGTAGGATTCATATGAAATGCTTGCCTTAGCCCGAAGGCCTTTTGCCGGGAAATCCAGAATACATGTGTCTATGTGTCACACAATATTTCTTAGGTTCATGGAACCAAAACCGTCATGAGATTTATATAGATTAGAAATAAAGTCTAAAGATACAAGTCATTAGCATAAGCATACGATTCCACGTGTCGTCAAGAATAAGATTAAGAGGTTTCATGTTCGGGGAGAGCCAAAGAGTGAAAGATAAGTTTAGGGAGACAAGTAATAATGTTTAGGCAACCCTATGCTAAGGCATCAAATTGAACATAAGAAGACATAGCATTATGTAGCATGCAAACCATATACTTCACAAGATAGAATATAATTCTATAAGGTTCATGCATACACTATAGTCTAGGTCACCATTTCTAGTAAGCTAAATCCCTATAGTTATCGGCTCTGATACCAATCTGTCACACCCCAACCTTGACGGGGGAAATGTCAGGTGTGAGGGTTAAGATCGTTCACAGCCACATAACGCTATTAATAACGCAAATACATATTAATCATAAGTTCCAATTGTACCATTACAATCGTAAGTCTCAAAGAAAGTAAATAGCATAACATAAGATGTAACAAGCCAATTTATTTCATTTATTTAACTAGGTCCATTCCTAGATGTGAAAGCACTTCAAGATGCCAATAAAACTTGAGCATTTCCTCAAACATGTTAAAAATAAAATGTCAATAATAATGTTGGTGAGTTTTCCATAGTTTTCAATACATAAATATATAAAAGATGGCAATTCATGTTGTACGTTAGAGAACAAAGTAACTAGGGATGTAAGACAGAATGCACAATCAAACCTTGACAAAGTTTTACAAGTCTCAAATGTTTACAAGTATATACGATTAGTGAAGTGTACTTTGATCAACCAAGCAGGCTTGTCAGGCCCGTAGATCTATAACATCGCTAGACTAGCAATAGTTAATGACTGTAAATATGTTCGACATTACATTGTAGCTACAAGGTTCAATTAACCACAACATACAAGTAAATTGCCATAAGTTTACAAGAATCAAACCTTTATAAGTGCAATGATTATAAAGTAACATGTTTCACCTCAAAGTGTTAAAATATGAAAAAAGGTTTATGGAAATACTCACTTGATCAAATAAGTATAAAACGACGATTAGTAAGAAAATATCAAATAAGCGTTCCAACACAAAATCTTTCACAATGCACCTAAGAATATATATATATTTAGAAGGTTAAAGCTTTGTTATAACAAGTTTAACGAATTTACGAGATTTAGGGTTTTGAGTAGAATTTTGGGGACTTTTATTTTTAAATACATTAAATAAAGGAATTTATCCCTTATATATTTTATTTAGAAAAATGAACTTAAGCCAGTTGTAACAACTAATAATTTATAATTTAAAATTAAAATATACGCTTTAAAATGATCATGAAAAGAATACACTCGGACCTATACTAATTTAGTGTTTATTATTTGAAACCCATAGGATTAAACCAAGAATAACCTTTGTTAGAAAGATTTATTTAAAAGTTATTTAGTTATTTAAATTTAATAATAATAAAAATTCAGAAATTCATTTGTTGGCCATAAAATATTTAATGTTTATAAGAACTTTTTTTATATTAATTAAAATTTTCCATAATTTATTTGAGGCTAAAAGCCTTTAAAAATTGCATGAGGGTCCCCGGGTTCGAACCCGGGACCTCATGTTGAGAGTACATGTACTAAACCAACGAACCAAAGTCCTTAGCCACGAAATAAGTTGGTTTTATACTTATAAACATAGTCCTATCAAATCTCCAAATCCAAGAACCCTAGAATTGATTAACTAAGAAGCTCATTAACCTCTGCTAACATGTGCCAACAAGACTTGGAAGAACTACCTCCGGATGTAATGGAGGAGATGGATCTACAATGGCAAATTTAATGATTGCTTATAGAGCCAAATAATTTTTAAGAAGAAACAAGAATTTGGCTGCTACAAGTAAAACAACATGGTTGGTGTTGATAAGTCAAAGGTAGGATGCTTCAAGTGCAATCTCTATGGACACTTCTCTAGAGAATGCAATCACATAATTCTGACTCAACACAACATCAGCAATATCAGTCTAAATAACTTTCATCATCTCAAAGATCATTGAGGCATGCATAACTTACCAAGTCATCCCCACTAGCCACTAATACATAAGCAGGAACATGCAACTCAAAAGAATCTAGGCTGATCATTCATCAAGGTGGAACCTGTGACTGGAGTATGTATGAGAAAGATGTCTTGGAAGAAAATTAAGCTCTAATGGCTCACATGGAAAACAAAGTTCCACCCATGGCAAGTGAGGTAGAGAGAGGTTATGTTCATCAATATGTGTTGAGGAAGTAGGGAGATATAGAGTCCATACTCAATAATTGGCTGATAAAGTTAAAGAAACAATGATTTTTATTGAATCTCATGTAAGAAACATAAACTGTATGAAATAAAAATTAACTCTTTACAAAAGGATAAACATAAAATTGTTTCTAAAATTTACAGTTTAAAAGCACAAGTTAAGCATCTGACCACTTCGTTAACCAAATCCTTGCCTCATCATGCATCAACTGATGTGAAACTTCAGAAGTTTAAACTTTCATCTTAGCAATATGAGAAATTATTAAATTCTCATATTGAATCAAAGAACAAGTCTGGGTTGGGATATTGTGGCACCTCCTATTTACAATAATTATGTTCCTTTGCCAGAATCAATGACAAATAACTTGTCAAATCATTTTGTGCCAAGCACCAATATAAGAAAATTTTCTAATCAACAAATCATTGATAATAAATCTGAGGTAAATGAAACCGAGTCTTCTGAATCAGACAAGTTTAATCAATTGAATTCAAGATTTTACTTTGATGAGTGTGATGACTTGGATGATTCTGATGAACATGATGATGATCTTCCAAACAAGGATAAAAATATTGTTTTCCAAACAAACATTCCAAAATGTCATACCCTCCTAAACAAAGAAATATGCTGAAGACCATCTGCAATAGAATAGCTAAATTAAATGAAGGTCTTCAAGAACTAAATCAGCAACAAAAATCTTCCAATGAAGTAAATGAGAAGTGTGTCTCTACTGAGGAGAGACACGACTCATCTGTGGAAAAGAAAAGAAAAGGACTTTAGATGATCATCAGTGGAAGAAGAACCATTCTTCAATACCGGATCTATAGAAGAAGAAAACTTCTTTAGTAGAAATTAATATTGATTTAGTAGATGATCTACAAAAAAGGAATTCAGCAACAAACAAACAAAAGCAGCACGGACCAAAAAAGAAAGATTCAACTTCGAAGTTGAAAAAGGATGCAAAGCATTAGAAGTTGGCAAATCATAAGAAATGAAATGATTCTAACAAAGAATCGGATGAGATGTATTGCAAATAGTGTGACATGAAAAACCATAATACTGAGGATTGTTACTTGAGTAGTCATTATTCTATTTGCATTATGAACAATCACATGACATCTTATTGCTACTTCAACAAACAATATGCATTCTGCAACAAAAATAACCATTCAACAAAACAATGTTATTTCAACAAAATAAACAAGACAAAAGGCACAAATAAGAAACAATCAGATAAATCTGAATTAGAAAATCAATCTACTAATTGTGAAAAAGGTTCAAAATTGAAGAAGTCTTACCATAAACAAAAGCCAAAATTAAAGGAAAAGGCATCCATTGATGTCCATACTACAAAGAAAAGAAGAACTTTCAAGCAATCAAAAACACCTCATAAAAGGGTGGTTTTGACTGAAAAGGAAACAAAGGCTGATGATGCATTCTTTGATAAGTTTAAGAAGGGAATTCATATACCTCATTCAAAAACCAAAAAATAGTGAAACCTTTAATAATGAAGATTCATTATCAAAACCAAAATCTCAAATGAATAAACATGAGTTGAATATAGAAGAATTTGAGAAACAAGTACTTAGCTCATCAACATCTCCTTCAACAAAATGATCCTCATCTAAAAGAACTCAGAATGAATCAAGCAACACTAAAACTGAAATTTCAAGACTTATTCATGAAGGAGTCACTAAATTTGACACTGTTGGCAAAACCAAGACCATCAAGGCTTGGGTTGTCAATTCTAACTGATTTATTTCTGAATGCAACAACAATATTGGAGAGCTAACAAGAAGTGGTATGTTGACAGTGTTTGTTCCAGACATATGATAGGAAACTGTTCACTTCTCCCTGACTTCAATCATAAAAATGCTTCTTATGTGCCATTTGGTGGGGATAAGAAGGGAGGTAAAATTGTTGGTGAAGGAATTGTAAAAAATGGTGTACTCAAGTTTGAGAAAGTAAACTATTGTGAAAACTTACAGTATAATTTACTGAGTGTGTTTCAAATTTGTGATCAAAATTATACCACATTATTTGATAACACTAACTGTTTGATAACACTAACTGTTACTTCTCCCTGAAACATGCCTCCTATCCAAGTCATCAAAAGATGAATCTCAATTTTAGCATAGAAGGTTTGTCCATTCTAACATGAAGAACATGAACAAATTGGTGAAAAATGACTTAGTCATTGGACTACCAAAGAGAGAGTTTTATTGCTCAACTCATTGTTCTTCTTGTTACAAAGGAAAACAACATACATCGTCTCATAAATCCAAAACTATCAATACTAATTCTACACCACTCAAATTGCTTCACATGGATCTATTTGGTCCTACCAATGTGATGAGCATTGGAAAGAGACAATATTGTTTGCTGATAGTTGACGATTCTACAATATTTACATGGGTCTTTTTCTTAAAACAAAAGAGTGAAACATGAGAAAAATTAATGGACTTTGTAATCAAGATTGAGAATCAACTGATACAAAAGTTAAAATTTTTATGAGTGATAATGGTACTGAATTTGTCAATTTTGTCTTGGATTCCTTTTGCAGGAACAAGGGTATTGCAAGACAATTCAGTGCACCAAGAAATCCATAACAGAATGGAGTTGTTGAAAGAAGAAATAGAACACTTATTGAAGCAGCCAGAACAATGCTAGCTCATTCACAATTGCCTATCACATTTTGGGCTGAGGCAGTGAGTATTGCATGCAATGTTCAAAATAGAACATTGATTGTCAAAGAACATAACAAAACTCCTTATGAGCTTTCATTTAAAAGGAAACCATACATAGGATATCATAAGGTTTTTGGGTGTCATGTATCAGTTTTAAATATAAAAGAATCATTAGGAAAATTTTCAGAAAAAACATATGATGATTTCTTTGTTGGATATTCTTTAATATCTAAATCATATATGATCTATATTCAATAACATAACATTGTGGAAGAAACTCCTAATGTATCTTTTGATGAATCTGTATTTACTAAATCAGTTAAAGTATCATCATGGTTGTTTGATATAGATGCGCTAATCGAGTCATTTAACTATGATTATTTAAACAATGCAGGATGTGATGATAGATGTTATCCATTTGTTCAACCTAATATGAATGAAATGATATTATCCGTTGATCCTCTAAGAATTCACATATCATCAGATAGAAACACTTCAGCGGCGGCTGTTGGTACTGCATCTGCTAATGTACACTATGCATTCGGAGATGTAAATACTATCCCTGCAACCGGCCCATGCTCTCAATTGAATACAACACACATGGGAAATGCTTCAAGCCCTCACATATCATCCGGAGAAGTTCCTATAACTCCTACGGAAGAGCAAAATGATTCTGGAGAAGTTCCTCTAACTCCTACGGAAGAGCAAAATGTTTTCAGAGAAGTTCCTACAACTCCTACAGAAGACACTTATGATGCAACTGATATTCAAGCTATGGAAGATCATACAATACCACATGCTAAACTTTTTGATTACTTCCTAAACTCTCAACCTAGTTTGGATCAGTCTGCAACATTGGATATGATTAACTTGGAATCATCTATTCCAGTTGAATCAACTCCATCAACAAGGATCCATAAGACTCATCCGATCAACAACATCACTCGAGATCGTACAAAGAGAACTACAAGAAGCCAAAATGGTAGTGCCAACATTTTTATTTTTACTTGTTTTCTTTCACAAGTGGTTCTTCCAAATATCACTGTTGCATTAAAGGACAATAGCTGGATTGAAGCTATGCAAGAAGAGCTTTAACAATTTAGAAAGCAAAAAGTATGGTCTGTTGCTTATTTACCTAAAGGCCAACATCCTATTGTAACAAGATGGCTCTACAAAAATAAACTGGATGATAGAGGCATTATTGTAAGAAATAAATCAAGGTTGGTTGCTCAAGGATACACATAAGAAGACGAAATAGACAATGATGAAGTTTTTGCTCCAGTTGAAAGAATTAAAGCCATAAGAGTGTTCATAGCTTATGCATCATATAAGAAGTTCACTGTGTATCAAATAGATGTCAAGTGTGCATTCCTATATAGGAAAATTGATGAGGAAGTTAAGTTTCACAACCCCCTAGTTTCGAAGATCCTTATTACCCACACAGGGTATACAAGCATGATAAAGCCTTGTATGGTCTTCACCAAGCACCAGAAAGTGGTGTGAAACACTATCATCTTTCCTGCTCAAGCATGGGTACAATAGGGGAACTTTGATCAGAGTCTCTTCCTCAAACAAGAACATCATGATCTTTTGGTTGTTCAAATATATGTTGATGACATTATATTTGGATCAACTAATAAGAGACTGTGTGTAAGCTTTGAAGAATTGATGAAATTAGAATTTCAGATTAGCTCAATGGAGAAATAACTTTCTTTCTTAGTCTTCAAGTTAATCAAAAGACAGATGGAATTTTCATCAATAAAGAAAAATACATACATCAAATATTGAAGAAGTATAATCTTGCTCATGCATCTTCATGCAAAACACCAGCCTCAATAATTGAATAGATTGTACGAGATCCTTTCGGAAAATCTATTGATCAAAGGTTATATAGATCAATGATAGGATCTGGTATGTATTTAACTGTGAGTAGACCTCACATTATTTTTGCTGTGTGTGTCTATGCTAGGTACCAATCTGAACCAAAAGAATCTCGTTTGAATGTTGTAAAAAGGATCTTCAGATATCTCAAAGGAAAATAAGGACTTGGTCTTTGGTATCCAAAAGATGGTGACTTCGCACTCTACTCATATTCAGACAGTGACTATGGTGGATGCAACAACTATAAAAAATCCACAACTAGTGGATGTCAATTTATAAGACCAAGACTAGTATCATGGTAGTGCAAGAACCAAAACAATGTATCTGTATCCATAGCTGAGGCTGAGTACATAGCTCATTGAACTGATTGCTCTCAAGTCCTTTGGTTGCAAAACCAATTGCTTGACTATGGGTATAACTTCCTTCAAACTTCAATTTATATAGGCAATTCTGGTCCTATGTTTATAATTGCTAATCATGTGCAACGTAATAAAACAAAACATATGAGATAAGATATCATTTTTGAGAGATTGCTCAAAAAATAGTTTGATTAAGTTAGTCAAAGTGGATACAACAAATCAGCTTGCTGATTTATTCATTAAAGCCTTTGATTCAGTCAGATTTAGTTTTCTAATTGAGACTCTGGGCATTATTAAATTAGATTAATCAATTTGAACAAACAAAGAAAAGCATGTGTCTGTAACAAGTTATAAATAAATTACCTTCGGAAGAAATGCTTGTCATAATACAATTGTTTTTCAAAAAGCAATTTACCTTCGGAAGAAACTTCTGAACTATCTTCCAAAGCATGAAATGATGCTTTAGAATGACTTATGCATGAGAAATGATAGTACACTATATCTTTGCTTATGCCTAAATTCTTAAATATCATTAAAATCTAATCCAATTTCTTGATATTTGAGTAAGTTCATCTTGAGTGGAAACTACACTTAGTGCATACAAAACATAAATCAAACTGATTGTTTGTGGGGAACTTCATTTCGAGGATATAGAAAGTGAGTCTTATTCTGATGTGATCAAATCACTCATCTATGCACACTATGTGCCGACACTTTATAATATCAATCTTTGGAAATCATACTCCCTCTATTTTGTGTGAACAAAGACCTGGGTGTATGATGACAATGCTGTATATCAGCTTCCAACTAGTGAAAAGATCATAATCTTCATCATCCCTCTGATTTGTGTAAACAAAGACCTGCGTTAAAGGCACCACTGGTTTATGTGAGTAAAGACCTGCAGCTGGTGACCTGATGATGATCATATCTAAGTTCTCAAAAGAATCCTATGTGATCAACTACATATTTATCTTGAGCTCTTATATCAATGCATTAATGAGATGTCTAATGCATCTCAAGATAGAACTTATAACTCAAATTACATAGTTATTAAGTGTGAAAAAGTGATGATCTCACAAAGGGTGGACAGAATCTTTGTGAATTGAATGTGAAGCCCATAACAGTTATTTCCTAACTAACATGAAAACATGATAAATAGCATGCCCAGTTGATACATTAACTATTGTATGGATTTAAGTGGATAATATACTTGCAATCAAAAATTTAGGTATCAATTCAACAAAATAACTCATCCGGAAGAGGCTTAGTATTATGGTATGATCCCATTACATGTGTATATATATGCTTGTGCATTAACACACTGCAAATGTTCTTCATGATAACATTCTTAGAAATTTATGATAAACACATTCTGTCAACATTAATCACAAATTTAGGGGGAGTAGAATTGAAGAAGAAAACTTAATCCACCATCACAGATTTGTCGATTTCATTATCAATTTGAAGGAATTGAAACCTGAGCACCATCTTAGCTCTTGGATACATGAAGTTTTTAAAATTAAAACTTTCTTGTGCATAATTGTCATGAATACAAAGTCAACAAGTTCCAAAATCAATAAATTTTTCTAAGCATCAGACATGGACCATAGAATAATATATGTCTTTCACTGTGCTTTTTAAGCATCAGCAGAAGCTATAGTGCTTCTTAAGCATCAAAAGAAGCCATAGTGGAAATCTTATTAAATCTCTATCCGTAGATTGGTAAACTACGGATGAGCCAGTCCAACAAGTATTATGTAATTTCAAAGTTGGTAACCTATGAAAATTTAAGTTATACTTAATCAGCAGAAGTTTTTAAGTCATCCGCAGATGATATACGGAATCGTTAGATAATTTGCGGAAGAACTAAGAATTGCGGATAAGTTACATTGTTGAGGGTCCGACAACATTAAATAAATAAAATTAATGTGTCTGAGAGAGTATAAATGATGTTCTTTGACTTCAATATTCATTATTCACTTTTTCAGAACACTTTTCAGTCCTAAAAACACACTCAAGAAACTTTTCCCCTTCTCTAACATTCAAATTTACCGAATAAAAACATCATACAAACATATATTTTTGTTCTCAGATCACTTTGTTCAGATGGATAATCGATTTGCGAAAGAGCATAATGTGTGTGCTTTCTTAAACCCTGACGACCCTGCTTCAGAAGCGTGTCAAGACATTATCCGATATCTAAGAAGATCCAGGCTGTTCTATGTCTTATGAGCAGTACCTGGGATTCATCAATCACACATCACTGATTTCTGAAACTCAGCTCAAATAGAAGAATATCGAGAAGTTATCGTGGTAGAATTCAAGAATCAAAAACTGAAGATACTGAATAGACCATAAGGAGGAATCTAGAATTGGGAGAACAAGAAGTTGGTCACCCTGATCTGTTCGAAGATGAATACATAGAGAAATTCTTTCTTCTCATGGCGTATGATGGTGATTTTGCCGAGGGAGAGATCAAGAAAGGAAGACTATGCAAGCCATACACATTCCTATGCCACACTTATCTTAAGTGCATCTCCAACAGGAAGTCTAGGTGTGATAGAGTCTCAAGGCACATATCATCTGGGATCATTGGCATCTTTGAGGGAAGAACATGCAACTACTCCAAGTACTTATTCAATTGTCTGTTTGACCACATCAAAGTGCAAAAGGATGACAAAATGTTCATGTTCCCAAGGTTCCTACAACTTATAATCAAAGGGGAATTGCCTCGAATAGCAAGATATGGAGATGTCTTAGTGCTAACCCATTTGGGCAGGTCTATCTTGAACAAGATTAGTGGAAGGTATGAAGGAAGAGACATGCCTATGTTTGCTCACGTGTCAAACCCTAATGCAAACATTCCCCAAGAGCTTGTGTGGGAAGATCAACAGGATGATTCTCCAACCAACTCTGTACAAGCCACTCACTTGCCAGATCTATCACCCATTCACCAACACATAATCTCCTCAACTCCCTTCTCCTACGAGTCAAAAACTCTGCCCATTTCACCCATTCTCTGTGTTCACACTCACCATGTCCCTCATCCAGTCAAGACACTCTACTAATCTCTCCACTTATTTAGCAATTATTGAGAGTGTGCATACTGAACCCTTTCTGTTACTCAGTCTCTAAACTTAGTTCACACCGGAAAGACTGAGTTGATCTCCCAAGCAAGCACAATCCCTCTGTCACACTCCAACTTTGAAGAACCTATTGCCTCTAATCAAACAGAGCCTTTAGTACACATCATAAATCTTGAATCACAATCTCATCATGATAAGCATGATCAAGCAAAAGAGGAATGCTCCAGTTCTGCAAGTGTGACTCCTACTGAAGAACATAAAGATGTGATTGCTAATCAACAAGAAGAAAGGGGAGAAAAAGAAAAATACGAGGAAGTAATTGCTTACCATGAAATTGATCTAAGTGATAATGACATCCCAGTAAGTAAAAGCTATCTCGTGGCTGAATACAACAAGCTTGTAGTGAAGTCAAACTGCAGAAATCAAGGGATGGAAGAATTGAAAGGGGCAATAGCATAAAAAGATAATCTGCTGATGCAGCTAGAAGCAAGGATCAAAATTTTAAGAGAAGATGCTAAATGCAATAATGAAGTGATTGTTACCCTACTTCAACAAGATTTGGAGCTCAAAGAATTAGTAGAGGCTAAGAAGAATGAAAATGAGAAACTTATGCTCATGATTAATCAAGTAAATAAGTCTCTCTCAGATCAATCAGCCATGTTGAAATGAAACGAAGAAGAGATTGATCATCTGAAAATGAAGATATGTGCTTTTGAATCAATCTAACAAAAGGAACCCGCTGAATCTTCCAAGCCACTGATTCTATACTCAAGGAAGAGGAAGTATTTGGGTTCCACAAAGAAACGGGTAATCGATGTTTAAGATCCTCCGAAAAGGTCAAGGCATACATCTTCAGAGCTCACTCCTTCAATGAATGTCTTAACACCAAAGCAAGCGACTCTTGTTGAAGCTGAGTGTGATGATCAATGGAAAGAACTGACTGAAGAGGTTTCTATCAAAGAACAAGAAGACTTAAAGGTTGATGATCTTCTGACAACAAAAGACATAATGGAAGAATGGTTTGAATTAACTATGTTTATGACCCTTATCAACCATGGGTTTTCATATGACATGGTTGAAAGGATGAATATGACTGAGATGAAGAACATATGGAAAGAGTTTGAGCTTGCCATATTCGTAATTCCAAATTGTGACTATCAAGCACTCAGTACTTTCAAGCTATTAAAAAAATGAAGAAAGATCTTGGTCATTATGATACAACAAAACTTAGAAACTACAATATGGTATGTTGGCTACAGGGTCACAACTACAAGGCACATGAGCTTAAAGGAAGAAATGTTGCTAAGCTGAGAAGAATGATGGAACATGTTGATAGTTGTGCTTGACACATGAGTGAGGTTCAGAACTAAAGCTCCAAACCCATCCTATGAGCAACAAAGCAAACTCTTTGCTGATGCTATAAGTGTTGAATCTAAAGATCAACACAAAGGCAAATATAAGCTAATAAAATATTCTAGGGCAGTTATCCCTGGTAAGTGTGCCCTCTAGGCACAACAGTAAGAGAAATCACTGAACAAAAATCAACATTGATAAAACTATATGATCACATCACATCTCCCAGTTTTATGGAAGAAAACAAGATTACGGTCTGGAAATATGATCCAGACTGGGATTTGCAATCATCAAAAGAACATTTAGAAGAATCCAATGCTTCCATGATATAGAAGCATTACTGAGTCCTCATGAGAGAGATATTAAAGATCTGCAAAGCCTAATCATGTCTAAATATCCAATTCAGTCAAGGGGAGTGATTTCTCTGTGTTGGTGGGAAGGTCAAAGACAAAATTCAAAGATGATATGATTAAAGAAGCAAAAAGAGAGGATGATAAGCACAGAAGAAGACTAGAAAGGATGAAAAGATCAAGCACCAACTCCTCCACATTAGTTGATGATGAATTCATAAGGAGAGTTAGTTATACTAATAGGACAAGAGCAACCATCAAAATCATTGTAGGAAATCAATACAATATTCCCATAACTAAGTGGGGATATGTTGAGAAATCAAAAGAAATGGTGCTACTGAGAAATGCTGATGGAAAGAAAGGTGACAAGATCAGAATCTTCAACCAAGTAGAGATCAAAGTGCTACACCAAAGCTACATATCCTACTTACATGATAAATTCTTCCCAATGTTGTCTCATAAAAGAGCAGAAAATGATTTATGCTTATACATTCATTTGATACAAGTGGTGGATAAATTGCATGCAAAAGCATACAAGAGAAGAAGAAATAATGCTGGGATTTTTAAAGAAGTTAACATTGAAGAAGTCTCAGAACTAAGAATCTCAGAAGAAGATGAACTAGAAATAGTTCACAATCAAAGTGTGGTAGAAACCCTTACAACTAAAGAAGACATTTTGGGACTATGTTTTGAGACACAAAGGATATGCAAAAAGGAGATCAAGTACAAGTACGATGATCAAAAGGATGCAGTATCATACTTCAACAAAAGGATGGTGGCAAGATTTAAAGAACTTTCAGTTTTGAAGAGCTGATTACAAGTGTCTAAGCCTAAAGGGAGTATTGTTAGTTCTAGGATCAATAGATCTAGTCCATTTTGTATAGGCTTAGAACTTGAATTAATATATGTAATGAATGTTTATAATTCATTATTGTGTATGCACTAAATGTATAGGTTAACCCATATATATATGTTGATTTATGTATGTTTGCAGGTAAACATTACAATTGTGAATTTCTAAAATTGACCAAGTGTAAGAAACATCTACGGATGAATATTTTGTTCTTTCGTAGATATGTTTCTTACAAGTAAATTATCCGAAGATCTTCTGCGGATGAACAACCAGAACTGAAGAACAAGTTTGCTTCGGAAGAACAAGATTCCTAAGGAAGAACAATTGCTTTTGAAGAACAAGTTTGCTTGAGAAGAATAAGATTCCTATGGAAGAATAATCAACTACGAAGACTATTCCTACGGAGTCCAAACACTTGTATTCAAACAATACAATTGTTACAACTCAACAAGTCAACAAGGAAGTTATGCGAATCCCAAGAAATCCAATGAATTCTTAATAGAAACAATCCATATCCCAGGAGATTTGGTGTTCCCTTAACAAAAACATCATTGTCTATAAATATGGATCCTAGGTTTTGAATCAAGTATAGAGGAGACTGCGACGGCTGAGACGACAATCATCCAAGCAACAACATCACAACCAAACATCACATCAAATCACACAAACCAAAACCCTAGCAGCATTCACATCACTAAAGACTAAAATCAATGTCATTCGTTCGTTCATTATTTATTCAATTGTAATCATTAACATCTTTAACAAAATACATTTGATTAGAATTTCAGTCCAATCACTAATTGTGTTTTATTGATTGTGTTCATCATATTCTTGAATCATTATTAATATTGAAATTTAATACAAACAATTAAACCAGGTTATCGTTGATTCCGCAAACGTTGACTTGTCTACAACCAACACTAATAATTCCTAATTGTGATTTTTGGATTCATAAACAGTAATAATGCACCTACAGAATATAAATATTCTGATTGTTTATTTTGTGTCACCTCAAGTACGAGGTTTTCTATTCTATTTATAGGTAGACAAGTTGCCTTTTTACAAAATGACTAAACTACCCCTAACCTATACATCAGAACTAGTCTAAGTCTTCATTCGCATTTATTCTTGTTCATCCGCATTGGCAAATGCGGATGAGTTGACTTGATTACCATTTCTTTACTTGATCTTCTACATTAATATGTTGCTCATCTGCATTGGGTAATGCGGATGAACAAATACTTATCTGCATATGTTGTTGGTCATCCGCATTTGCAAATGCGAATGAACAAGTCTTGTCCGCATATCTTTTTGACTATCCGCATTTGCTAATGTGGAGGAACACTTGTTAGCATTTGTTCTATGTCTTTCGCATTTACAAATGTGGTTAGTCAATACTTAGTTCTTCTTCTTCATATTATTCTTTCACATTAATTCTTCGACTTAGGGAGTTTTCAGCAGAACAACCAACAACTCACCAATTAAATTGGCATTAATGATCCTTTCCAGGTCTCACATAAAGTAAATCAGATAAAGCATGTATTCAAAGATATTCAGAAAATAATTTGTTTTCACTTCTTGGCTTTTAAATACTTTGTCATTGAAGCTTCAAAAGACTTTTGGCTTTGAAAGAAGTTGGTCTGGGCTTCGGAGGAGTTTACACTTAGAATATTTCTAGGGCATGGTGTATAAAATTTGAAGCATCTCTACTTCTGTACTTTAGTGCATGCATGCAGGAAAGAATTGAATGTTTTAGGTGCATCAACCTTACATAAAACCTTAAAACACCCTTAACAGATGTTTTGTGGCATACTTTGGAGATGAAGAGCTTTAGAGGTTAAATGCACTATATACCATGGAGGAAGGAGTTGGTCAACCAATGGTTCATATTGAACCTGAGATTAATTTTGATGGGGATATAGGGAGTAGTACTGAATTAGTTGGGGACAGAAAGTGCAATCCTACTATCTTTGAAACAATGATCCAATCTTCCGAAGCAGAGATTCAGCTGTGGAAGGAATCATTGGGTTATCTTCTTTTGTCTGATAATCTTTTTATCATAGAGATAATTCTTGAATTAGCCTATGAGATAAACGAAAAAGACTTTCTTAGAACTCCTCTCCTTCAACACACTCTTCAGCACAAGCTCAAATTCCCACTCACCAACCTGAATCCTCTTAACTAGAAGCTCCAAAAGCTTAAGTTTCTGAAGACATCAAAAGTAATAGGATGATGACTAAGGAAGATCTATTAGGGGGGAAAGGATGGAAAAGCTAAAAAAGAAAGGTAACGAACCATTGAAAAGTTACTTGCTGCAAGCAACAAAACAACTATAGAAGCCCAAGAGGCTATCAACAACAAGAAAAGAGTGGATGTTATTAATAGACTTGTCAGCTTAGGTGTGGAAAATGAAGAAGTTTTCCTCTTACCTCTAGAGGAGCAAGAAGAGTTAGAAAAGACAACCTTGCTTTAGAAAGAACTAGAGGAAGCAACAAGGTTGGCCTTAGAGCAGGAGAAGAAAAGAAAAAAAGAAGAGGATGAGAAACAACTAGGAGTGAGAGGATAGCTTTCATATGCTCCAGGGAATATGCTCTTGTAGAATTGATTCCTTATAACGATGTTACGATGTTGTGGCTTTTCCACAAAGAATAAGATCAAATGGACAAGCAGAGAAAGCGGGGGAACCAAGGAGAAGAAGAAGAAAGAGGATGTAGCATAACTTGTGGCTGCTAAGAAGGTGGGAGTCAAAGCCTGGATGAAGGCATGTATGAGAGCCCACGGCTTCTTTGGTAACGAGCATGGTCCCATGTCAGAAAAGGCCCTACAGTGACGTGTTAGTGACATCAAGGCAAACATTCGCTCATGAAGACAGAAGGAGGTATACCAAAGTATAGAGAGGATGACACCCAAACCAAACATCTAAAGTTCAACCCCAACCTTCACCTAAATTTAAATGAACCCTCTTTCCCTTTCCAATCAAAACTGAACAACCCACTAACCTTTCACCCTTGTACCTACACCATCAACCATAACCTTATCCTCACCCATTGCTTCCTAACAACAACCTCCACTACCCATCCTAAAACCAAAAAGACTTCCCATAACTCAACTACCCATCGACCAACTAAGTCATCCTCTGAAGATCAATTATAGGTTGGACTCACCTTAGATTAGATTTTGTTTATATTACTTTGAAATAGGCTTAATGTTAGATTACTTTTATATGTTTTTTATTTTGTTTACTTTTGTAGTTCAGTGAAACTATAAGTTAAACTGTAGTTTTGCTCATAGTTAGATGTTTTAGTTCACCCTGTGAAACCGTTGTTTCTACAAGGCGAAACTATAGTTTCGGTAGTAGAGTTTCGCTGACACCAAAACTATCTGCGAAACTAAGACTGCTATATACAGATTTGATCATTTTCATTGTTGGGTAACCTTGCCAAACCCTAATCATTTATCAATGTTGCAAGTGACCTTTGTAAGCAGTTGATTCACAGAAATATAATTGTGCTTTGTTATTATTGAGTGTATTGATCCTCATTGTTCTTCTTTTGAAACATTTGTGGTTGTTCTTAATCTTCTTCATCTTTGTTCTCGATTGTTTGTATTTGATATTGAATGACTCGACATATCATTTGTACGGCAAATAGATCAAATGAACCAACAATATGGTATCAGAGCCTTAGTACTCATGATTTGTTGAGGTTTTTGTTGTTCTTGTTCAATATCAAGTTTTCATCCATTTGAGATCAAATTCGAGTGTATTTGATACGTAATTTGCATGAATTTTGTTTGTTTCTTGTTGGGGAACCTCTGTTAATCATCTCATCTCAAATCCGTTGAGTTTTTGACGATTTCAGATTGATTTCCTGTTGAAAAAGCTTTTCAGCTCCATCCAGTGAAATTACCAATTCATCCAGCGAAACTAACTATCTTTCAACAATACTAAATGTGTTATCCTCTTTGAAATTGTTTACTGCTGTCCTGCGAAATTAGTTTCGTTGAACGAAAGTTCATTAGTGCTTTTAGGTGATTTACAAGCGAAAGTGCTACCGAAAGAACCATTGAACGAATGTTCAAGTTTGTTTCGTGCGAAATGGTTGGCGAAACTAAGCTGTTACAAGCATTTGGCTAGCGATTTGCCTGCAAAACAACAAAAACACATTGAAACTAGTCTTCTCTGCGAAATTGTCTAATAATTTACCAAATTTTATGCGAAATGACTTCTTCAACAATGAAACTAATATGTCAAACATGACTTCCCTTACCCATGCTAATCTTGAAAGTGTAGCTCCCAACAGACCTCCAAGACTTATAAGTGGGGATAAGTTCAAGGATTAGAAGAGATGTCTCAAAGCCTTTTTCTTCTACACTGATCACAATCAATGGGAATCTATCATTTCTGGTCCTCATATACCAACAGTCCCTTTTGGTGATGTTGTATCCCAAAACAAGGACCCATCCACATTCAAAGAGAAGGATCGGAAGCTGATTGATCAAGAGCAAAAGCTTTTGGAGCATTAACTCTTTGTCTCACACAAGACATCTCAATCAATAAGCTAAGCATAAGAATGCTAAGTCTCTTTCTGAAGCTCTATGTGAGTTCTATGACGGTAACGATGAGCTGTTGGAAGATAAGGGTATTCAAGCTGAGAAGGAATTCAACTCCTTCGTGGGATACAAGAATGAGAGTCTCACAGATCTCGCAAATAATTTTTGACAGTTTCAAGCACACTCAAGAAATATGATGACAAACTCTCCAATAGTGAGAAATTCAACACATTGCTGGACTCTCTCCCACCTTAGTGGAGCCTACATGTGAGAATGCTAAAGCAGGAAAGATGTTTCACTGACTACAAGCTTATGGACATCATCAATAAATTTAAATCCTTCGTGTTAGACATGAAGAGAAGGGAATTCAACAAACATGATGCCTACATATGGTTTCACTCAAAATGCTACAGTATGTCTTCCGCTACAAGCTCTCCTATGCAGACATGTTGTCAAGGAGGAGTGAATACTGGTGATTATTCTAGAGGTTGTGGTAGTTTTCGGATAGATCAAGCTAATTCGAAATCAAATGTTGAAACTTCAGTTCCATCGAGAGAATGGCTCTTTTTGGTATGTTTGTTTAGAGCTATGAAGCCTTAGTAGCGGGGTAGTTGAAAAGAAAAAGGATGACAATGAAGGATATGTTTCAAGTGGAACCTGATGATCTGGAAGAGACTGACATTCAATGGCAACTTACAATGATGACACTTAGAGCCAGAGATTCAAGGAGCACAATGGAAGAAAATTTCAGAGGTCAAAGCTCTAACTCCAAACTGGGATTTGATAAGTCTAACTAAGGTGTTTTAAATTCAAAAAGTTAGGATATTTAAAACATGAATGTCCATTTCCAATCATCACTGATCCTAGTTTTCGGGAGTTCCATGACTGGTTTCAAGCGGGAGTAAAGAGGAAATGAGTCACAAGAAAGAGAGAACTTTAATTTCTAATTTTGATTGGAGTGCTATAGTTGAAGAGACGAGAGATGAGATTAGCCAAGCGCTGGTGGCTGAGATTATGAAAGGAGAGGTGTAAGGCCCCGTTCCCAGGACGCTTACAGCTGGTTATTCATAGCACATAAAACATTTAATTTCATCTATTTCATAAAAGCGTTGCAGCGGAAACATTAGAACAACATTTTCATTTCATCAAAATGCCTTTGCTAAATAATACAACCGTTCATTACATAATGTCATTTTACATTTCATTACAAAAGCATTAAAAACAATGGATGTGATCCCAAAAGAATTGAGTAGTCGTCCCGTGCTAGCCTCAGCAACATACTTGCCAACTGGAAACACATCAAAGTCAGCGTTGCTGAGTGAGTTATAGTTTTAAAGAAAACATACTTTACTTCCTTTATAAAACCATTCGTTACTTCATAGGCGATCACACGACATACATACATAGAGATAATATAATTATTATCTTCCATTATGTTCTTTCGTTAACTTCCATTCGTTAATCATCACACGATACATTATCACCTGCTTCATTCGTTCATTACATCATTAACTCTTTCCGGATCAGTGTCATCAGCTATACCCCAAAGGGATGCACATAGCGGGTACTGGGCCGAAGATCATAATGACTTCCACAACGCACAGAGCCTGGCACCAACACCGGGGCAAGCGACAAAGATACCACTGCTCTATACACCCCCCTCATTATGCATACTCGAGTACCTAGCCGAAGATAATAAAATGACTTCCACACCGCACATAGCCTGGCACCAGCATCAAGGTGGGTAACCATTATAACAACGTATACAACACCCCCACATTATGCATACTCGAGTACTGGGCCGAAGATCATAAAATGACTTCTACAATGCACATAGCCTGACACCAGCATCAAGGTGGGTAACACTATAACCATGTACCATACCGTTAGTCAGTCACAAAGACTGGAACCCCTACGTGTATCCTTACGGGTTAGCTAAACTATACGCAGTTGAGCTTATGACTTCATAGAGTCATGCACCTCTGTACATATTGATTACAAGCCTTTCCATAGACTCATTCGTTCATTACTGCATGCACACCATCATTATGTTCCTCTTTTCATTATCTTCCACTTTACATTACATAATACTTTCATTACATCCATTAACATTCAAAGCAAAGCCACGAGAAGATAAACATACGTAATAATAAGGAACATAACAACACACACATCAATCACACAAGGCAACATCGCACACCCATAACATACATCATGCATAACATACAACTTCACAATCACACGACAACAATCATCACACCATACACGCGCATCCGAACATACAACCATACGGTATCACACATCATTATCATCATCAGCTCATCATCATAGATCACCTTAAATCATCCATGCCCATCGCATCATGTACCACCCCAAAGGTCCGAGCCTACATCCTCACTTTCCTGAAAGTCAGACACTAACTATGGCCATTCGGGCGTATGGACCCTCTTTGGTATGAGAACACTTAGACGAATGGACCTCCAGTCGCATAGCCTCCAATCGCATACTTCCCATGTGAATGGTCCTCAGTAGCATGACATCCGGGCGTATGGACCTCAGTCGCATCACCTTCATGTGAATGGCCCTCAGTCGCACACCTTTCATGCGTATGAACCTCAATCGCATGACTGACAGGCGTATGGACTCCAATCATATGACCTTTAGTCGCACGACCTTCATTTGCATTTCATTCAGTCGCATGACCGTCAACCGCATTTCCTTCAGTCGCATAGCCCTCATGCGTATGACCCTCAGTCGTACTACTTTCATGTGAATGAATCTCACTCGCACCTCTTTCGTGCGTATGAACCTAGTCGCATCTCATTTGGGCTTATGGACCCCCATTCGGTCGCCTAGCCCTAGCTGATGCAGAATGCAGTTCATCCTGAACTGCAGCTGCTAACTTTGACCTCCAAACTCTTCCAAACCTCTATTAAGCCCTAATCAACAATTATAAACCTTAGGGAAGCATACCACGACACCATTCAAGCACAACCAAGCCCGAAATCAAGACCCAAACGAATCATACACATACAAATACATACAAGAACGGGTTTACACCCAAATACCTGAAAAATGGTTTTCAGATGTGTTCCTTCCCTAAAATCATTCAAAAACATATAAAAGATGGGTCTTAGAACTCAAATAAACAATCCGTCGAACAGAGCTTCAATTTGACCCGCTAAACAACAATTTCCACGCTCGAATCAACCCGAACCAAGCTTTTCTCCTCTTTTTCTCCTTCTCTTCTCCCTTTGGCTGAGTTTTTGGCAAGAATGGGGAGGGTGTGTGCTGCCCTCCCCCTTTTATACTTCCACTCATCCAAGTTTCTTCCCATTTGGCAAGTTTGGTCCCTCGACTTTAGACTTATTTCTTTTCTTGTTTCGTCGACTTCAAAGAAAATTTCCGGGTGTTACAAAAGGGTAAGGTTAACTATGAGGATGAACTTGATCTATTCAAAGAAATTAGAGAAGAATATGAGTTTTCTAAGAGGGTGAAAGAAGGTACATTCGAGGAATTGAGGAAGAAGGGAAGTCAATCCACTGAGCAAATGAATGAAAAAGATGAGGCTGCTATCACTGTCGAGGAAAGAGAGTCTAGTACTCCAGTGTGTCAATGTGAGACGACCTTAGCAGTAGAAAAGGTGGTGATGGGACTTCCATATGAGATAATATAGGATATGTGTTCTTCTGCATGTAAAATGAGGTTATTTAGGGTTTATAAAACTAATCATTTGCTAATTGATAATGAGAAAGATTTAAAACATATTAATGATGAACTTAAAATAAATGAGTCTAAATATTCAATTAAATTAAATGAGGCTTTGAAAGAGAATGAGCACCTAAAATGAATAGGATTTGAAAGAGAATGATCACATAAAACGAATATTTTTGGAATGAAATGTTAATATTAATACTTTGATTGAAAGGGTTGCACTTGAGGAATTTGAAACAAGCAAACTTCAATCAAAGCTTGATAAATTGACAATTTCGGGAATGAAACATGATGATCTATATAAATCTCAACGGGGGACTAGGATTAAAATGGGATTAGGCTATTAAAATGCTAAGGTTTATCCTCTTCCCAGTGCTTATTGCTATTCTCCTATGTCAGTTCCTGATCCTTCTAATGATTTGATCAAAACAAATACTAAAAGTATGTCTACATGTTTAGAAGGTGTGAATCCTAAGCATGTTTGTGAGGACTACATTTATGGACCAACTAGCGGGGTTGGATGCACTAGTCCTAGTACCCCTAAATCATAGCATTCTATCTTAGATCGTAAATCTAGTTTAATTTTTTTTGTTTCTAGTGAATCCATAATAGACTCTGTCTCATCATATTCTCGTGATGTTTCTATCTCATCTTTAAATTATGTGGATTGTGATGATGATGTTGTTTCTGACTATGTTAATAGTGTGAATGATTCCACCGTAAAGAGTAACAAGAAAAATAAAACTAATTGTTATGAAAAATTCTTTTCTCATCACATTCCATCTTTTACCCCAGCGAATATTCCTTTATCAAACGAAAGGGTATCAATTTCATGTGAAGCTAGTACAAGTGGTACAAGTACTACTTGTACTTCAGATGACAATTCATCTTCTTTTGTAAATAAGTATTCTTTTTTAAAATAACAATAGACTCAAGACATGTATGAGACATAACACTAAATTATCTGAATGTCGAAATACATATTGATCAAATCCCGACCCTATTACAAAACAAACCTAGATGAAAACCACACTATTTTAGGTGTGGTAAAGATGATCATGTAGTTAAGTATTGTCATGAGCTACATCATAGACATTTTAATAGGAATTCATTCGGAAAAAGATTGACAAAATTAGTTTAGAATTTCTTTTGTAAGAAACCTGTCTCTCTTAAACCAAAAGTTGTTCATACTTGGGTTCCTATTTCACCTGGTTAACTTATTCTTTGATATTTTGCAAGAGTCATCCACTAAGGTCGTAAACAGTGTATGGCATGTGGATAGTGGATGCTCCAGACATATGATAGGGCTCAATGACTTATTGACCAATTATTAGATAATATATGGGGGTTATGTTGCATTTACTGCCGACAAAAAATGAGGGAAAATGATCAATCAAGGAAAAGTTTCCAATGACTCTCTAACTTTAGAGAAAATCAATTATGTACCTGAGCTTGCATTTAATCTTTTGATTGTCTCTTAGATTTGTGATAAAGACATTCTGGTATTGTTTAAGTCCAATGAATGTCTCTCTCTAAAATATGAGATTGATATTCTAGATGAGTACTCATGTGGGCTCCAAGAAAGAATGACACATATCTTCTTGATACGGGTTCAAGAGAGTCAACATCTACCGCCACCTGTCTCTTGTTCAAAGCTTCTACTTTGGAGTCTTTCTTATGGCATCGTATATTTGGCCATGTTAATTTCAAAATTATAAACAAATTAGTTAAAAACAATCTTGTTAGGGACTACCTTTAAAAGATCTCTGTGATTGAAAAATGTAGGGCGTCTGCCAAAGGCAAACAACATAAGAAACCACATAAGCCAAAGCTTGAAAATAACATATCTAATCCCCTCGAGTTGTTACACACAGATTTGTTTGGCCCAATTAGTGTTAAATCAATTGCTAAAAAGATTTATGTCTTGTAATAACACATGAATCTTCGAGGTACTCTTGGGTGAGATTTCTTACTCACAAGGGAGAGGCTGCTGAGGAATTGCAAAAGTTAGTTCTTTTAATTGAGTCACAAAGCAAGAGGACGTTTATGGTAATTCGAAGTGAAAACGGTACTAAATTCTGAAATCAGATCTTTGATTCGTTCTGTGCTGCTAAGGAATTTTAAGACACTTCATTGATGCAAAGACCGCTCAATAGATAGGTGTGGTTAAACGAAAGAATCGTACCCTTACAATGCTGATTAAATTCTCCTTACCCATAATCTTTTGGGCTGAGGCGGTGAATTGTGCTTCATACATTCTGAATAGGGTGTTGATAGTCAAGGATAAAATTAAGACTCCTTATGAATTTTTTTATAAGAGAAAGCCTTTAGTTGATTTATTTCGACCATTTGGCTGCTCGTGCACTTTATTGAATACTCAGACACACAAGATGAATTTGGGGTCGTGTCTGATGAATGTTAGTTGGTCAACTATTCTTCTTCTCTGTTGATTGCCCAGGAATCTAATTCCTATAGTGTTCGACCTGAACTAGCATGGTTCTTTGACTCCGATACGGTGTTTAACTCTTTTAATCTTCTAGTTTTTGACGATGATGCGTCTATCTCCAATGTTCAAACAAATATCATTCTTCTAACTCCAGTACCTATCATACCTCAAGACCAACCAATACATTTGCAAACGATGCTATATTAGTTTATATTGCAATATCATCTTCATCATTTGACCTTCCACCTCCACCTGTTTCTGCATCCCTTCCCTCCACACCTACATCTACCTGATCTCAGCCAGTATCAACTATCTCTCCAACTGACTCTACCTTACCATCAACCTCAACTTCATCCATCCATGAACAAACAATTAGCCAACCATCTTCAAATATCCTACACATGCCTTCTGAATTAAAAATTTTGAAAGATCATCATTGCAGGATCGATTTATGTCACTAAACACTTGGTTTCCTCTCAAACTCACTTAAACAACACTCGAATGAAAGCAAAGTCTCTAAGAGTTGATAACAATATTATAAGTAATACTCAAACACAAGAAGTAATTTTCAAGGTACTTGCATATATTGCTTCTCAACTAAAATATTATAAGACTCTTACAAGCATGATGTTATGAGTTATGATGAGAAACCATATAATACTACCTACAGCTCGATATACTTTGACAACAGTTGGAATCTTTTAACTAAAGCAAATAATACCAAGCTATAGTTTAAGGTATCTCAGATAAGACTTTATTTGAGATATGGTAGTCAGGACTTGTCCCTGACTTACCTTTTGTCACCAACTAAAGTTGGTAACTTGTTCTAACATAAGAAGGTGAATAGTGGAATAAATTATGGCTAACTACATTGCTCTTTGAGAAAATGTCATGTAGTATCAAAGGTCTACAGAAGAATGTCAATGACCATACTTATGTCCACTAGTTCATTGTAGTGCCTTCCGATGGTTAAATGACTTCGTAAGAACAAGTACTTTCGAAGCCACTTATACTTCGGAAGAGGCTACTTCTTCCGAGGCTTGAGGACTTCTTTATTCTTCATAGTTTGGAAGTAGTCTTCTAATTTCTTATTTTGAGACATGATCTTCGGAAGTGAACACTTTATCTTCGGAAGTAGAGTTTTGCCTTCGGAAGTAAAACTTTCACTTTGTCTTCGGAAGAACTCTACTTCCATCGGAAGTTCCACACTTGGCTTCAGGAGCCTTTGTAAGTTGCACCAAAATTTGTCTAAGTGATTTGGTTGCACTAGCCTTCTTCATGATCCAACAAACTCCCCCTTGGTTCATGCTACCAAAACCTCACTTGTTTCTGCTCCACAAAACTTTTAGCACCAAGGAGAGTAAATACTTATCAGTTTCCTTGTTCTTCCCTGATATGGTGCTAAGAAGTTTGTACAAATCTTTGGTTGACAGTACTCCAGTCTATCACCTTGAATCATATGTACCCATTGTTGTGGTCCTCTAAAAAGAGTTCGTTGATGGGAACTATAATCATATTCCTATTGAATTATATGTTCCAATACAGGACCCTCCACTATCTGTAGAAAGGTTGTGCCCTTGTTGGGAGGTCTATCCTTGTCTTCCTTTCTTCTCAATATCAACTCTTCTTCAACCTTAGCTTTTGTTGTTAACTCAACCAGATGAAAACTACTGAGAAGATTTCTGATGTGAGTAGCAGTTTCAGAGTTGGAGGGATTAGAGAATGGTTTATCTACTAACTCAGCAATATCAAACCTGCTGGAGTGTAGTAGAAAGGTGGCATTCAACCTGTTGACTTCACCATTCTCTCTTTCCACAACAAAGTTATGAGTAGCTTGATCGAACCACAACTGGAGTATCTTCTTTCTAGGCACAAGAGACTAACTAGGAATCTTGTCCTCTTTCCTTGTATCTAGTAGAGTCATCAGCTTCCTTATTGATCTCTTCTCTCCATCATTAATGAATCTGAGTTGATACCTAGAAGTTCTCCAGCCTGGTCCAGTGTTCCTCTAAGGGATCGAGAAATTGATCTCTTGTGAGGGAGCATGAAGATCCATTATCATAGGTTAGGTTTATAGAGTCTTCCTCACAGGAGATGTCGCTCAAGGTTGGGTAGTTGATGATCTTAGTCTTGATTACCTTAACTCTTCTAGAAAGAGTTTTTGGAAGGCTGAGGGGATGGTTTGAAAGGTTGTTGGGTAGGATGTGGTGTGGTTGTTCTGGTAAGAGTTTTGGGTTGAAGGATGGCTAGTTTTGGTGGTTGAGGTGAGGAAGTGGATGACGGTAATGGTGTGGGTTCAGGAGTGTAAGGTTCAGTTTTGATGGTGAATGGAGAGGGAATTGGTTCAGGTTGGGGTTGAGTGGTTAGTGTGAAGGTTATCCCCTATACCCTTCTGTACATCTCTCTCCTCTTTCCCAAACGGATGTCAGCTTTGATCTCACTGATAATTCGTTGGAGTGTCCTTTGAGACATCAAACCCACTTGCCTTCCAAAGAAGTCGTGAGCCTGGAGATAGTCTTTCATCCAGGCTTTGTCGACTATCTTCTTCATTGCAGTTTCCCTTGCTTCTTCTTCCCTTTTCTTCTTCTCCCTCGACTTGTCTTTTGAAGCCCTTTTTCTCTCTTTCACCAATTGATCCTGCTCTTTGTCAAAGAGCCACAGGATCGTTTCATCATTATGTGGAGATAGCTCTTGAAGAGTGAACCCTCTTGAGGTTAGGAAGGCTATCCTTTCCCACCTAAGCTGTATGTCAGCTTCCCTCTATCCTTTTCTTTCTCTTCCTCTAAGGCCAACCATGTTGCTTCATGTTGCAACCTAGTTGTCTTTTCCAGTTCCACAAACTTCTCTAATGGTAGCAGAATTGTTTCTTCATTGGCAGCTCCAAGCTTGATGAGCTAGTCAATGATCTCCACTCTTATTTTATTGTTGACTGCCTCCTGGTTGGTGCAGCTGCTTTTGTACTAGCGGCTAACAGCTTTTTAATTGGAAGTCTTCCTTTTCTTTTAGCTTTTCAATCTTCTCCTCTTCTTGAAGCTCTTCCGTAGTCATCTTCTTCTTACTTTTGTTATCTTTTGAAGAGCTTGACTTAGTGGTTCTTGGAGAGTGGATTCCGATTGTGAGAGAGGCAGAGAGGGTGTCTGAACAGGAGGTTGATCGAGGAAGTCCTCACTATTCACATCAGGTGCTAGCTCTATGATTTCATCTGTGATGATTAGTTCCTCAGACATTATGAACAGTCCTTCAGCAGCTTTCGTTTTAGCTTCGGAAAATTAAGCTTATTCTTCAGAGTGTTTAACTTCAGCTTCGAAAGTTTGCGGGGATGCAGATTCTGTCCTAACCGTTTTTGTTGATGGGCCATGAGTCCCCATTTACCCTTCAAATTGAATCTTAGGTCCATGTGGACCTTAGGTTGACCAACATCTTCCATACTAATAGAAGGTGCACTTAGCTCTGAACTTCTTTAGTTCCAAAATTCATCATTGCTGCATCAAGGCTTGGCTGATCAAGGGAAGATCTCAATAGAAACTTGGAGAAGAGTCTGTAGAGATCTTTGAGCATCCTTTGGTCAATTGCAGTAAGACTTGAGATGTCCCAGGGAAAGTTGTAATGGGCGCTAAGAATTGGAAGTTAGAGTTTGGCTAACACTGTTCCCCTTTTTGGTAGCTGACAGGATCAGCGATCACACGTTGATGTATTAGATACAAAGCAGCGGAATACAAACTAGAATTAGACAAATTGTAGCAAGCAATCGATACTTGTAAGCATTAAGATCGCATACGGTTATAGGGAGAGAATATAATTTCTGATTTCAAGGAATGTTTATAGATGTAGAATATTTCTAATCAAATCATTCGTTCATTCCATTCATTCCACCGTCGTTACAATAAGTTGTCACTCCTTATATAGAGTGCAACAATCACTGCTGTTATCACGGAAAGTGACAACTGGCAGATCTAATACAAAAATAACTAATTCTTAACAAGCTACTGAAATGTTCACAACTACTGAGAACATATCAGCATGTTAAGTACAAAATAAAAACTACTGAAACTACAACGACTGAAGAACAAGCTCTTCAGTCGTTTTACAAAACTACTGAAACAGAAAAATATAAAACTACTGATATCACAACTACTGAAGAAGTACTCTTCAGCAGTTGTGACAAACTACTGAGGCTTCAGTACTTGATCTTCAGACTTGACCTTCAGGTGTTTCATCAGCTGATGACTTCAGTAGATATCATCAGCTGATGTCTTCAGTCTTTGTCTTCAGACCTTGTACATCAGTTGTTGATCTTCAGCACTTGTAAACTCTTCAGCTGTTGTACTTCAGTACTTTGGTCTTTCAGCTTCAGCACTTGTGTTCTTCAGCTGTTGTACTTCAGCACTTTGGTTCTTCAGCTGTTGAGGTCTTCAGCACTTGATCTTCAGCTGTTGAAGTCTTCAGCACTTGTCAAACTACTGATGAGGCTTTCAGCAGTTGTTGTGATACCATGTGGGACTTAGAGGTTTTCTGATCTTGGCTCATTGGTTCTTTTGGTCCAACAAACCCCCCTGAACCAATGCAGCCAAAACCTCTAACTTATTTATTCTCCCACTTATTGATGGCAAAATGTTGGTCTTTTTCCTTCTTGATCAGTAGAGAAGATGACCCATGTAAGCTCCGGCCTGGGAAGAACCTCAAATATTTGTTTGGCAGAGTATGAATGGGAACTCTGTTTTGGGGAACAGGACACAGAGTTGTTATCCCATTCATGAGATTCACTTCCCCATAATGAGTCTGTACGACTCTCTGTGTAGGCCTCAAGGAAGGTGATTTGTTCCTCCATGGTTAGCTCTTCAGCACCTCCTTCAAACAATGATTCCGGCCCATAATACTCAGACAGGTATTTGGCCTGTTTCCCATTCTTTAGCTCCACAGTTGTTATTATTCTGTAAGCAAACTCATCCGGGTGATTACCCTCTAGGAACAACTGGAGCTCATTTTCCTGACTTCCTCAAGCCTCTTGTAAACTAACCCCTTTTCACTTTTGTTTTCCAGCATCTTCTGAGGGGTTAGATTAGCTTTGTAGGCCTTCTTGAAGTCTTCTAGGATTTCCCAGGGTGAAACTACAAAGACCAGAGAGATCACTTCATCTACGATCTTTTTCACCTGGCCAATGTATCTCCGAGGTATATTTGTTCTTATGAATTCTGTGAGAGACCCTGGGATGAGGCCAAATCCTCACTCTTTCCTTTTGATATTGAAAGGTATGCCTGAGAGTGTAAAGTCTGAGGGCTTGCTCCTTCATATTGATGATAGAAGATGTGGCTGCATAAGCTTTGTCAACTCTCTTCACAATTCCTCATCATGCTGTTTATGAAGCTCTTCTTCTTCTAGCTTCACTTTAACCATTTGTCTCTGGACTTCAGGAGTAATTGCTGAGGAGTGACTTGTGGCCTTAGGCAACTGAATCACAGCTGAGAGCGGCAGCCTGTCTTCATTCTTCTTCATCTTCTTCTAGCTCAATATCCTTCTCTTCTTCTTCAAGGGTATATCATCGGCTATGGGTTTTGAGGGTAAGGGAGTTGGTTTGGTGGGTTGTGTTTTTGGGTGGTTTTGGTGTGGGAATGTTGACAGGCTGTGCTAGCATCCTTGAGGTGAGTGTGGCTTTTTGATTGCTTGGCTAGCTCAGTCCTGCTCCCAGCACCCGCTTCATTCAAAGCTTCAATAACAAGCCCCTTAGTGTATGCTTCAGACGAACAGATCTTGGTGTGATTGCCAAGATACTGTCCCTGGACCAAGCTTTGATTTCAATCATTGATCTTCCAAGATATTTTCAATAAATCTTATCATGATTTCAAGCCTTTCTCTTTCTAACACTTCATAACTTGCCCATCTATTCTGGATTTCTTCAATCTCTAGTCGTCGAACAGAGTCAAGTTTATTGGTGTCATGCCTTGCCTAAAAGCTGATCAATGATGTTGTCCATTGATCTGTTGTGTTCGGCATCAGCCTCTTTTATCAGTAGCTCAAGGCTTATCTTCAGCATGTGCTCATCAGCACCTTTCTTTCGCTTGTAGGTGAGCATTGGTTGCTGTTTTTCCTCCTTTTGGGCTTGCTTCGCTTCCTTCTTTTCTCGGATCTTTTCCTCTTCTTTTCTTTCACTGCAGTACTCTCCCCTTTTTGGTTGCATTGGAGGAAGGGGTTTGTACCGCAGAAAGAGTCTTTTGGACAGCAGCATCAACCAAGGGCTGTAATGTTGAGGAAAGCCTCTCATCAATGGCTTTGATCACTATATCAGTGATTATGGGTGTGATGAGAGGGAGGGAATTTTGAGTACAGCACCTATTGCTCAGGAGGGTTCTGTTCCTGAGAAGTAGGGTCTGAAGCACCTTTCTTTCGCTTGTAGGTGAGCATTGGTTGCTGTTCTTTCTCCTGCTTTTGGGCTTGCTTCGCTTCCTCTCTTTCCTCGGATCTTTTCCTCTCTTTTCTTTCACTGCAGTACTCCCCCCTTTTTGGTTGCATTGGAGGAAGGGTTTGTACCGCATAAAGAGTCTTTTGGACAGCACATCAACCAAGGGCTGTAATGTTGAGGAAAGCCTCTCATCAATGGCTTTGATCACTATATCAGATTATTGGGGGTGATGAGAGGGAGGGAATTTTGGAGTACAGCACCTATTTGCTCAGGAGGGTTCTGTTCCTGAGAATAGGGCCTGAAGCAGAGGCAGGTGGTTGATTTTGGAGTGGCTCGTGTTTGGGAAACCTTCAAGTGAAGGTGCCATCTGTGGGTGGATAGAGGCAGATGGTCTTTCTCCTTGTGAGAGTTGGTCAAGTAGTTTTGCAGCCTACTGACTTTCTCTTCAAGGATTGTGTTCTGGGCAAGAACATCATAGAAAAAGCCCAGGTCATCATCAGCCGAAGCTGAATCAGCTGACCTCCTGCTTAGAGCAGATTTACATGCACTGGGTGTAGACCAGTTGGTGCATGTGCCCCTTGTGCTTGGTACTGGGGACTTCCACCTCAGGACAATGTCCATCATCAGCTGTTGCCTCTAGTGAGGTCTTAGCAATGTTACCAGCCTCACTCTGGTCATGTGCTGAGTCAGAGGAGGTGTAGCCTCACCAGATATTCTAAGCTCCTTGTCTACACCAGGAGATAGAAGTGGAAACCCCTGTGCTGTGGGTTCTCAAGTGCACTGTGTTCCTCCCCCCTCAATTGTAGAGGTATTCCCAGTAGTAAGTGGTTTCTGGGGGGGGGGTGAGGAGTGCAATTGAGTCAACACTTGTGCAACTATTAAAGTTGGGCTGTGAGGGTGGTTGTTTGGGGTGAAGGGATAGAAGCAGTGTGCACCTGGGGAGGTTGGTGCTCTTCAATGGCAATCTCCTCAAGTGAGGAAGATCCCAGATATGTAGGTCCCCTTGGGTGGTTGCTGCAGGCTCCTGTTGAGAGGAAGCCTAGCGGCTATGGCTGGAGGAGTCATTGTATCCACGGGGGTTTTGGACTAGTGGATATATCCTGCGTTTGTGTTGCAGGGGCATCCTCAGGGGACTCAATTCCTTGAGTAGCCGTTTTGGGTTTCTTTTTGGTGGGTTTGGTGGGGACTTTGGATTTTGAGGTGGTGGCTGTGGGTTCCAGCTGCGTGGGTTTTCGCAGCTTGGCAGCCATTTTGAGTGTCCGTCAGAGTTGTGCCGGGAGTATACTTCCGGCAGAACAGCCGTAGCAGGGACTCCCAAGCCAACAAGTCCCTCAGCGTTAAGCTGGTCTGTAATAATGGCCATGATGAACCGTGGATATAGTATCCAACGGTTGGCAGTTAGTTTTTGAGCCATATCCTTGAGCTCTAAAAATATATTTCAGAAAAATTAAGTGGTTTGTTGCTCAAGAATAGAATACATTACCTGCTGCCATTTGGTGGACATTGATCTCAAGACGACGTCTTAGGGGCCAAACATACATTCACCATGTGAAAGATCAGGCGCTCAGCGTCATTAAAGTGTTTCTTCATGATAGTGGAGGCACTGAGATCGCCTTGATATCCATGTTGAGCAAAGGCTAGATCTATGGTGCCCTTCGGATATCCAGCAGGAGAAGTAGCATCATTCAGTTGAAGAATTTGGCGGATTATTGCAGGAGTGATGACTACTTCTTTGGTGTTGACGACCGACCGAGGGATGATGTGTTGTTCTCCCCAGTGGTAACAGTAACGTTCATCCAAAATTGGTGCAAGGATTCGGCATGTAAGATGGGATTCAGAAGAAATGCCGTGTTGTATTGGGACTGAACCATAAGATCGATAGCAGTATCGAACTTAGTCCAGATGAGCGATTTAGTGAGGTAGGCAACGCAGTTGTGTCGCGGTTTAATTTGCATAGACGCCATTGAGAAGAGGGAAGTTTTGGAGAGGAACGTTAGGTTTGAAGAAGATGAAGCAATGAGAGCTAAGGTTAGGGATATATATAGGGTACGGGTAAGGAAACGACTGAAGGATGTGGTGTTAGTCATCAGTAGTTTTAAACGATCGTTGACATGGTATTATCCTTTCAGACGTTGAAACAGCTGAAGTCGTGGTGTTAGGCATCAGTAGTTTAGAAAACAACTGAAGACCGTGGTTTTGACTTCAGATGATTGAAACAACTGAGGACTTGGTGTTTGTCATCAGTAGTTATGAAACTACTGAAGACAGTGGTTTTGTCATCAGCTGTTGTAAACAACTGAAGACTTGGGATTAGTCATCAGTAGTTATAAAACTACTGAAGACGTGGTTTTGCTTCCGTTGTTTAAAATGAAACAGCAGTTGTACAAACGACTGAAGAGAAAGTTCTCTTCAGCTGTTTTCGTCAATTCTTAGCTTTTCAGCTGTTTCAAACTGTCCTCAACACATTCATCAGTCTTTTTGGCTGATTTCAGTTGTTTCATAGGACATCAGTACTTATCTGTTTTTACTGATTGCAGTAGTTGTAACTGCATCAGTAGTTGTAACTACATCAGTAGTTTAGAACAGATGAAGTACTTCAGTACTTGTGAGACATTTAGCCTTCAGTAGTTATAAAAACTACTGAGGTTAAAAGAGCTCATCAGTACTTATATGTGACATAGGTACTCATGATCATCAGTATGATTTACTAAGATCATCAGTAGTTGTCACTTATTCTAGTTGCAGCATACCAAGCCTTAACACCAGGTTTTGGAAAGTTGAACTATCCAAAGGCTTAGTAAAAATGTCTGCAAGCTCATCAGCACTAGACACAAACTTAGGATCAATCAGACCTTTTTCAAAACAATCCCTTATAAAATGATGTCTGATCTTTATATGTTTGGTCCTAGAGTGCTGGACTGGATTTTTGACAATGCAAAGAGCTGAAGCACTATCCATTAACAATGGAGTCTTAGCCTCTGTAATGCCATAATCCAAAAGTTGGTTTTGAAGCCAGAGTACCTGAGATGTACAACTTGCAGCAGCAATGTACTTTGCTTCAGCAGTGGATGTAGCAACTGAGGTCTGTTTCTTGCTATGCCAAGAAATCAAGCAGTTGCCTAGGAATTGACATCCACCAGAAGTTGATTTCCTGGTCAACTTACACCCTGCATAGTCACTGTCAGAAAAAGCAACTAATTTACAAGAATGTCCGGTAGAATACCATAAACCTAGAGATGGAGTGCCTTGCAGATATCTAAAGATCCTCTTGACTGCAATCAGATGAGACTCTTTAGGTGCAGCCTGAAATCTAGCACAAACACATGTAGCAAACATAATATCTGGTCTAGAAGCTGTTAAATACATCAAGGACCCAATCATACATCTGTAAAGTGTTTCAAACCACTTTACCTTTCTGATCTGTGTCCAGTTGTGTGGTGCTGCTCATGGGAATAGAACAAGGCTTACAGTTTTGTAAATCAAACTTTTGCAAAAGATTTTTGTATATTTGGACTGATGATAAAAATTCCATCAGCCTTTTGTTTGATTTGCAACCCCAGAAAGAACTGTAATTCTCCCATGGCACTCATTTCAAACTTCTGTTGCATCAACTTTGTAAAGGCATCACACAACTTTGGATCAGAGGATGCAAAAATGATATCATCTACATAATTTTGAACAAGTAGATTATGCTGCCCAGCTTTCTTAATGAATAAAGTCTTATCTATGGAGCCTCTAGTGAAATTGTTTTCCAGAAGAAAGTTTGATAATGTCTCATACCAGGCTCTAGAGCTTGTTTTAACCCATAAAGAGCTTTATCAAGCTTATACACCCAATTAGGATGTTTATTGTCCTCAAAGCCTGGAGGTTGACATACATAAACCTCTTCTTTAATTTTTCCATACAAAAATGCACTTTTGACATCCATTTGAAAAACTTTAAGGTTTTGATAAGTAGCATAAGCTAAAAACAATCGAATTGCTTCCAGTCTGGCTACAGGGGCAAAGGTTTCATCATAATCAATACCTTCTTCTTGTGCAAACCCCTGAACAACCAGTCTGGCCTTGTTCTTAACAATAAGCCCATTTTCATCAGTTTTGTTCCTAAACACCCATTTAGTGCCTATTGCACACTTACCTGGAGGTAGAGGAACCAGTTCCCACACTTGCTGTTTCTTGAACTGAAGAAGCTCAAGCTGCATGGCATCACCCATCCATTGTCCTTTAAAGCAATGTGATAATTCGTTGGCTCTTGCTGACTGATGAGGAGAGCATAGAGCAGAAATTTGACAGTTGACTTCTTGTTGATACTCCAGCAGTGATATCACCGATGATTTGAGACATAGGGTGATTCTTCAGATCTTGATACACAATGAGATCTGTGCAAGTGTTTGTAGTCGGCTCAGCAGCAACAGATGGTGATGGTGAATCATTTCCTTGAAACGTCAGTAGATGGTAATTCAAAGGAGTTGAATTCAAAGAGATCTCATCAGCATTTGTTGTGGATGGTGCTACTGGAGCTACAGGAACATCAGGTCTAGCTGAGTCAGGCAGCTGATCACTAAACCTAAGAGGTGAGTACTGCAATCATCATCATCATCAGCAGTACCACCAGGTGGTGAACTGTTGACAGGAGCAACAACAGGAGTTTGATAAGGAACATATTGCAGTATGTCCAAATCAAATAACTCCACAGGACTTTGTGGAATCTTGTCCTTTGGAGATTCATTAAACTTAACATGTAGAGTTTCTTCAACCATCTTTGTTCTGCAGTGAAGACTCTGTATGCCTTGCAAGTAGATGAATAACCAACAAAGTACCCTGCATCCACCTTAGGATCAAATTTATGGAGTTGATCCTTTGTGTTGAGAATAAAACAGGGACACCCAAGTGCTTTGAAAAATGAATCAGAGGAGCCAAATGATGGAGAACTTCATATGGAGTCTTCATCAACCTCTGATTTACTAAACCTATTTTCCACATAACAAGCTGTGTTGACAGCTTCAGCCCAAAAGGTCAGTGGCAACCTGAGTCAGCCAGCATGGACCTTGCAGCTTCAATGAGGGTCCTATTCTTTCTCTTCACTACTCCATTTTGTTCTGGAGTCCTTGGAATGTTGAACTGCCTTTTGATTCCCTTTGAAAGATAGAAGTCATCAAGTGTATGATTTCTGAACTCAGTTCCATTATCACTCCTAATACACTTGACTGGAAGGGAATACTGCTTCTCAATGTACAGCACAAAGTGAATAATCTTCTGAGCAGCCTCATCCTTTGAATGTAGAGAGAAAGTCCATACAAATCTGGAGTAATCATCCACAATTACCAGACAGTATTTCTTCTTTGCCATGCTCACTACTCTCACAGGACCAAATAGATCCATATGCAGTAATTGCAAGCAGGCAGTGGACTTGGACACTTCAATAGGAGGGAATGAGACTTTGTGCTGTTTTCCTTTTAAACAAGTAGTGCAGGTTTCATCACAGTGGAACTCCTTTATTGGTAAGCCTCTGACTAAACTATTGTGGCTAAGCTGATTCATGTTTTTGAGATTAACATGACCAACCTCCTGTGCCACAGTTTAGATTCTTGAGAAGAGGCTTTGGAAAATAGGCAAGGATTGCCTTTGAGATCTATCTTCTTAGAGAGATCTAAGGCATACACTCTTCCTGTCCTGTTGGCTTTCAGGAGAGTGTGATCATCCAACACCTTGTCAATCAAGTGCAAAACTTTGGATGACAGAATCCTACAGTTTTGACTGGTGAAAAGGGCAACATGGCCTTTATCACACATTTGACTGACACTCAAGAGATTGTACTTGAGATTTTCCACATGATTAACATCATCAAATTTGATTTCTCCATTGGAGACAAAGCCCTTACCGATGATGTAACCCCTAGCATCATTGCCAAAAGAGACAAATCCCTTCTTTCCTTGAGAGTAGTCATGAAGAAGAGAGCTGTTCCCAGTCATGTGCATAGATCCCCCACTGTCTACATACCAGATGCTACTTTGGCATGTTGAAGAACCCTGCAATAATAAACAATCAGTTAGTTTTAGAGACCCAAACCTTTTTGGTTTTGGGCCTGGTCTCATCAATAGATGGTAAACTAACAGTTTATTTGAAACAACAGCCTGAGAGGAAGAAGATGGTGTAGAAGAGGAGTCCTTGGCTTGGACCTCCTTTTCTGTGGTTTCAACATAGGAGAATCTAGTTGGTTAACTCTACCCAACAGATGTCGTACCATCATCACCAGCTGTGTCTGATTTTGTGATAAAGCTTTCAGCTCATCAGACACATTGCTAGTGGAGTTTGATAAGTTCCTATGTTGCACCTTCTTCTTTTGAGCACCCTCAGCTGTCACCTATTTAACCCCTTCCTTTTTGGATTTCTTTAAGGACTTAAGGGTTACAGGATTGATGTTGCTGATACAAATGTGGTCTCAAACTCAGTTTTCATTTTTACCATTTTCTCATTAATTTCTTCTTTTTGTTTGAGTTTGGAACCTCTTTTGTACCAACAATCATCTGTAAGATGATTGAACAAACCACATACTTCACATGGTTTCTTCTTCACCTTAGGTTGATCATCAACTGAAGAGGTGAAGCAACAGAAGACTTGTTCTTCAATGCTTTGGAAACATTGTTGCTTTCTTGACTACCTCTTTAGTAGTCTTCAAACTCTTTCTACTGCCAGTTTTCTTCTCTTCAGTACTGACAGTAGTTGAAGTTTGAACTTCAGGTGTTAAATCCTGCTCTCTAGTCCTTTCAGGACCTTCAGGATTAACTCCTGAGTTGATCAACTCATTAATCATGTGAATGTCAGCATTTGAACCATAAACATCAGCTGATAGGTTCAAGGAGGGCTTGATGCTGACTGCTACTCTGATTGTGCTGTATCAGAAGGTAGATCACATGATGTGATGGATTGGTTATCACTCTCACCATCAGATTCTACCTCTGCTCTTGGGTAAAATCTGTAGGTGGAGCAGTGTGATTGTAACCAATTCCAAACTTCACATTTGAAGCAGATTGCTTACTAAGAATTTCAAAACCTTTGCATGATTGTACCCATCTATCACACTCGACCTGGGTAACTGCAAGGGTTTCTTTGAGATCTTTGTACTTCTCTAGAAGTACTTCTTCTCTAGCCTTATCATCAATTATTTGGCAATTCAGTTTATAAATCTCATCATTTTTATCTTTGAGCACAAACTCAAACTCAGCTTTGTTTTTGGAAATTATTTGTTCTAGCTCAATGTTCTTATTAATTAGAGCTACATTTGCTTCTCTAATGGAAGCAAATGCTGCTATGCATGGTTCAGAACATAATATGGCTTTTGCCTCAGAGGATACCTGTGATACCTGAGGTGTAGAGGCATTGGAAATGAAGTATCAGCAGACTCCAAAGCCATAAGAGCTAGATTCCCAAAGGGACTGTCACCACCATGTTGACCAGCACCTGAGAACAGTTGATCATGACCAGACAAGTCATCTGGTAAACTGCTCCAGTCAACAACTCCTGGGGTGAAGAAGCTGTGTTGTTGAGATTGAGGTTGTTGATGAGATTGGGAAGGCTGAGGTTCTGGTAGTGCATGAGGTTGTGGTGTCATAGGAACTTGAACTTGATTTGACTGTGGCATGTAATAACAAGGGTACGGATATGGCATTTGACCCTGAGGAACAATAATGCCGGAGATTGTTGTTGAGGATGATGACTAGAGGTGACAGGATGTTGCCCTCTGTGTTGTTGACTATTGCCAGGAAAAGTCACAAAGGGTGCAGTGGAGTTAGATCCAGTTGATCTACACTCTCTTGCAAAGTGTCCAAGCCTTTGGCATTTGTGACACCTCAACTTGCTCTTGTCAAAACCAACTTTGGTTTTGCCAGAGAGTCCTGGGAATTTTCTTCCAGTTCTTTTATAGAACTTCTGAGATCTGATATTTATCAAGGCCATTTGGCTCAAAATATCCATCTCTTCTAAGTCATCATCAGCAATCCCCTTGAGATCATCCATAATGAACATAGATTGTCATTATTACACCCAGTAAACTGACCATCAATACTCACAAATGCAGAATCAGAAGTGCTTGAAGAGAAATTAATATGCTCATCATACTGGCATTCAGATGAAGCATATTCTGACTCATGACCCACCAAGGCAGTGTTGCCTTGTACAAAGTCTTCAGTGAGCTTTCCAGATGAAGACAGCTTTCTCTTCTGTTCTATCTCTCTCTCAAAAGTGAGCAGTTTCCCATGGAGTTGGGTGAGAGATAGTTTGTCCAAACTTGCACTGGAGCGTAGGACAATAGTATATGTGTCCCATCTCTCAGGCAGTGATCTGAGAAATCTTTATTCATCTGAATATTGGTGTATTCAAGTTTGACCATTTTTAGTTCAGAGATCAAACAAGAGAACCGCTCATATTGTTGAGTCAGTGTCTCACCCTTTCTATGAGAGAATGTCTCATATTGTTGGGCAAGAATTTCTCTATTATTTGCAAGACCTCATCTGTTCCTCCAATTTTCTTTCAAGGCAATCCAGAGGTCATGGGCAGTTTCATGATGCATTAGCCCAGAATAGATTTCATTTGGCAGTGCCATGGCCAGAATTCCATGGGCTTTTGCATCAATTTCAAGCAACTTCTTATCCTCATCTGAGTATTGCTCCCTCCTCTTCGGAACCATTTGATTGGTTTCCGGGTTATTCACCATAGGCTTGTGTGGACCATGTACCACTGATGTCCAACACCCTGCGCTATTAACAGACAGGTGATGGAGCATACGTCTTTGCCATATGTTATACTCATTCCTACCCAGCATAGGTGGCTTGGTTGAGGAACTATTGTGAGGATCATTGGAAGGAGTAGTCATTTTCAGTTCAAAAACAATTTAGTTCAAGCTTTTAAAAGTTTTAGACAGACCACAACAAACTCAATGAGAACCAAGAAAAGATCTCAGGATGAATGAGCAGAAATACAGAAAATTCAATCTCTATAACCTTTCTTTTCTTGCAAAAACAAAAGCTAATTCAATCAAACTTAGATCTTGAATAGCAGTTTCAATGATCAATTATTAGATCGATCAATGATTAACCTGCTCTGATACCATTTGACAGGATCAGCGATCACAAGTTTGATGTATTAGGATACAAAGCAGCGGAATACAAACTAGAATTAGACAAATTGTAGCAAGCAATCGATACTTGTAAGCATTAAGATCGCATACGGTTATAGGGAGAGAATATATATTTCTGATTTCAAGGAATGTTTATAGATGTAGAATATTTCTAATCAAATCATTCGTTCATCCCATTCATTCCCCCGTCGTTACAATAAGTTGTCACTCCTTATATAGAGTGCAACAATCACTGCTGTTATCACGGAAAGTGACAACTGGCAGATCTAATACAAAAATAACTAATTCTTAACGCTACTGAAATGTTCACAACTACTGAGAACATATCAGCATGTTAAGTACAAAATTAAACTACTGAAACTACAACGACTGAAGAACAAGCTCTTCAGTCATTTTACAACTACTGAACATAAAAATATAAAACTACTGATATCACAACTACTGAAGAAGTACTCTTCAGCAGTTGTGACAAACTACTGAAGAAGTACTCTTCAGCAGTTGTGACAAACTACTGAGGCTTTAGTACTTGATCTTCAGACTTTGACCTTCAGGTGTTTCATCAGCTGATGACTTCAGTAGATATCATCAGCTGATGTCTTCAGTCTTTGTCTTCAGACCTTGTACATCAGTTGTTGATCTTCAGCACTTGTAAACTCTTCAGCTGTTGTACTTCAGTACTTTGGTCTTTCAGCTTCAGCACTTGTGTTCTTCAGCTGTTGTACTTCAGTACTTTGGTTCTTCAGCTGTTGAGGTCTTCAGCACTTGATCTTCAGCTGTTGAAGTCTTCAGCACTTGTCAAAACTACTGATGAGGCTTTCAGCAGTTGTTGTGATACCATGTGGGACTTAGAGGTTTTCTGATCTTGGCTCATTGGTTCTTTTGGTCCAACAGTAGCATCATCTTGAGAGCTAGATAAGCCGGAGGAAGAGGTCAAGGAGACCTAAACAGGTCATGCCTAATAGATCTCTCAATCTGTTTCACAGCTAGTTGAGCCTTGAGATATTCAATCTCAAGTTGCTGAGTGGCAGACCTTTCTTCTAAAGTGCTAACCTTGGATTCAAGGTTTGAGACTTTAGATAGTAGGTCTTGAATGAAGAGTTTCATGCTTCCCTCATCTTCTTTTGAAGAATCACGGGGAAATGAGGTAACATACCTAGTATGTTCAGCCTCACCACTAAATGTGGTTTCTTGGCACCCTGGTTTCCCCTACTTCATGATGTTTCTTTTAGAGTCATCAAAAGGCATGGTTGCCACAGATTCAATCTCAGAAATGTTACCACTGTCCATAGGGTCCATGGAGGCACCCTCTTTAGTGGTAGCTGAATCTGCATGAGTCCCCTCCATTTCAATAGGACTCACCTTAGTAATGGTTTACTCATGGGGGCTGGAGATAAGAGGTCTCTCTAGGCTCTGTTGATCTTGGAGAGGGTGTTGCAGATCAACATCACTGCGATGGAGGGATGTTATCTCTTCATCAGTTTTGAAGAGTAGGTCAGTGAAAGATAAGGAGGTTAAGCTTACTGACCCGAGACCTTGGTCAATGTCTACAGGCATTGAGGCTCTGATGGGGTTGTCCCTTGTTGGCTGCTCAGAGGTGTGTAAATACTTACCCTAAGGGCTTCCAGATTGGGTAGTGGGCACATGGGTTTGAGACTGAGGAGACTCAAGACCCACATGAGGTCAATGGTGAAGGATGGTGAGACATCAGACTAAGTGGGAGCCCAATGTTCCACTCTAGCCTTTTTGGGTTGAAGGGGAGGAGCTTGTTCAATCGGATTAGATTGAACTAGGGTTTGTTTGTGGCGTCTTTTGTAGGTGATGTTGATAGGAGGAGAAGATAGTGTTGGCATTATGGTTGCAGTTGTTGTTTTGTATTCATCGCCTGTGGGGTTAACAAGGATGTCACAAGGAGCTATTTGCTTAGTCATACTAGGAGGTAAAGATGTGTACCTTCGAGTGAAGTTGGTGGATACCTTCTTCAATGTCTTGAAGATGGTTGGCATCATGTGAGGGACAGATAGAGTGGCTGCACAGACAAGCCAACTCTAGTCGAGCTCACAATTGATGATGTGCTGAAGAAATCTTGGATACATAAAGAATGTTTCCGTTTGTAGATTTCCAATGAGATTGGTGAGCAAAATCTTGAGTAGTTGAAGCGGAGGCCTCTCACCAATCCATGAACTAAGCACCCTACTTCATACGGGATTTGGTCCCATCCCCTAGATTTCTTTGTAGACAATGAAGGACATTGTGCAAGAGGAACTTCTAGTTGTAGGAGAAGTTGAATTTATAGACAGTCGACCTGCTAACGTCTCCACCATATCCCATAAGGACGTACGTGCTGTCTAAATCTGCCGTGGGGAAATCAGTAGGGGCATCCTCATCATGAAGCTCCAGATGCTCCCTCATGAGTTATTCAGTGATGACCTACTCCTGGCCACAAATGCAAGATCGTATTACACGAATCCCATTTAGGGTTTTAACCTGACCATTACCCCAAAATTCAGTCATGTGATTGAGGTAAACCATAGGATTAACAGTCCAGGCGGTGTAGTAGGATGATTGGGTAGGAAGGAGATGGTTTCAGAGAAGTCTGCATCTCTTGAAGAGTCAGGAAGTGCGAGTTGGTTGTGTTAAGGATTTAGGGTCATTGAGAAAATGTGAAAGTAGAAGAGTTTGAGATTGGATGATTTGGGTGAAAGGAAACATTTAGGGTTGTAAAAATTTGTGGTAAGAATATGAGAGTGAATATTGAGGATCATTTAAAAGAGGGGTGGTAATGTGTTAGGATAGGAGATGTATTGTTTTAGTGGATGAAGTGACAGGGGTGGTAAGGATTAATTCAGTTAAATAATCTGACATCATTAACAAAATCTTTACTTTTTACAGTGTGCAGCCCAAGAGATTTCCATTGCACAGTAAAATCTCTCTTCTGAATATAAAACATATTCGAAGGTAATTTGTCTTTCGAAGGCAATTCCTACTTCCGAAGGTGAAAGTTACTGCAAGACTGGTGAAGGGTTGTCAAATTCAACATAACAACACAAAGAGGAGAGTAACTAATCTTAAACAAACTTTGAACTTGATTAACCACGAATGATGACACTAAGAACACAAGTAATTAGAGACAAAATACAAGAGTAAGATACACAATGAGATAGTTTTCAAGATTGTAGTATATTGCTTTCTCAATGTTCTATTACAAGTGTTATAAAGCATATTGATAAAGTTACAAGAACATGAGATTCTTATACTACATCCTACAGCCGGCCATACTATGAAAGCCAACTGGATACAATTGACTAGACTCAAAGCAAAACCAATTGTAGAGTCAAAAAGGCAAATTGCCTTTTTGACTTTGTGACTATGACATGCCATAACTCACAAAGTCAAAAGGAAATCTACCTTTTCGACTCTACAATTGATTTTGTATTTAGTCTAGAAATGACATATAGCTAGTTCAAGTGTATGTAGATGACATCATCCTTGGTTCAAATAATCAAAAGCTCTGCAAAGACATTGAGAAGCTGATGAAGGACAGATTTGAAATGAGTGACATGGGGGAACTCAATTTCTTCTGGGAATTCAAGTGAAGCATGTTGAAGATGACATCTTCATTATTTAGTCAAAGTATGTTCAGACATACTCAAGGGGTTCAACATGATAGATTGTAAGATTGCTTGGACACCCATAGCTAGAAACCACTCTCGTGGACCTGATCTTGAGGGGAGTGTGTAGATAAACACTTACACACGACTATGATTGGCTCTCTTATGTATCTTACTACTAGCAGGCCTGATATTATGTTTGCCACTTTCATCTATGCAAGATATCAAGCCAAACCTAAGATGTATCATCTTATCATTGTCAAAAGGATCTAAGATACCTAAGGGTGTTTTAACACTTGGTGTATGGTAACCTAAGAATCCTGATTTTAATCTGTATGATTACACAAATAGTGATTATGGTGGTTGTAACATGACTGCAAAGTCTACATCTGGGGGATTTTAGTTTCTTGGTAGAAGGGTTGTCTCATGGCAATGCAAGAAGCAATCTTGTGTCCCTACATCAATTGCTAAAGCTGAATACATTGCTGCTGCAAGCTGCTATGCTCAAGTGCTTTGGATTCTGAATCAGATGCTAGACTATGGGTTTATCTTCAAGGAGACTCCTATTCACATAGACAACAATAGTGCTATCTCAATCACAAAGAATCCTGTGCAACACTCAAGGACAAAACACATCAACATCAGGTATCATTTAATAAGAGATAATTATGAAAAGGAATTAATTAAACTCATCAAAGTTCACACAAATGAACAATATGTTGATCTGTTTACAAAGGCATTAGATTAACAAAGATTTAAATATCTTGTATCAGCTATGGAGATGATCAACTTTGAGTAGGTTTTTCTTAAAACTAATTCTTATTATTTTTTAAAACATGTGTGTCCTAAGTTGTCTAGTTCATCACTTTCATAAGCTCTTGTTTTCTTTGGATGAAAATCTTTTTGAAGATTTTACTTAAATTTATGAAAATTTTGATGCTTCGGAAGATATGTTTTTAACTTCGGAAACAATTTATGCTTTTAAAACAAATAACTGCCCAAGTATATTACCTTCGGAAGAAATTTCTAAAATATCTTCCGAATAAAATTTTCTTTGGCGCTTATTGTTTTCAAGGACCTTTTTCTTCCCAAGCAAATTAACTCTCGGAAGCTTTGTTCTTAAACAAAACTTTCAAGTCTTGATTTTCTTCCGAAGATAAATCTTCACAACTCTTAGGAAAATCTTCTAAAGTCATTTTAGCTTCGAAAGCTTTTTTATTTAAAACTTCCGAAGATAATTTACCTTCGGAAGCTTTTTGACTTCCAAGAAAACCACTTTTTGAGCAAAAGTAAACTACTTTTTCAGAGGTGGGACCGACTTCCGGTTTTCAAAGTTTATCCTCTTTCATTAAACATTATCTGAAATTCTTTTCATATATAAACCCAATGGTTTCCCCCTCTTTCTATCATCTGCTTCTTCCTCCAAACCTAAAACCCAAATTTCTTTTTGAAATTTCTTTCTTCTTTCTTTCTTAATCCTTAAGCTACCTCACAATGGCCAACCCCATTCACAGAAATGTCCCGAACTTTACCATGTAGCTACACAGGCAACACAACCAGTTGCTCTGTTAAGCTTTGAGAAAATCCTTATTTCTCAGAGGTTTGTCGTTCTTAGCTTTGTCTAACTACTTCACCTCCCAAACCATTGATCCTCCACTCTATGAGGACCATCTGCTCGAATTCTGGAAGACCTGCCAAGAGGTTGTAATGGATGGGGAGAAGGCATTGTCTGCCACAGTGCAGGGGAGAACAACCTTCATCACTCCGGCCATCATCAACATGCATCTTCCGTTGGCTGATAAAAAAGGTGAGGTGTTCTTCCTAAATGAAATCGTTAATCATTCTTTTGAGTAGATGGGGTATGAGGAAAATAACTCTGTCAAGACCTTTAGGAAATGGAAGGTCTCATCCCAATGGAGATTCCTGCTCCATGTGGTTATCCACAGCTTGTCAAACAAGCATGATGGATGAGACCAGATTCCTGAGGATGTCTCCTTCATTATCCATGGAATGATTCAGGGGGTCAATTCAGGTATTCTTAATTTTTGTATACTAATTTGTTTGCAAACTTGGACTCCTTAGAATATTACAAGTTTCGTACATATGTCTAGTACATTCTTAACTGTGAACTGGGCTCATAGTTAAGGGGAACGGGTAGCATTCTTAAACGGGGACAGATGAAGCCCCACATCATTAAAATACTAAGAAAGCCCACTATTGGCTTCTCTGGTGTAGAAACAACCTAGTCCCAACAATATTAGAGCTCATTGCTCAACGTGACAACCTAGCAGCACTAGCTAGTGTTGAACCCATACTTGCTACATCCCAACCACCTACACAACCACAAATCACCCTCACCTACCAAAGAAATTCCAAACGAACCCTTACTCAGGCTATTCAGTCTGTGCGGGTCCCTATACACTCACCCATACAGGAGGAAGTGGACACTGGAGCTCCCACTTCTCCAGAGGAGTAGACTACTCCTATCTCTTCAAGGATCAGTGTTGAGGTTCCTCATGCTCAGACTACTGAGCTCATAAGCCAAACTGCCTTAAGCCATCACTCTGAGTTTCAACACTCAAGTGATCAACCTTCAGAGGACAGTTACCATCCCCAGCCTTTAGATCTCAACCAACTAATCCCCAACCTTGATTTCTACAATGATGAAGATCTTGGGTTAGAGTGAGTACCATGATTCTCTATTTTTTCCCCTACTCAAAGGGAGATGAGTTCTTCTAAGGCTCCTATTTCTAGCCTACATTAGTCACCTACTACTGAGGTGGACACTTCTGAACCTGTTCAGAACGTCCATATGGAAGAGGCTCTCACTTTTGAATGTGATTACATCATTAAGACCGCGACTATTGCAACTCAGCCCACTGACATGTGCCAGTGAGCAGAGGAAACCCAACAGCCAAGGACCTGAAGCTGGTGGAGAAAGTGAGGACTTTGGTCCAATCATCTCATCTCCAATGATTCTTCTAATGAAAATGAGGGGAACTTAAGACTAAAGGTGCAAAAACAATCTAAAACCTGCACCTATTTAGTCCTGACAAGGATAGTCACCTTGAATCTTAAGTGACTACCTTGTAGAACAGGGTCAATGATCAGCAACTTCAGATTTCATATCTTAAGGAAAAACTAGCTGGGAGACCTTTAAGAAGAGCTCAACCAGGAACACAAGAACCTGTGGATGTGATTGATCTAACTCCTGGCTCAACTACGCAAGTGGGTGATGCTACCGAAAAGAGGGAGAAAGACAGTTACAGAACCTGGGAGTTCTTTAGAGAGAATGGACACTGAGGACTCACCTCCTTACTTGCAATTGTGCATTCTCAGCAACCTCCTGAAATTCATATTGATGTGGACTACAAAGACTCCTTCATACAGAGTCTATTTGAGGATGGGATACCAAGGGCTATGTCATCCCCACCATTATCCAATCATATCATTTGGCGAAGGTATGACAACAACAGGAAAGCCCTAATCATGATAAGAGTTCAAGGGAAACCGGATATCTTCAACTTTCAGACCTTGAACTTCTATGAAGGTGTAGATTTAGTCAACATGCCACTTGTCAATCCAAGCCAATCAAGACAAGCTGACAAGTTGGCCCAAATAATCCAAGACAGGATCACTGCAGAGTTCAACCTAAGAAGAAGACTATGGCAACCAGGCAATGTCATCGGTCAATTGGATGTTGAGGCAGACCATAAGATTAGCTTCATAAGGGAAACCTTGACTCAAGGCCTAGTGACAGAACTTGAGAGCCCAGTCTTATCACCAACAACTACTGCAGAGATCAATGCCCTTTTTGAGACACCTGTTGGTGAAGGTGATTCTCAACCTCTCTCTGGCCAGAGCTTAGAAGCTGCATCAAGCAATGAAGGCCAAAGCTCTCTCCACCCTGATTCACAAAGGTCTGTGAGTGACAAAGTGAAAAGAAAGATGACATCTGAGGAGATTGAGGATGAGAAGAGAGAGAGGAAAAGGAAGCTGAGGGGAGAATGTTCCTCTTCTAGGTCTGCAAGACTCATGGAGACTGCAATCAGGGCTGCCCCCAGACCAGATACTCAGCATGATGAGTTAAGGACAATTGGGATAAACTATCTGCAAACAAGAACTATGAAATAGGCAATGTCATCTCTTTCCCCTTGGAGGAGTTAAATGAACTGGTTGAGCAGGAAAGGTCAAGGGAAAAGAAAGAGGCAAAAGATTCAGAGCTTCTACTACAAAACAAAGAAGATAGAAGAAAGAAAAGATTGTACAAGCATGTGCATACCCTCTCCCCAGTTAAAGAAAGTCTTACACGAGAGTATGTGGTTTAACAAGAACCTCAGGTAGATAAAGAAAAGATAGGATCAAAATGATCACTACCTGAGTGCCACAGGCCTCTATCAGGTAGAAGCACTTCTTCCTTTATCCTATGACTATATTTAGTTTGAGTATCTTAAACAACTTGAGCTTTTGATAGTCAAGGAAAGAAAGAGAACCAAAAGAAAGCTAAGGGAAGAAGCTTCTAAGTCAAGAGCCTCATCCACAAAAGCATGAAGAAATCTGTTGATAGGAAGAGGATGATGAGCTTCTTGAAGCTGTATGGATTCTCCGGAAGGAGACTTGGCCCCATGTCTCTATCCACTATGGAAGAGCAATAAGGGGATCAAGCAGAAGATAAAAAGTAGAGAGTTTGTTGACTTACATTCCCCTCCAAGTCAAGACCCACATGAAGTGGAGGTTAAGGTTGAACAACCAGAGACTTCACAACCTCGACCTCCTGCTGAATCTCAGCAAGCTTCATCTTCTGATCCACAGCAGGGTCAGACTCACTCTGAATCTGAACCTATGAGAGTAGGGGACCCAACCGAGAGAGACAATGAAGATCAATCCGGTACTACAGGCCAGTCTTCTTAGTTGAAAGTTATAAAGAGAAAGAAAAGATGGCTTCTAAACCAAAGCCAAAGAAGAAGAAGACTGCATCCTTTTTTAAACCTCAGGATGAGTCAAAACATCCTGATGTGTAGCCAGAGGATGCTCCATCATATCCCTTTCCAATAGCTCCTCTTGCATCAGAAAGACCCATTTTGTCATGAACATACACTACAAATCCACAAAGGTGGCATGTCATCGGAGATCATGGCATTGAGAATGTCTACACTTGGCAAGACATGTTTCAGTTGCCTCTGTATGATATCCTTGACAAGAGAAGATACTTTGATAGTCTGAAGGATCCTGATCATCTTAGGAAGAAAGGGCTGGTTATCATCCTGATGAGTACTGTTGATATCTAAAGCGTTCAAGAGTTTTGGTAGAATCAACCTGGGGGGAGTTTGTAGAAAATATGTATAGAGGCTGAAGCAACCAAAGTCCTTTTGCATGCATGCTGCACAAGTACTGAAGAAGAATGCTTCAGAAGTTTCCCACATGCGACAGAAATATTCTAAGTGTGAAATCTTCCGAAGCCAAGACCAATATCTTTCGAAGCCAAAGATGAAATCTTCCGAAACTTCATGTAAGGCCCCGTTCCCGGGCACCTCACAGCTAGTGATTCATCGTACTTAAAACATTATAAAATGTACATTAATTTTCCAGCGAAATTTAAAACATTCATTTATAATTATAAACATGTCAATTACAACATTAGTTTTCATCTCAAAATACATGACATGTCAAAATACGAATGCCAGCCTCAAAATGCTCCCAGTAGCTTATGCATCCATGCCTGTAACTCCTCAGCATCAACATATACCTGCCAACTATCATGCATACAAAAGTCAGCGACGCTGAGTGAGTTCTATTTTTATAATAAAATACTTTACTTTTGTTAAAACCGTTCTTTCAAAACATATTATACTTTACAACAGTTCGTGATCATGCATCATACGTACATACAGATGATATCATTATTATCTTCCATTACGTTCGTTAGCTTTGGTCATTCAACGTATTACATTATCGTTCACTTCCCTTTCTAGATCCGGTCAGACTTTACCCTCTTCGTGGCACTCAGCCACGATTACTGAGGTCGAATGACAAGGATCCCGTTCTGTACTTTATTACGACAATTCATTTACACTCATTCATACGTTCGTTCTTTCATACATGATCTTTCTTTCATTACTCATCATTACTCGAATCTTGTCTCTTGCAATATCTCATGTCCGAAGATTGATGCTGCACCGGGCCTGCCCACAAATCCCCGACTCATGTCCGAAAACTGACACAGCACCGTCATACGCGACAAAGATCCCATACGAGTCAATCACAGGGATTGAACTCCATCCGAGTCTGTTGCAACACAAAGTCGCTCACCTCATCATCTCGTCTCATGCAATATCCCCGACTCATGCCCGAAGACTGATACTGTGTCGGGGCCTGCTCACAAATCCCCGACTCATGTCTGAAGACTGACATAGTACCAGGATACGCGACATAGATCTCATCATTCATCACTTTTGTCATATGCAATATTCCCGACTCATGTCCGAAGACTGATACTATGCCGGGGCCTGCTCACAAACCCCCGACTCATGTACGAAGACCGAAACAGTACCGGAGTACGCAATCTGTATCCAGTCTCATGCAATACCCCGACTCATGTCCGAAGACTGATACTGTGCCGGGGCCTAACACAAAAAACCCCGACTCATGTCCGAAGACTGACACAGTACCGGGATACGCGACAAGGACCTCTTCGGGTCTGTTGCGACACAGAGTCGCTCACTCATACATATTCTTGCAAGCCTTTCTATACTTTCTCTTTTATTCATTCATTTATTCATGCATGCATTCATTTATTACGTTCCTCTTTTCATTATCTTCCACTATACGTTACATAATACTTTCATTACATTTATTAACGTTCAACGCAAAGCCAAGGGAAGACATACATACGTAATAAGGAACACACATATAATCATAAACATACACCAATACAGGCACATCATACATGCATAGCATGCATAAGCTATCACATCATAACCAGGCCTATCTCCCCATATTACCCTGTGTAAACCACTTAGAACACCTTAAGTACAAAGTGGACGCATGGGACCTTCCAGGCGCATGAGCATAAAATTCTAAGTATAAATTAACCTGGGCGCATGAGTACTATTTGGGCGCTTCTGCCCTGATTAGGCGCATCAACAGTTGATATTTTAACACTTTGTGGCGCATGGCACATTTCAGGCACATGGCACACTTCAGGCGCATGGGCAATCTCTACTGGGCGCATGGCCAGTCATCTTAGGCGCATGGGCCATCTGTTGGGCGCATGGCTATCAGTTTATGCGCATGAGTCTTCCTGCTAGGCGCATGGCTAGCAGCTTGGACGTCTGGCCAATTGCTGGACGCATGGGCTCCCCTTTGGGGGTGCATGGACTCCCCTTTGTATGCATGGGCTCCCTTTTGGGCGCATGGCCTCCCCATTGGGTGCATGAGCCACCCCTTTGACGCATGACCAACAATTCAGACGCATGGACCATTGTTCATGTTCGTCGAAACATTCTCAAATCCTTTCCCAGGCTACCATTTTCTCCGATAATCATTCTAAGCATACCCAAACACCAATCTAACATACTAAGGCCATCTAAGCATGCTAAACATCATCTCTAACCCATAATCATCATTTAACATGCATACATACATACAACATTCGAACATAAGGCTGTAAACCCACGGTTTCTTTGAAAGATTTTACCTCGTATGCATAATAGCCCCAAATCAGTTGGATATGAGTAAACGAGGGGTTCTGGAAACTCACCTTTAAAAGCTTTTGAGCAACCCTCTTCCCGTCCAATACCCACTTCGATTTAACTCCTGGAATCCCAAAAGCAAACTCTAAACAACCAGAACATCGGTCAAGAACTCAATACTCAACTGAAACCGGGCTCAAGGAAGGGAAGACTTACCTTTTTCAGATTCTTCTTGCTCTTTCTCTCTCTAGAACCGAGCTCTCTTCCTCTCTCTTCTTTTCAGCCGTGAAGAAGAAGATGAAGAAGAAGTAATGGGCAACCATGCCCTTAAATTCTTAAAATAATAAGATTTGTACTTTGTACACTTTTTCCCCTCCATTGTGCACAATTTCCATTCTTTCTATTTACTTTTCGTTTTCTTCCGTTTAAGTAGAAATTTCGGGGTGTTATAAGTCTACCCCGCTTAAAGAGGTTTCATCCCCGAAACCTGTTGCTTCTCGAACAGTCACGGGTAACACTATCTCACCTCTTCTTTAATTTTGCATTTAAACTCAGATCACTTTAGGCTTCACTACACCTGCCCAAGTGAAACCTCATCCTCCTTAGTCTATTCTCTCCTTCTTATTAGTAGTGGTCATCAGTTGCTCCTCGTGGTTGGATACTCTGTCCATCTCAGTATTCTCTTGTAGCATGATCACATCCTCATCGGTTGAGCTCTTTCTTAGACGAGATGCATGGAACATCAGAGGAATTCCACTTAACTCATCCGGTAGCTCCAGTCGATGTGCCACTTCTCCTACCTGAGCAACAACTGAGAATGACCCTCCACACTTTAATATTGGCTTTACTCGATTTCAAATCAAGCAATCTGCTTTCCTCGTTGAAGCCTTCCTCATAATTCATTGTCGTAGGTCATCACCGAACTCTAGTCATGCACGGTCGAGCAATCCATCTTCTTGTAACACTTGGGGTTTGAGTCATAGACTACTGATCAACTCACCTGGAGATGTCTGTCTACCTACCTATGTCTGTCTTGAACAGGCTAGCAGGAACAAGCGCTTTCTCTCAATTCTATCGCGCAATCGTCTAGGGCATAAGGTAACCTGGTAGACTTACTAATGGAAATTCTTACATAGACGGCTCATCGATCTTCCTACCCCTAACGTGCAACATCACAGAAAATAGCGGCAACAAAACTACTACTAGAATCACAATTAAATCATAGATGCATAAATCTAAACTTGCAAGAACGTACCTGATGCTACCTCGGCGTCTGACCTAGCCTCCTCTCGGTCATAGCAAAGGCTCTAGCCTTCACCCTATGTTCTCCTTTGTCGTACTGGAGCCTCCAACCCTCGACTTCTTGCAGTCTCTGCTCATGTGTCCTGTCTTGCCACAGTCGTAACATTTAGCCATTTGACAGTCCCTCGCTCTGTGACCCTCCTTTCCACACTGGAAACAAACGTTTAGTCCCCATGCACTCCCCGTCATGGCCTTTGCCACACTTGTTGCAAATCTCTCCTTTTCTTTCCATTCTCTTCCGATCATCGTCTCTCGATGCTACATCTCCATACCTAATTTCACCATTATTGTCTCGCCTTCCTTTCCCCTTCTTAACATAGGCTCACTCCTCTCCTTCGTCTGTTGTCACCATCGCCCCCCGCTCGTTGTACAATCTTCCCGCTAGGTCAGCTGCCAACCTAAACGTGCTCGGTCGGGTGGCGATCATGTGCCTACGGATGTCCTTCGGCAAGCCCTGAATGTACCTCTTGATCTTTCGTGAAAGAGGTGTCACCTGATCTGGCACCAGACATGCCATCTCGTTGAACTTAGTGGTATATTGTTGATGTGTCATGGTTCCCGCCTCCATCTGTAAGAACTCTCTTTCAACTTTGTCCATCTCATGGTGAGGAGAGAATTCCTCAATCACCAGCCTTTTCAACTCTGACCATCGCTTCCTCCCAATAGCTCTGCTACCCTCGGCTTGGACTATATTGTCCCACCAGCATAGACCCAAATCAACAAAAGAATTGGCAGCAAACTTCACCTTCTGATCCTCCTGGCACTCGCTGATATTCAATACACCTTCCATCTCTCTCACCCATCGGTGAGCAGCAGCAGCAGTGCCATTTCCATCAAAAGTTGGGGGCTTGCATCATTGAAACACCCTATAGTTACAGCCTCGTGCCGCCTCCGGCGTAGGCTCTTCCTCTTCGTCCTCTTCGTCATCGAAGAAAACCGTTTCAGTCTCGGGTCGTCTCCTTTCGCCTGAAGACCTACCCCCTTCCCGTCTCTCCCCATCTTTAACATCCTTCATAACTTTGGTCACCACAGATGGTAGAATCGTCTGCTTAACCTGATGCACTTCCTCTCTGACCGCCTCTCTCGTCGAGGCTCTCTGATTAGCATCTTATCACCGCCCTCCTGATGAGGGGCCCCGGGTTCCTCATGGGCTGCTCCTTCAGCCCTAGACCTTCCTCTTGTGACACGTGGTTCAGCACCATGTCCACCACTGCCTCCACCTCATGAAGCTTTCGAAGATTTTCCGCCAACCATCTTTTAGCACACTATAAGATTCAAACACTAACGCGGTCATTCAAGGTAATAACTCAGTTTATGTCAAGTATAGTAAGTCCCTATTTACAATGGCCAGTTGTGATTAGCCACTTACTTTACTCTTCATACCCCAAGCATTTCCTATCCTGACTACATCAGTATCTAAATCTACACATTAGCACACAAGCCACATAACATGCGCACATAATGCCGGTTAACATTAACTTACATAAAACGTGTACATAAAACCTTTACCTGCAGGCACGTAGCTAATAGGACGGGCATCCATTTTCCATTTAATCCCATTCTCAGTTTAAGATTAGGTTTTTTTTCAAAATATTTACCCAATTCACTTAAACTTTTGCTCTGATGCCAACTTGCAAGGCCCCGTTCTCGGGCACCTCACAGCTGGTGATTCGTCGCACTTAAAACAATATAAAACGTACATTAATTTTGCAGCGGAATTTAAAACATTCATTTATAATTAAAAACAGGTCAATTACATCATTAGTTTTCATCTCAAAATACATGACATGTCAAAATACTCATGCCAGCCTCAAAATACTCCGAGTAGCTTATGCATCCATGCGTGCAACTCCTAAGCATCAACATATACCTGCCAACTATCATGCATACAAATGTCAGCGATACTGAGTGAGTTCTAGTTTTATAATAAAATACTTTACTTTCGTTAAAATCGTTCTTCCAAAACATATTATACTTTACAACCGTTCGTGATCATGCATCATACGTACATACAGATAATATCATTATTATCTTCCATTACATTCGTTAGCTCCGTTTATTCAACGTATTACATTATCGTTCACTTCCCTTTCTAGTTCCGGTCAGACTTTACCCTCTTCGTGGCACTCAGCCACCATTACTGAGGTCGAATGACAAGGATCCGTTGTGTACTTTATTACGATTATTCATTTACGTTTAGTCATACATTCGTTCTTTCATACATGATCTTTCGTTCATTACTCATCATTACTCGAATCTTGTCTCTTGCAATATCTCAAGTCCAAAGACTGATGCTGCGCCGGGGCCTGCTCACAAACCCCGACTCATGTTCGAGGACTGACACAACACCGTGATGCATGACAAAGATCCCATACGAGTCAATCACAGCGATTGAACTCCATCCGAGTCTATTGCAACACAAAGTCGCTCACCTCTTCATCTCGTCTCATGCAATATCCCCGACTCATGTCCGAAGACTGATACTGTGTTGGGGCCTGCTCACAAACCCCCGACTCATGTCCGAAGACTGACACAGTACCGGGATACACGACACGGATCTCATCATCCGTCACTTTCATCATATGCAACACTCGCGACTCACATCCGAAGACTGATACTGTGCCGGGGCCTGCTCACAAACCCCGACTCATGTCCGAAGACTGATACTGTGCTGGGGCCTGACACACAAACCCCCAACTCATGTCCGAAGACTAACACAGTACCGGGATACATGACAAGGACCTCTTTCAGGTCTGTTGCGACACAGAGTCGCTCACCTCTTACATATGCTTGCAAGCCTTTCTATACATTCTCTTTTATTCATTCATTTATTCATGCATGCATTCATTCATTACGTTCCTCTTTTCATTATCTTCCACTTTACGTTACATAATACTTTCATTACCTTTATTAACGTTCAATGCAAAGCCAAGGGAAGACAAACATACGTAATAAGGAACACACAAATAATCATAAACATACACCAATACATGCACATCATACATGCATAACACGCATAAGCCATCACATCATAACTAGGCCTATCTCCCTATATTAGCCTGTATAATCCACTTAGGACACCTTAAGTCCAAACTGGACGCATGGGACCTTCTAGGCGCATGAGCATCAAATTCTAAGTATAAATTAACCTGGGCGCATGAGTAATATTTGGGCGCTTCTGCCCTGATTAGGTGCATCAACACTTAATATTTTAACACTTTGGGGCACATGGCACATTTCAAGCGCATGGCACACTTCAGGCGCATGGGCAATCTCTACTGGGCGCATGGCCAGTCATCTTAGGCGCATGGGCCATCTGTTGGGCGCATGGCTATCAGTTTATGCACATGAGCTTTCCTGCTGGGCGCATGGCTATCAGTTTATGCACATGAGCTTTCCTGCTGGGCGCATGGCTAGCAACTTGGACGTCTGGCCAATTGCTGGATGCATGGGCTCCCCTTTGGGGGGCATGGGCTCCCCTTTGTATGCATGGGCTCCCCTTTGGGCGCATGGGCTCCCCTTTGGGTGCATGAGCCACCCCTTTGACGCATGACCAACAATTCAGATGCATGGACCATTGTTCATGTTCGTCGAAACATTCTGAAATCCTTTCCCAGGCTACCATTTTCACCCGATAATCATTCTAAGCATACCCAAACACCAATCTAACATACTAAGGCCATCTAAGCATGCTAAACATCATCTCTAACCCATAATCATCATTATAACATGCATACATACATACAACATTCGAACATAAGGCTGTAAACCCACGGTTTCTTTGAAAGATTTTACCTCGTATGCATAATAGCCCCAAATCAGTTGGATATGAGTAAACGAGGGGTTCTGGAAACTCACCTTTAAAAGCTTTTGAGCAACCCTCTTCCCGTTCAATACCCACTTCGATTTAACTCCTGGAATCCCAAAAGCAAACTCTAAACAACCAGAACATCGGTCAAGAACTCAATACTCAACTGAAACCGGGCTCAAGGAAGGGAAGACTTACCTTTTTCAGATTCTTCTTGCTCTTTCTCTCTCTAGAACCGAGCTCTCTTCCTCTCTCTTCTTTTCAGCCGTGAAGAAGAAGATGAAGAAGAAGTAATGGGCAACCATGCCCTTAAAATCTTAAAATAATAAGATTTGTACTTTGTACCATTTTCCCCTCCATTTGTGCACAATTTCCATTCTTTCCATTTACTTTTCTTTTCCTTCCGTTTAAGTAGAAATTTTAGGTTGTTACACTTCAAAGACAAAGTCTTTCGAAGCTCCACACTTGAAGATAGATTTCTTCTGAAGACTTTTAGTAACATGCTTTATGTGATGTACTTTTCCATAAAGCTGGACAACTTACATGAGTTGGTGAAAAGGTCCATGCTTTTACTAATTGTACATTGAGGTCTTGAGTCTATAACTTTCTACTTCATGTACTTTCTCCTTTTTGTAATAGATAAGGATGTGAGCTATGGCATGTTAAAGTCACAATGTCAAAATGGAAATCTGCCTTTTTGACTCTGCAATTGATTTTTTTTTAGTCTAGTCAATTGTATCTAGTTCGCTTTCATAGTATGGCTGGCTGTAGGATGTAGTATAAGTATCTCATGTTCTTGTAACTTTATCAATATGCATTGTAACACTTGTAATAGAACATTGAGAAAGCAATATACTACAATCTTTAAAACCATCTCACTATGTATCTTGCTCTTGTGTTCTATGTCTTATTTACTTATGGTCTTAGTGTCTTCATTTATGGTTAATCTAATTTACAGTTTGTTTAAGTTTAGTTAATCTCCTCTTTGTGTTGTTATGTTGTATTTGACCACCCTTCACCGATCCTGTAGTTACTTCCGAGAGTAAAAATTGCTTTCTGAGTGGAGAGTTTTTGTAAGCTTCGGAAGTAAATCTAATATGAAATCAGTTGCTCATTCCGAGACTAAAAACTCTTCCGAGAAGAAAAATTATCCTTGGAGAAATTTTGCTTCGGAAGATATGTAAAATGTCTTATGAGGGTTAATTTCTCTTCGGAAGAAATTTATACTTGAAAATTTTAGAGAGATCTTTTATAACAGGGCTTAGATTGTATTGACCTAAGACATTATATATTAAAAAGGTTTCCAAAAGAGATAAGCTAACCAATAGCGGCTATGAGATACTTAAATCTTTGTTTATTAAAAGCTTTGGTGAACAAATCAGCAAATTGTTCACTTGACTCAACTTTGATTAGTTTACTCAGATTTTTCTCATGAATATCTCTAATGAAATGGTACCTCATATCAATATACTTTGTCTTGGAGTGCTTCACTGGATTTTCAGTAATGGAGATAGCACTGTTGTTGTCAATATGGGTAGGAGTGCTCATAAAGTGAATACATAGTCTAACATCTGATTTTGAATCCACAGCAGCTGAGCATAGCAGCTAGTAGCAACAATGTATTGAGCTTCAGCAGTTGATGTAGCGACACAGGATTGTTTCTTGCATTGCCATGAGATGATCCTTCCACCAAGAAATTAACATCCTCCTGATTTTATTTCTTGTTAATGTTGCAGCCACCATAGTCACTGTCAAAGTTTCTATAGAGATTAAAATAATTATTCCTTGGATACCAAAGACCTAGTTTAGGTGCTCCATTGAGGTATCAGAGGATTTTCTTGGAAGCATCTAGGTGAGACACCTTTGGAGCAGCATGATATCTTGCACAGATGCAAGTTGCCAACATAATATCAGGTCTACTGGCTATGAGATACATCAAAGAATCAATAATCATGCTATACTGATGTTGATCAGTATCCTCCTCCTCAAGGACAGGACAAAGTTTATGGTTTCTAGGTATGGGTGCCTTGGCTGGCTTACAATCTTTCATGTCAAATCTTTCTAAGATGTTATTAACATACTTAGATTGATATATGCAAAACCATTCCTTTAGTTTCTTGACCTAAATTCCAAGGAAAAAATTCATTTTTCCTATGGAACTCATCTTAAACTTCTTTATCATAATGCTTTCAAACTCCTTACACATTTGGTCATTTGAAGAACCAAATATGATTTCATCAACATAGACTTGAACAAGCAAAATGTTCTTACGAGATTTCCTGATGAAAAGAGTCTTGTCAATGGTTCCTCTTGTGTAACCATTCTTCAGAAGAAACTGAGACAAAGTCTCATACCACAGCCTAGGTGCTTGGTGCAACCCATATAGAGCTTTATCCAATTTGCACACATAGTTGGGATGCTATAGCTCTTCAAATCCTGGAGGTTGGCACACATACACTTTCGTATCTATATCCCCATATAGAAAGGCACACTTGAGTCAAGCTAGTAGACAGTAAAGTTCTATATGCAGCATAAGCAAGGAAGATCCTAACTGCCTCAAGTCTTGCAACAGGTGCAAAGACATCAGTATAATCAATTCCTTACTCTTGAGTGTATCCTTGAACTACCAGTCTTGCCTTGTTCTTGATAATCAAGCCTCTGTCATCTTTTTTGTTCCTGAAAACCCATTTAGTGCCTATTGGTACTTGACTAGATGGTAGCAGACATAGGTTCCAAACAATTTGTCTTTTGAATTGAAGCAGCTCCTCTTGCATCGATTCAACCCAGCTACTATCTTTCAAGGCATCTTCCACTTTCTTGGGTTCCATCTGGGATAAGAAGCATGAGTACAAGTAGACATTCCCATGATGAGTTTGCCCTCTTGTTCTTACACCATTAGCGACATCCCCAATGATGTTCTTAGCTGGATGAGTGTTGTGAATCCATAAGTGAGGAATCACTTCCAGTTGGAAAGATAAGTCTAGATTAGACATATTTTGCTTAGGAATAGGAACACTTTGTCCAGCTATTGTTTCAAACTCATTCAGTGAGGACTGATTGAATGAATGATAAACATCATCAATTGTTGGCTGTGAAATAGCATTAACAGTTGCCTGTTCCTTCGAAACGCAACTTCCCTCAACATGGTGTTGTGTTGGATCACCTGATGAGTTTTGATGATCAGCATGTGATTCACTATTTGAAGCTTCACTATTCCTTGATATAGTTATAATGTCTCATCTATGAATAGTGGGAGCTTGATTTGTTGCAGCCCTTGGAGAACCTAGAAGAGGTCTGGGTAGCTCAAACAGTTGATGAGCATCAACATCAACATTAGAATCAATTTGAACACCTGTTCCAACTGAAACATTCTCACAAGAACGTTTAGAATAGTTTGTAAAGAATTCTAAATCAAAGATATGATTAGGGCCATTCCCCCTAACACAAGGAGTGTGCTCATTAACAACTATATTGGATGACTCCTCAAATTTAAGCTAGAATAGTATCCAAAAAAGATAGCATCTTCTGACTTTTCAGCAAATTTTTCCAAATTATCCTTTTGTGTTAAGTATGGTACACCTGCTGCAAAAGGACCTTAGAAAGCGAATGAACAGTGGCCTCTTGTTCCATAGCTCAAAAGGGGTTTTTCCATGTGGCTTAACTACAAGAACTCTGTTCTGCACATAGCATGTTATGCTAACTTCCTCTACCCAGAATGTTAGAGGTATTTTGGAATCAGCTAACATAGTTCGAGTAGCCTCAATAAGTGTCATGTTCCTTCTCTCAGCAAAACCATTTTGTTGACGAGTTCTGGGAGCACTATATTGTCTGGCAATCCTTTATGAGTTACAAAATGAGTCAAGAACGAAGTTCTTAAACTTAGTCCCTTGATCACTTCTAATAATCTTAACTCTGTGATAAATTTGATTTTCTATTTAAAGAATAAAAGTTTTTAATGTTTTAGTAGTTTCATCTTTAGTTCTTAAAAAGAATACCCATGTATATCTTGTAAAATCATCAACTATCACAAGGAAGTGTGATTTCCTTCCAATGCTCATTATACTTGTGGGTCCAAAAAGATTCTTGTGCAGTTAGTGTAATGGAGTAGTAATGGAGTTAACACTTTTTGATTTATGAGAGCACTTGTGTTGCTTCCCTTTCAGGCATGCAACACAGTTGTCTTTGTAGAAAATTTCCCTTTTAGGCAAACCATGTTGGAACTTGTATGCCCAAGAAACATACAAGATTGATGTCGTTAGTACGTTATGATCCAAGTAGGGTCATACCCAATAACAAGGTAAACAAACACCAATAAATATTTACTTGTTGATGTGATCAAACAAATAAATATTGACACCAATTTAGAAAATAGGTTTTCTAAAACTTTGCTTTTGTAAAAGAACGACATTATATGGATAATATATTCATGTGATATTATTTGTTTCATTATTTATGTGAGTTAAATAACAACAAATAAAATGTGTTAATGTTATAAAATTAAAAGAGGTTTTTAATTTTATAAATATGTGGGTTAAGAGTGTTCCTTTTTTGTAGATACATGTGTCCCTAGGTTCTGAACATAATGTAAAATGTCTTTATTGTCTTACTCATATGTAATTGAACGGGTACTTAATGAAATACAATGTGTGGTTGTGCTTATAATGTTGAATATTTCATTGCTTGGTATGTAATAACGCTTACTGAACCAATTATATAGGTTTGTGGTTGGTTTCATAGATCTTATTAAATGATAATTAAGAAATATGTTAATCTTAATCGTGTGATGTTTTCATGCGATTGGCCCATGCTAATGGACCATAAACATGAACAACTTCATGCTACTGAACTAGTCATATGAATGAACTAGGAGACCGGATCAGTCGCATGATTGTAACATGAGATTGACTCAGTCGCACGACTGAAAACTCAGTCGTGCGAATGGATCAACCGCGTTACTCAATCATATGACTGAACCATGCAAATGGTCCAGTCGCACGATTGAGAAAACGGAACCTATAAATACCACTTAAATGGTGGAAAAACGGGAGAATTTAAATATTTCGATACCTACACATACCCTAGCTATCTAGCGACCTCTAGCAACCTGTTCCAACTTCATAGATCGCAGCAGATCGATTGCTAATCATTCTTAACATTTAGATTCAATCTTTAACTGATTCTACGTGCGTTCTCACTAATTAGATCGCCAATCAAATAGGATTCCGCACTATTTGATTTGGTACATGTGTAAATCTGTTTGTATTCGTCCAATACACGATCCTCCCAAGTGGTATCTGAGCTTTGGCTCTAGATTTACGTGTGATTCAATTGTTTTGATATAAAAATTGTGTTTTTACACTCAAAAACGCAATCTTTTCTGTCAAATCGGTTTTAGACGTCTCTTAATCGTAAAGTTTACTTTTTCCAGCAGACGGAAATTAGGGTTAGCAAGAAATTCGTGTTTTTTGCGTCTAAAACACCTTAAACCTATGAATTTTCGAAATCCAGCAGGTTCAGTCGCACGATTGACTCATCGCACGACTGAGTTCATACGCATCCCCATACGCACGATTGGATTCCTTCGTACTTCCATTCGTACGACTGAGAAGTCTATTCGCATTAGTTCATTCGCTCGACTGAGCCATCTGCATTAGTTCAGTCGCACGATTGAACCATCTGCATAGTTCAATCGCCTGGATAGCCCAATTGCATACTTTCATTCGCATAAATAAAACAGTTTGGTTTAAAGTTAAAGTTTATAGCAATGGAGGACCAATACTCAGCATTTATAGCAGGGAGAGACTCACGTATAGTTCAATCGCCTGAACAACTTCTCCACGATGGGAAAAGAAAGCCTAGATGATGTCATCGATAGGTTCTACCACTTGATGAGTGAGATGCACACTGATGGAGTAACAATGTCAATGGAGCAAAAAGTATCTAACTTTGCAGATGGGCTGCTGGAGAAATGGGTTTCAATTGTGTCAAATCTCAAATAGAATGATATGGTAATGAAGTTAGATACAAATGATTTCATTATGAAGCTGAGAGAGGAAGAGCTGAGGATGAAGTATAGAGCACAAAAGTCTTCCTATGATCAGAATCCAGTGCTGTACAATCCGATTCCACAAGCCAAAACATCTGGAGCACCTCCTCAGACAGCTTTTGTATCAAGCTCGGCTGGTCCTTCTTAAGCCTCTACTTCAGGGTCAGAAATGTTAGGGTCGTCTGGTACCCAATACATCGTACCTGAAGCCAATACAACAAAACTGAAGATGGAGAATTTAGTAATGTGGCAGTTGAGGTAGCTAAATAGCACATGGATCTCTTTGCTGCGGTAGTCCACTCCTATGATGGACTAATTGCTGGTAAAATTGGGAACTACCATCTGGCTGATGAGGATTACGAGCAGTGGAGGAGACAGAGCTGGAACGGATGGATATAATTGCTGTCCGGAAAGCTAAGAAGTTTGTCAAGAAAACCAAACATAACTTGGTTGCAACTAAGGACACTACCTTTGGTTTTGATAAGACCAAGGTGACTTGTTTCAACTACGGTGAGAAGGGGCACTTCAAACACGAGTGTGTGAAGCCCAAGAAGACTGGTAATGGGAATCCTTTCTCCTCTTTCACTGATCAGGATAAACCCACTAGTAGCCCTACTTCATTAAGCAAGGATCCCAAAGCCTTGACTGCTCATGATGATGAAGGACAGGACTGGAACTTTCGGTTTGTCTCATCAGGAGAATCCAATATCTCTAGTGTGGAGGATATAGATGATGATTCTACTAGTGATGGAGATATTGCAGTCGAAATCTTGATGTCAAACACAAAAGAGACTGCCCTAGTTGTCAATTACCTGCCTGAAGAAGGGAAAACTGCAACAACGTCAGAATCACGAGCACCAGAAACACCAGACTCTGGCTGATTCATCAGAACCCTCTCAGGTATGTACTACTGAACAACTTTTCAATAATCATGCTTGTTCTGATTCTAATAAATCTAAGGAAAGCATTGATTTAAAATTTGCTAGGTTATTAGATCATAATGATAACTTAGTAAAGGACTTGGAACAATCTAGTGAAGCTAAAAAGTTCTAAAACAAAATGAGCATAGTTACAAAGAAAGATAGACCTTTTGAACAAATAGCTTAGAGAAACAAAAGTGGTAGCTTTTAACCAAGCTAATGACATTTGGTACTATTTTAACACCCTAGAGGACACTAAGAAACAAAAGGCAGTTTTAGAAGTAGAAGTTAATTCACTAAAGCAAAAAGTGCACAGTTGGACAAGTTCAACTCATATTGTTCAAAACATAGTTTGAGAGAGAAACAATAGGGAGGGATTGGGTATAAAGTGGTTCCACCACCACATGAGATCTTGATGAACGCAAAATGTAAACCAATCAATAACAATCCAATCAAGGATCATGTGGTGTCTACTCCTCTTGTAAGTGATCCAGATTCCACATGTAAATCAAATGAATCTGGTACTAAACAAAAGGAGGCCACTTCAAAGGCAAAAGGTAAAATGCCTTGTATTAATCTGGGCAATGAGTTTGAAAAGGTTAATATAAAGTCTGGGTCAATCAAATCTAATTCTAAACCCAAAAATACCAAACAGGTTAACCACCCACGTGTGTGAAGTCTAAGTCCAGGTAAATAAAAAGGAAAAGATGTTAAAACTGTTTAAGCAATTAACTTTGTTAAACCAGACAAAACATCTAAACAAGAAGATTCAAAACCCAAACAGAGTAAGATCACACATGTATCACATATATCCCCACAAAAGCAGTTAAATCGTAAAGTTGAAAGCAGATCATGCTACAGCTGTGGAGAGTATGGACACAACGCATCTCATTGTCCCTATTATCAACACCGATGAGGAAAGTTGAACTTCCGGAACCAAAACCTAGCTCTTTTAAGAGGAACTCAGTGACACCACTTAAAAGGGATAGTGAACCTACATTTTAACACCTTAGCTAGTCGTCTGTTTTTCACAAACAGGCCTTACACAAAGCTGGCTTATGGAATGAAAAATCAACCTCATTGTCTGAGCTTCCCTCACCCTCGAACGGTCAATGGGTTGAGTTTATGATGTGTGATGCCTCTGGGAACCCAAGCCATGAAGGCTTGGGTCCCTAACCTCAACTAATGTTTTCATTTGAATGTGCAAGGTGTTCGCTATAGTGCTAAAACAACATGTGGATTATAGATAACGAAGCATCCAGACACATGACAGGGAACATGGCACTCCTATCAAACATCAAACAAATAAAAGGAGGCCATGTTTCATTTGCTGGAAACAAAGGAGGGTATATCACAGCTCAAGGGGACGTTGGTAATCAGAAAGTGAAGTTTGACAAGGTAAACTATCTTCAACAACTTCCAAATAACTTGCTTTCTGTTTCTCAAATTTGTGATAAAGGTTTTAAGGTAGTATTTGACAACAAGAAGTGCTATGTCCCGAAAAAGGACTATGTGATCCCGGAGGGTCAAGTCTTAATGTCTGCCTCAAGATATAAGGACCTTTATGTTGTGGATCTATCAAAGGCCTCCACAATGGATCATGAAGTTCAGTGCTTCTTGTCAAAAGATACTAAGAAGGATTCCATCTCTTGCCATAGGAGAATGGGACACATTATCCACAGAAGATGAATCACTTGATCCAGAATAATCTAGTGAGAGGGGTTAATTTAAAAAACATCCAACTTCTAGATTATGTGTTGCATGCAAGAAGGGCAAGCAGACGATGAAGTCTCATAAGGAAGAGAAAGTTCATTCCATCAAACTTCCTCTTGAACTTCTTCACATGGATTTGTTTGGTCCAGTCAGTACAAGAAACATCACAAGCGATTTGTACTGCTATGTAGTTTCTCATGACTACTCAAGTTTCTCTTTGGTGATGTTTCTGAAATCCAAATCAGAAACATTTGAGTCATTCAAGGAATTAGTAACTACTCTGGAGTCTCTATACAAGTTGAAGGTACGACAAGTGTGCACAGACAACGAAACCGAGTTCAAGAATCAATGTATGTACGCTTACTTCAAGGAAAAGGGAATTGTGCATCAGTTCACTTCTGCCTACACTCCTCAGAGGAATGGCGTTGCTCAAAGGAAGAATCGCAGCTTGATAGAGACAACACCGACGTTGCTAGCAGACTCAAAAATGCCTATCCAATCCTGGAATGAAGAAGTCGCAAATGCATGTTATACGCTAAATCAAGTTCTAGTAGTTAAACGCCATGGAAAGACGTGTTACGAGTTGCTACAACGACCTAAACCTAATCTAGAGAATCTCGAGCTGTTTGGTGCACCATGAACCCTACTGAAGAAGAGTCAGGAGGGAAAATTCAGTGAGAAGGATAAAGAAGGTATCTTTCGAGGATACAACATACCAAACAAGAGAGTTTACAACAACTCGATGGGTCAAGTAGAAGTGTGGTGTAACGTGGACTTTCAGAGATACACCACACAACCTGCTGGAAAAGGACCCGCCTTCTTTTTTGACTATGATAGATTCTTCAAGTCTTTCAAGATATCACCCTCCACTTCTAATGATGAGTTAGAAACAAAGATGATGTATGATGTCTCGAACACACCTTCACAAGAATCTACATCATCCGGACTACAAGGTGATTCATCTACCAAATTAGGGGGAGCACTCGAGGGAAGTGACTCTTCCTCTCAAGATGAAGACATGTGATCTGAACAACCAGGAGCAACAGGTTCCTCCTACTGCAAGTCCACAAGCATCTGACATTAAGGCCTCTGAATCATCGGAACCTCAGACCCCTACTGCCTCAGATACTCAACCGAATGTTCATGATGTTCATTCAGAGGTAGTTGTTCCAACCACTCCTAGATCACGCCTAAATATCTATCATCCTTTGGATAATGTCATTGGGGATGTGAGATCAGGTGTTCACACCAGAAATTAGTTGTATTTAGTTGATTATGCCTCGGTGATGGAAAAGGGATATCTTCACGACAGTGCATATCATTGCTTTGTGTCTCAGTTTGAGCCAAAGTATGTTAGTGAAGCCTGAATGATGAGGCATGGGTGAGCGCCATGCAAGAAGAACATCTTCAGTTCAAGAAGTTAGGTGTATGGACTCTTGTGGATAGACCCAATGGTGCTAAGGCCATTGGTACCAAATGGGTCTTAAAGTGCAAGCAAGATGATCAAGGCGTGATCATCAGAAACAAGGCTCGACTTGTTGATCAAGGATTTTGACAAGTCGATGGCATAGACTACAACGAAGTGTTTGCACCCGTGGCAAGAACGAAAGCAATCCGTATCTTCCTTGCCTATGCATCATATATGAAGATTAAAGTTGATGAACTTGATGTGAAGAGTGCATTCCTACATGGTGAAATCTGAGAGACAGTGTACGTCAGTCAATCAGGTATTTGAGGATCCATATCATCAGGACAGAGTCCAAAAACTTGACAAGGCTTTATACATGCTTCATCAAGCTCCTAGAGCCTGGTATGAGGAACTCTCCACCCACCTTGTGAAACATGGGTTTCGCAGAGGTGTTATTGACTGCACACTATCATTAAAGAAAAGGATGGTGATTTACTACTGGTCCAAATTTATGTAGATGACATAATCTTCAGTTTAAAGAACGAAGATCTATGTAAATAGTTTGAAGCAGTAATGAAGGCTGAGTTTGAAATGAGTGCCATAGGAGAGATGAAATTATTTCTCGGGTTACAGGTGGATCAGACCCAAAAGGTATTTTCCTACATCAGACCAAGTATGTAGGAGATATTCTCAATCGGTTTGACATGGAGAATGCTTCCGCAGCTAGGACTCCACTTGCTACAAACCTTGATGTAGCACCGGACGAGAATGGTAATCTGGTTGATGCCACCACGTACCGAGGAATGATTGGATCACTCATGTACCTGACTACCTCAAGACCTAATATCATGTATGCGATGTGTTTATGTTCAAGATATCAGGCAAAGCCAAAAGTTAACCATCTGATAGGGGTTAAAACGATCTTCCGTTATGTGAAGGGCACTCCAACACTTGGGTTGTGGTATCCTCATGATGATGACATCGAGCTAACAGCGTATAGTTACTCGGATTACGATGGCTGCAAGATGAACTACGAGTATACATGAGTGGCATGTCAATTCTTTCGGAGAAGATAGTGACCTGGCAGTGTAAGAAGCAGAGCTCGGTTGCTTTGTCAACCTGTGAAGCCGAATACATTGTTGCTGCAAGTTGCTATTCACAAATCATATGGATTCAACAGCAAATGCTGGACTACAATTTGAATTTCTCTTCTAATCCTATTTTTGTTGATAACTCTGTTGTAATTGCAGTAACTAAAAATCCGGTCCAACATCCTAAGACCAAACACATCAGTATAAAATATCAATTTATACGTGATTGCTTTGAAAAGAACCTAATCGATGTGATTAAAATAAATACTGATTTTCAACGCGCTGACTTCTATACAAAGGTTCTTGATAAACCACGTTTTCGACATTTGTTAGAGGTCAATAGCGTTAAAATGAAAAGTGATGTAATTCCTGAAAATGACCATGTGTAGTCCGATGCGTATAGTAAAATTTTCTTTTAATTTTTATTTTCTTTATTTATCTTTTTTATTTTAAGTATTTAATTAAATTGATGTTATTTTGTCATCTATTAAAATCCTAAAAAGCGAAATCGGTTACGGTTTTAGAATTTTAGGGGGTGAATAGGTCAGTTAGTAACAGAAAAAAAAAAACGAGGAGGAGAGAGGCTAGCTGATTGAACTAGATCGTATCTGTGATACGATTCAATGACTTTGGAAAATGATAGTACATAGGAACAAACCACTTGGAGTTCAAAAGTTTAAGTGGAATAAGATGCGAAATTCAAAGTATAAGTCTGTGAAGTCTGAGCAATATAAAAGAAAAAATGATAGTAAAAAGTAGCTACTACTAAGGTAACAAAGAAAGTAGACCTAGAGGTTGCTAGACCACAGATGATATGTCAGTAGATTCAACATAATAGATGATTAGACCTTATTGGTGATCTCAAGAACAAACTAAGTTGTTCAACAAGTTGTGGGTTATCATCTTATCCCTGGTTAACAAAATCAAAAAAATTCCAATAAGGGTGACGAGCAGAATAAAATCCACAAATGTGAGCTTAAGACCAAAATATGAGCAAAAGCACATGACAAAATGCAAAAGCAATCAAACTAATAACCTTTGTTGTGGTGAGATCTGTGCAAAAGATAAACTTGCTCAAATAAAAGATAGGTTATGTGCCTCTCTGCTATGTGGTGGCACTGACCTAAGGATAAGTATAACCTATAATATTCTAGAATTCATTGTTGTTTGCTGCCTCTCTGTTGTGCAGTGGCACTGACCTGAGGCTTGGCTTCTCTTTGAAAGTTCTAAGAATAGTTTGTTCTTGAAAACTACCCTGAGACTGCTCAAAAATATCCTTAGGAATGTTGATTACCATATAAGTGTGGTATCCACAAATGCATGTTGAAATAATCAAACCTTAAACTATCACCAATCTGTGTCAAAAGTCTGGGTATGGATTTAAGAGGACCAGTATACTGACAATCATCATGGCTACAATTCTTGAAAGTCCAAATCAATGTGGGGATCTAATAGTACTAGTATGATTTCCTAAACTTGCTAACGACTCTAGATGAAATAACAAGAATTAAGCATCAAAAGGTGTTGATAACATGTCCTAAATGATTTGACTTGCATGTATGATTCCAAATTGAATTGGTCCATTTATGTTCAAAATGAATTGAAGCTGCCTTTTCTGGAATCGAATCCATTAGATTTCTATCTTAGGATTTACACCTCACACAAAACCTAAAAAACAAGTTTTAGTTTTGTATTTCAGTTTAAGTCTTTTATTTTGTTTAAATTTCATCAATTCAGTTTGTTAGATATCAGACTACGCCATGGAACTCAATAGGGGATATAATCACCAAAAAGGGTCACGTCTGAGGTGACCGCACGTGTTTTCAAATGTAGAATCAGTCACGTCTAAGGTGACAAATTGTTTAAAAGGATCATGTCTGAGGTGATCAAAAGTTTTCCAAGTGAAAATGATCATGTCTGAGATGATCGAATGCTCATAACATTTAATCAAAAGTTAAAAGGGATTAAGTGTGGAATGGTCATAAAGTAAAAATCATGGGTACGATCCAATCGCACGACTGGAGCATGAGAATGGACCAACCGTACGAATGGACCATACTCATGGACTAGAATGCCGAATGGCACATGAGTATGAACCATTCGCTCTAATGGCATATCATATTGAGCCAGTCAAATGAATAGAACTATGCGAATGAGTCAGTCACCCGACTGAAATCCAGTCGCCCGACTGAATGTGATCGACTTAACCAATCGCACAACTGAGGTCCAATCGCTCGAATGAACAGAGTGAATGGTTCCAGCCGGCCGATTGAAACCATATTCAGTATAAATATGCCCATAGTCGATCGCATAACCTCATCACCCCCTAATCGCCCTAAAATCGCACATTGTACCATTACCCTACCGAAACTTTCCCTGACCGATGGTATATCCAAAGTTTGACATTCTGACGAATCCTACTTGTTATACAGGTACAATGTGGTGTTGTGTAACCAAAGGCTATTTGATTGGAGCCCTAATTTGTGATTCTCGGCCTTTACAACAACCGAAACTAAAAATTGACAAATAACCAAACTAAACTATGCTAAATATTAAAATCAAGGTTATTAGGTTATTAGAATAATGATTGCTAGTCTAGGGAACCATTACATGACGTCAGATGTCAAGATTTGGGTTAAATTAGAATTTCAGTCGACCGAACAGCGGGTGCGCTGGGACACCAAAATGAACTCCAATCGCATGATTAAGCTAGTCGAATGACTAAATCAGCCGAATGCATAATACGAATGAGCTTAGTCAGCTGACTAAACTAATCGCAGGCTTAGTCACCCGATTGAACTCAGTCACCTGGTCAGTCACCCGATTGAACCCAGTAGCATGCCAGGTCAACCGACAGAACACAATTGCATGGTTCAATCGCATGATTGAACCAGACGGAATTCAACCAAGCTAATTAGAATTGAGTTTTGATATGTGGTGATCTAATGTATATGTGTCTTGTATTACAGAACTATGGCGGACATGTGGTCCATCAACCCCAACAATAACATATGTCCTCATTTAGATGCCACTACTTGGAATGGCGCCGAGTTTGCGGGGATTATCGCATTTCTTAAGTGATCCAGGATCTACAGGGCTATATCCACACCATGCACTCCCTATAGGTCTATTCAGCAGGCCTTCTGGGAGGGGGCATTGGTTGACCGTACATACGAGCCTTACTACATTTGCAGTAGTATATTTGGTCCGGAGATCGAGGTCACAGCTGAGGATATATGACGTGTACTTACCTTGGGTGACGATGCTGATCACCCTACCAGACTTCACCCACTGATTGTGAGAGGGTGCTTCTTAAGGATGAAGTACGTTGGGGATATTAATGCAGGTGTGCTCAACAAGAGCAACTTGTGTCCCAGTACAAGTACTTAACACATGTCATTCTTAAGTGCTTGGCTTCGCGAAGGGGTGGGTTTGATGATCTTTCAGACCAGATTAAAAATGCATACGTGGCACTGGTTCTGAACCACCCTTTCAGCTTCTCGAGCTTGATATTCTCTTATCTGATAAAGAATCTGGAGGCTAAGCGTAAAGAGGGTTTCTGCATGTACCCTACGTTTCTCCAAATGATCATTGATGAGAAGCTGCCCTTTCCTCCCAAGGTGAGCCGCGATGCTGTGGCGTTGGAGATTATGGATCATACAACCTTGGGTCGCAAGAAGGTGTAGAGGGGGAAGCAAGTCAAGCCCCCTATGAAGAGACTCTTTGGCCATCTCGCCAAGGTTGAGTACATGGCACCAGGGAGGCGTAAATGGTGCCATGCAGACAGTGATTCGGAGTTGAGCAACTTGTGCTCCTAGGTGATGATTCTGACGATGATGATAGCGGTGATGGTGAGATGCAGGGCCCACTCAATTAAGGGCCCCCACTGCTAATATAGCATCTCTAGCATCTACCCAAGGTGGGATAAAGACAGCAGGTTTCCATCAGGACTTCCAACCTCATAAGGAGGAGGAGTCGGATGAAGAGCTGTTGACTCGAACGGTGGGCAGCAAGGTGGTTGCCACCGAGCGAGGGATTAGGGCGGCTGGTGAGCACCCAGGAGGGTCTGGGGAGACTATGACTGATCAAATCTACACCCTAGATCAGCCCAACGTCCCAGGGGGATCATCCATCTCGAGGGGTTCGAGGAAGAAACGGATGGCTCAGCCTCACAAGATGCAGAACAAGAGGAGGAGGATGACGTTTATCACCACTACCACTACCACCACTCCACCTACTATAACCACTACCACCACTCCACCTATTACCACCACTACAACCATTCCACCTACCACAACTACCACTATTCCACCTACTACCACTTCAACTACCACAACTCCAACAGTTACACACTTCCCATCCACCACTACAGCTCATCCACAGCCACCCTCATCTATACCACCCTTACATCCACTACCACCACCACCACACACGTAGCAGGGACCTCATCTCATGTCCTGCGTATTTTTGGATCCTATTACCCATGTGTCGGGTTGGAGGAGCAGCTGGCTAACCTTAACCGGTTGGTGCTGAAGCTGCTGGCAATGAGTGAACAGCGAGCCTTTTAGCTTAATCAGCTGATGGAGCTCAATGTATCCCAAGCCCAAAAGATAAAGGCTCGGAGCCAATAGATTGAGGAGCTGCCTAAGACACATGCCTCATCCATTGAGAGGATTGAGGCTCAGAGCCAAGAGATCACAGACCTGTGAGAGATGTGTACATCCTTAGTACAGAGGATACATGATTTAGAGGCCTAGAACAAGAAGCTTATTCTGAGACAGAATAGAATCCAAAGATAAGCCTCTAAAGATCCGAGAGGGTGATGGAGATGATGATGACAGTGATGATGATGATGATGATGATGCAGATGATGATGATCATGGTGATGATACAGAGGGAGGTGATGATATCGGTGATGATGATGATGAAGAAGGAGATGCAGCTGCATCTACATCGGCCCAAGGTCAAGAGAGGCGCACAAAGAAAAATCAAGACCAGGGAGCCCTATCATCTTCTGATGCACCAGCCATTCAAGGGAAAAGTAATGTGTAGATATTTATGTACTTGAAATACAATTTGTAATTGAACTTTTGGATTAAAGTTATGTAATTAATGTTTGTATTTTTCATTGATGTTTACTGCTTTGATTATTAACTAATGGTTGATGTGTTACACGTTTTAAATCAAGCAAATTGAAATTTCAAGGAGATGAATATGATGTTGCACCCCTCGAACAGATCAAGACTCAACTCATGATGATTCTTGATCTACAGGGGATTGTCAAGAGATCGGTGAATTACACTCCTAAAGAAGGAGAGATAATTCATAATCTCACCGATGAGCAACTTGCTGAAATGTTCTGACTCAATCCTGATGAGATCGTGAAAGATGCTCCTACAGTCCATGTGGAAAGTGACGATGAGCTCAACGAAATTAATAAGATCGAGATTGAAGATGTCACGGACCAACATTATCCAGAGTACGCTGACAATGAGGGTAATGTCGTTCCCAATCTGGGCGACACTCTATCAGTGAAACTTTTGAGACTCTGGATAAATTGGAACAAGAGTCTGAAAAGAAAGAAGACAAGACCTAAGCCTCAGAAATTGATATAAATATTAGAAAGGCTGAATGGGCTACATGCTTTAAAGAGATAAGAGCCCAACAAAGTGCTCCCACGTCAACTGTCTACACCAAGCTTTACAAAGTGAAGAAACATCACAAGGTGTCGGGCAAAATCATCACATGGGCACATTTTGAAGATCTTAATATTTATGCAGTTAAATGTGAGAAGGGGATTGAGTACTTCAGGATCCCACACGATCTGAGGACTCTTCCTGGTTTTGAGCTTAACCAGTTAGCAAAGTTGAAATTGCTATACGCTGACCCACGTAAAATTCCAGGCTGGTTTGAAGCAGCTCTAAAGAGGGAGTACCACACCAGATGGGTTAACTTCTGACCTAAACAACCAATGAGGTATATCAAACGGTCTAAGGTTGATGCCATAACTGAAAAACCAAAAATAGTGCTGAAGTGGAGTCCTCCGCGCATAATGTCTAAGATCCCTCTACGGGAAATGCCACAGGACTTCACTCCACACTTCAAATTGTGGTACTATGATTGGAGAATAGGAGAGACAGTCATAGTATTGAACAAGAATGGTATTATGGAAACCATTAGGGTGTTTGACCCGATGTGGCTTACTAACTTGTCTGCCGATGATGTCTATACATTATACAAGTGGCAGTGTTCTATGTCTCAAAAGATATTGTACAAGCTCTACAATTTTAGAATGTGATATGAATCCGTTTTACGTTTGAGATACATGTAGGAGTCATAAGAGAAGAGAAGTACAATAAGTATGAGGAGCTTATGAAAGATCTAAAACATTAGATGAAACTAGATCCAAGGGGGAGTTGTAGATACATGTGTCCCTAGTTTCTGAACTTAATGTAAAATGTCTTTATTGTCTAACTCATATGTAATTGAACGGGTACTTAATGAAATACAATGTGTGGTTGTGCTTATAATGTTGAATATTTCATTGCTTGGTATGTAATAACGCTTATTGAACTAATTATATAGGTTTGTGGTTGGTTGCACAGATCTTATTAAATGATAATTCAGAAATATGTTAAACTTAATCGTGTGAAGTTTTCATGCGATTGGCTCATGCTAATGGACCATACGCATGAACAACTTCATGCTAATGAACCAGTCGTACGAATGAACTAGGAGACTGGATCAGTCACATGATTGTAACATGAGATTGACTCAGTCGCACGACTGAACACTCAGTGGAGCGAATGGATCAATCGCATGACTCAATCGTACGACTGAACCATGCAAATGGTCCAGTCGCACGATTGAGAAACCCTAACCTATAAATACCACTTAAATCGTGGAAAAAATGGGAGACTTTGAATATTTCGATACCTACACGTACCCTAGCCGTCCAGAGACCTCTAGGAACATTGTTCAACTTCATAGATTGCAGTAGATCGATGTAATCTAATCGTTCTTAACGTTTAGATTCAATCATTAATTGATTCTACGTGCGTTCTCACTCATTGAATCACCAATCAAAAAGGATTCTGCACTATTTGATTCGGTACACGTGTAAATCTGTTAGTATTCACTAGTACACGATCCTAACATTTTTTTATAAAATGAAATGGGGGGAACCCATTTCAAAAGAGGAATCAGCCGCCCTTAGTGGCCTTTTAGCTATCAATTTAGTATTGTTCTTTGCAAGGCTTTAGACATTCTTGCACTCTTCCATCTAGCCCACTCTATGACACCCAAAAAGGAAGTTCCTTTCCCTTCTTCAAAGCGGAAAATTCGTTTTGCAAAGCTCAAAAATCTGGGTTTGTTGGGCATTTCGGATTTTGCAAGAAGAGGGTCTTGTGTTTTTGTGTTCTTCTACCTAACAAGATTAGGTGTTTGCTAAGGCTTATGGGTATACAAGCTTGAGGAGTCCCATTTTGGAGTCTAGACATTCAAGAAGCAACCATCTAGTTTTCTCATCCTTACTACGCATCTTGTTCTTGAAGGTAGTTTCAAGAACACCCTATGGTGTTATTTTCATTTGATAGCATACTATTCTTACATATATATATTATATATATATATGATCCATGTTCTTGGGTTTTGTTTATGGTTTAAAATGGTACAAATTTCAGATTGTTAACCTCACATTAAACCCAATATCGCTGCGTTTTTATAGTTAAATGATTTAACTAACTTCGATTTACATGTTACAAAACCCACAATGGCATCTAGTGCAGCGTTATGCGTGGAAAATATGTGCAGAACAGAGTTCAGAAAACAGTTAGTTTTCAATGGACTGTTGACAACCAATTAGGCGCATGTTTTGTTTGGATGCTGAATCCTTATTTTCCACATTTAGGATCTTTACTGCTTTTAGTTAACCTTGAACGATTAACATCAAATGTTGATGTATTGTTGGACCAAACAATGGATAATGAGTTTTGGTTCATGTTGGCCAGAACATTAAGGTTTAAAAAGGGGTTAATTTGGTCCTTGCAAGATACATATTTTGGTGCATACATAGCATGACTATGTGTTTTGGATTTGGTTGTTGATTGGGTTTGTTATGTTGTTTTGGTTTGAAGGGTTGTACTTTTGGTTTGTATTTTGGGGTTGTAATTCATTTTTCATTGTTAGTACTAAATAGATTAGGTGATTTATTTATTAGAAAAAAAAGATTGTTAGCCGATATGATTTTGGTAAAAGAGAGCACAAGATGAAGACCCCAAAGAAGGACACAAAAGACAGGAAACTTGAGCATACTGTGGATGTGGGGATTCAAGTGGGAGTTCATGGACACCATTTTGATGTGTCATTGTAATCCTTAGGAAAACACCTTATGAAAAAACTTGTGATGGAAAACAAGTGTGGTAAACTACTGCTAGTTATGCACTATGTTTTCTTATGATTATGTGTTTGGTTGTGTGATGGATGCTGTTGTTTGATATTTGGATATGCATAACAAACCATTAAAACTTAACAAGTTGAAAATTGTTGGACCAAAAGAACCAATGAGCCAAGATCAGAAAACCTCTAAGTCCCACACGGTATCACAACAACTGCTGAAAGCCTCATCAGTAGTTTGACAAGTGCTGAAGACTTCAACAGCTGAAGATCAAGTGCTGAAGACCTTAACAGCTGAAGAACCAAAGTGCTGAAGTACAACAGCTGAAGAACACAAGTGCTGAAGCTGAAAGACCAAAGTACTGAAGTACAACAGCTGAAGAGTTCACAAGTGCTGAAGATCAACAACTGATGTACAAAGTCTGAAGACAAAGACTGAAGACATCAGCTGATGATATCTACTGAAGTCATCAGCTGATGAAACACCTGAAGGTCAAAGTCTGAAGATCAAGTACTGAAGCCTCAGTAGTTTGTCACAACTGCTGAAGAGTACTTCTTCAGTAGTTGTGATATCAGTAGTTTTATTTTCTATGTTTCAGTAGTTTTGTAAAACGACTGAAGAGCTTGTTCTTCAGTCGTTGTAGTTTCAGTAGTTTTATATTTTGTACTTAACTTGCTGATATGTTCTCAGTAGTTGTGAACATTTCAGTAGTTGTTAAGATTAGTTATTTCTGTATTGGATCTGCCAGTTGTCACTTTCCGTGATAACAGCAGTGACTGTTGCACTCTATATAAGGAGTGACAACCTATTGTAATCAGAGAGTGAAATGAGTAATTGAATGGAATGGATGATTGATTCGATTAGAAATATTCTACATCTATAAACATTCCTAGAAATCAGAAATACATATTCTCTCCCTATAACCGTATGCGGTCTTAATGCTTACAAATATCGATTGCTTGCTACAATTTGTCTAATTCGTGTTTGTATTCCGCTTTTATTCTGATACATCAAACTTGTGATCACTGATCCTGTCAAATGGTATCAGAGCAGGAATCATTGATCGATCTAATAATGATCATTGAAACTGCTATATCAAGATCCAAGTTTGATTGAATTAGCTTTTGTTTTTGCAAGAAACGGTTAGAGATTGATTTGTTTTTCTGTATTTCTGCTCATTCATCCTGAGATCTTTTCTTGGTTCTCATTGAGTTTGTTGTGGTTTGTCTAAAACTTTTTAAAACTTGAACTAAACTGTTTTTGAACTGAAAATGACCACTCCCTCCAATGATCCTCACAATACTGGTTCCTCAACAAGCCTCCTATGCTGGTTAGGAATGAGTATAAACATATGGCAAAGACGTATGCTCCATCACCTGTCTGTTAACAGCGCAGGGTGTGGACATCAGTGGTACATGGTCCACACAAGCCTATGGTGAATAACCGGAAACCAATCAAATGGTTCCGAAGAGGAGGGAGCAATACTCAGATGAGGATAAGAAGTTGCTTGAGATTGATGCAAAAGCCCATGGAATTCTGGCCATGGCTTTGCCCAATGAAATCTATTCTGGGCTAATGCATCATGAAACTGCCCATGACCTCTGGATTGCTTTGAAAGAACAATTTGGAGGAACAGATGAGGTCTTGGCAAATAATAGAGAAATTCTTGCCAACAATATGAGACATTCTCTCATAGAAAGGGTGAGACACTGACTCAACAATATGAGCGGTTTTCTTGTTTGATCTCTGAACTAAAAATGGTCAAACTTGAATACACCAATATTCAGATGAATAACAGATTTCTCAGATCACTGCCTGAGAGATGGGACACATATACTATTGTCCTACGCTCCAGTGCAAGTTTGGACAAACTATCTCTCACCCAACTCCATGGGAAATTGCTCACTTTTGAGAGAGAGATAGAACAGAAGAGAAAGCTGTCTTCATCTGGAAAGCTCACTGAAGACTTTATACAAGGCAACACTGCCTTGGTGGGTCATGAGTCAGAATATGCTTCATCTGAATGCCAGTATGATGAGCATATTAATTCTCTTCGAGCACTTCTAATTCTGCATTTGTAAGTGTTGATGGTCAGTTCACTGGGTGTAATAATGACAATCTATTTCATTATGGATGATCTCAAGGGGATTGCTGATGATGACTTAGAAGAGATGGATATTTTGAGCCAAATGGCCTTGATAAATATCAGATCTCAGAAGTTTACAAAAGAACTGGAAGAAAATTCCCAGGACTCTCTGGCAAAACCAAAGTTGGTTTTGACAAGAGCAAGTTGAGGTGTCACAAATGCCAACGGCTTGGACACTTTGCAAGAGAGTGTAGATCAACTGGATCTAACTCTACTGCACCCTTGTGACTTTTCTGGCAATAGTCAACAACACAGAGGGCAACATCCTGTCACATCTAGTCATCATCCTCAACAACAATCTCCGGCATATTTTGTTCCTCAGGGTCAAATGCCATATCAGTACCCTGGTTATTACATGCCACAGTCAAATCAAGTTCAAGTTCCTATGACACCACAACCTCATGCATTACCAGAACCTCAGCCTTCCCTATCTCATCAACAACTTCATCTCAACAACACAGCTTCTTCACCCCAGGAGTTGTTGACTGGAGCAGTTTACCAGATGACTTGTCTGGTCATGATCAACTGTTCTCAGGTGCTGGTCAACATGGTGGTGACAGTCCCTTTGGGAATCTAGCTCTTATGGCTTTGGAGTCTGCTGATACTTCATCTTCCAATGCCTCTACACCTCAGGTATCACAGGTATCCTCTGAGGCAAAAGCCAAATTATGTTCTGAACATGCACAGCATAGCGCTTGCTTTAGAGAAGCAAATGTAGCTTTAATTAATAGAACATTGAGCTAGAACAAATAATTTCCAAAAACAAAGCTGAGTTTGAGTTTGTGCTCAAAGATAAAAATGATGAGGTTTATAAACTGAATTGCAAATAATTGATGATAAGGCTAGAGAAGATGTACTTCTAGAGAAGTACAAAGATCTCAAAGAAACCCTTGCAGTTACCCAGGTCGAGTGTGATAGATGGGTACAATCATGCAAAGGGTTTGAAATGCTTCTTAGTAAGCAATCTGCTTCAAATGTGAAGTTTGGCATTGGCTACAATCACACTGCTCCACCTACAGATTTTACCCCAAGAGCAGAGGTAGAATCTGATGGTGAGAGTGATAACCAATCCATCAAATCATGTGATCTACCTTCTGATACAGCACAATCAGAAGTAGCAGTCAGCATCAAGTCCTCCTTGAACCTATCAGCTGATGTTGATGGTCCAAATGCTGACATTCACATGATCAATAAGTTGATCAACTCAGGAGTAATCCTGAAGGTCCTGAAAGGACTGGAGAGCAGGATTTAACACCTGAAGTTCAAACTTCAACTGCTGTCAGCACTGAAGAGAAGAAAACTGGCAGTAGAAAGAGTTTGAAGGCTACTAAAGAGGCTGTCAAGAAAGCAACCAATGCTTCCAAAGCATTGAAGAACAAGTCTTCTGTTGCTTCACCATCTTTAGTTGATGATCAACCTAAGATGAAGAAGAAACCATGTGAAATATGTGGTTTGTTCAATCATCTTACAGATGATTGTTGGTACAAAAGAGGTTCCAAACTCAACAAAAAGAAGAAATTAATGAGAAAATGGTAAAAATGAAAACTGAGTTTGAGACCACATTTGTATCAGCAACATCAAATCCTGTAACCCTTAAGTCCTTAAAGCAATCCAAAAGGAAGGAGGTTAAACAGGTGACAGCTGAGGGTGCTCAAAAGAAGAAGGTGCAACATAGGACCTTATCTAACTCCACTAGCAATGTGTCTGATGAGCTGAAAGCTTTATCACAAAATCAGACACAGCTGGTGATGATGGTACAACATCTGTTGGGTAGAGTTAACCAACTAGATTCTCCTATGTTGAAACCACAGAAAAGGAGGTCTAAGCCAAAGGACTCCTCTTCTACACCATCTTCTTCTTCTCAGGCTGTTGTTACAAATAAACATGTTAGTTTACCATCTATTGATGAGACCAGGCCCAAAACCAAAAAGGTTTGGGTCTCTAAAACTAACTGATTGTTTATTATTGCAGGGTTCTTCAACATGCCAAAGTAGCATCTGGTATGTAGACAGTGGGGGATCTATGCACATGACTGGGAACATCTCTCTTCTTCATGACTACTCTCAAGGAAAGAAGGGATTTGTCTCTTTTGGCAATGATGCTAGGGGTTACATCATCGGTAAGGGCTTTGTCTCCAATGGAGAAATCAAATTTGATGATGTTAATCATGTGGAAAATCTCAAGTACAACCTCTTGAGTGTCAGTCAAATGTGTGATAAAGGCCATGTTGCCCTTTTCACAAGTCAAAACTGTAGGATTCTGTCATCCAAAGTTTTGCACTTGATTGACAAGGTGTTGGATGATCACACTCTCCTGAAAGCCAACAGGACAGGAAGAGTGTATGCCTTAGATCTCTCTAAGAAGATAGATCTCAAAGGCAATCCTTGCCTATTTTCCAAAGCCTCTTTTCAAGAATCTAAACTGTGGCACAGGAGGCTTGGTCATGTCAATCTCAAAAACATGAATCAGCTTAGCCACAATAGTTTAGTCAGAGCTTACCAATAAAGGAGTTCCACTGTGATGAAACATGCACTGCTTGTTTAAAAGGAAAACAGCACAAGGTCTCATTTCCTCCTATTGAAGTGTCCAAGTCCACTGCCTGCTTGCAATTACTGCATATGGATCTATTTGGTCCTGTGAGAGTAATGAGCATGGCAAAGAAGAAATACTGTCTGGTAATTGTGGATGATTACTCCAGATTTGTATGGACTTTCTTTCTACATTCAAAGGATGAGGCTGCTCAGAAGATTATCCACTTTGTGCTGTACATTGAGAAGCAGTATTCCCTTCCAGTCAAGTGTATTAGGAGTGATAATGGAACTGAGTTCAGAAATCATACACTTGATGACTTCTATCTTTCAAAGGGAATCAAAAGGCAGTTCAGCATTCCAAGGACTCCAGAACAAAATGGAGTAGTGGAGAGAAAGAACAGGACCCTCATTGAAGCTGCAAGGTCCATGCTGGCTGACTCAGGTTTGCCATTGACCTTTTGGGCCGAAGCTGTCAACACAGCTTGTTATGTGCAAAATAGAGTTTTAGTAAATCAGAGGTTGATGAAGACTCCATATGAAGTTCTCCATCATTTGGCTCCTCTGATTTCATTTTTCAAAGCATTTGGGTGTCCCTGTTTTATTCTCAACACAAAGGATCAACTCCACAAATTTGATCCTAAGGTGGATGCAGGATACTTTGTTGGTTATTCATCTACTTGCAAGGCATACAGAGTCTTCAACTGCAGAACAAAGATGGTTGAAGAAACTCTACATGTTAAGTTTAATGAATCTCCAAAGGACAAGATTCCACAAAGTCCTGTGGAGTTATTTGATTTGGACATACTGCAATATGTTCCTTATCAAACTCCTGCTGTTGCTCCTGTCAACAGTTCACCACCTGGTGGTACTGCTGATGATGATGATGATTGCAGTACTCACCTCTTCAGGTTTAGTGATCAGCTGCCTGACTCAACTAGACCTGATGTTCCTGTAGCGCCAGTAGCACCATCCACAACAAATGCTGATGAGATTTCTTCGAATTCAACTTCCTTTGAATTACCATCCACTGATTGGTTTCAAGGAAATGATTCACCATCACCATCTGTTGCTGCTGAACCGGCTACAAACACTTGCACAGATCTCATTGTGTATCAAGATCTGAAGAATCACCCTATGTCTCAAATCATTGGTGATATCACTGCTGGAGTATCAACAAGAAGTCAATTGTCAAATTTCTGCTTCTATGCTCTCTTCATCAGTCAGCAAGAGCCAAAGAATTATCACATTGCTTTAAAGGACAATGGATGGGTTGATGCCATGCAGCTTGAGCTTCTTCAGTTCAAGAAACAGCAAGTGTGGGAACTGGTTCCTCTACCTCCAGGTAAGTGTGCAATAGGCACTAAATGGGTGTTTAGGAACAAAACTGATGAAAATGGGCTTATTGTTAAGAACAAGGCCAGACTGGTTGTTCAGGGGTTTGCACAAGAAGAAGGTATTGATTATGATGAAACCTTTGCCCCTGTAGCCAGACTGGAAGCAATTCGATTGTTTTTAGCTTATGCTGCTTATCAAAAACTTAAAGTCTTTCAAATGGATGTCAAAAGTGCATTTTTGTATGGAAAAGTTAAAGAAGAGGTTTATGTATGTCAACCTCCAGGCTTTGAGGACAATAAACATCCTAATTGGGTGTATAAGCTTGATAAAGCTCTTTATGGGTTAAAACAAGCTCCCAGAGCCTGGTATGAGACATTATCAAACTTTCTTCTGGAAAACAATTTCACTAGAGGCTCCATAGACAAGACTTTATTATTAAGAAAGCTGGGCAGCATAATCTACTTGTTCAAATTTATGTAGATGATATCATTTTTGCATCCTCTGATCCAAAGTTGTGTGATGCCTTTACAAAGTTGATGCAACAGAAGTTTGAAATGAGTGCCATGGGAGAATTACAGTTCTTTCTGGGGTTGCAAATCAAACAAAAGGCTGATGGAATTTTTATTCATCAATCCAAATATACAAAAGATCTTTTGCAAAAGTTTGATTTACAAAACTGTAAGCCCTGTTCTACTCCCATGAGAGCAGCACCACACAACTGGACTCAGATCAGAAAGGTAAAGTGGTTGATGAAACACTTTACAGATGTATGATTGGGTCCTTGATGTATTTAACAGCTTCTAGACCAGATATTATGTTTGCTACATGTGTTTGTGCTAGATTTCAGGCTGCACCTAAAGAGTCTCATCTGATTGCAGTCAAGAGGATCTTTAGATATCTGCAAGGCACTCCATCTCTAGGTTTATGGTATTCTACCAGACATTCTGGTAAATTAGTTGCTTTTTCTGACAGTGACTATGCAGGGTGTAAGTTGACCAGGAAATCAACTTCTGGTGGATGTCAATTCCTAGGCAACTGCTTGATCTTGGCAGAGCAAGAAACAGACCTCAGTTGCTACATCCACTGCGGAAGCAGAGTACATTGCTGCTGCAAGCTGTACATCTCAGGTACTCTGGCTTCAAAACCAACTTTTGGATTATGGCATTACAGAGACTAAGACTCCATTGTTAATGGATAGTGCTTCAGCTCTTTGCATTGTCAAAAATCCAGTCCAGCACTCTAGGACCAAACATATAGAGATCAGACATCATTTATAAGGGATTGTTTTGAAAAAGGTCTGATTGATCCTAAGTTTGTGCCTAGTGCTGATGAGCTTGCAGACATTTTTACTAAGCCTTTGGATAGTTCAACTTTCCAAAACCTGGTGTTAAGGCTTGGTATGCTGCAGCTAGAATAGGTGACAACTACTGATCTCTGATCTCAGTATTCATACTGATGATCATGAGTACTGTCACATATAAGTACTGATGAGCTCTTTTAACCTCAGTAGTTTTATAACTACTGAAGGCTAAATGTCTCACAAGTACTGAAGTACATCTGTTCGAAACTACTGATGTAGTTACAACTACTGATGCAGTCATAACTACTGCAATCAGTAAAAACAGATAAGTACTGATGTCCTATGAAACAACTGAAATCAGCCATAAAGACTGATGAATGTGTTGAGGACAGTTTGAAACAGCTGAAAAGCTAAGAATTGACGAAAACAGCTGAAGAGAACTTTCTCTTCAGTCGTTTGTACAACTGCTGTTTCATTTTAAACAACTGAAGCAAAACCACGTCTTCAGTAGTTTTATAACTACTGATGACTAATACCAAGTCTTCAGTTGTTTACAACAGCTGATGACAAAACCACTGTCTTCAGTAGTTTCATAACTACTGATGACAAACACCATGTCCTCAGTTGTTTCAATCATCTGAAGTCAAAACCACGGTCTTCAGTAGTTTTCTAACTGATGCCTAACACCACGACTTCAGCTGTTTCAACGTCTGAAAGGATAATACCATGTCAACGGTCGTTTAAAACTACTGATGACTAACACCACATCCTTCAGTCGTTTCCTCACCCGTACCCTATAAATACCCTTAACCTGAGCTCTCCATGCTTCATCTTCTTCAAACCTAACGTTCCTCTCCCAAACTTCCTTCTCCATGGCGTCTATGCAAATTAAACCGCGACACAACTGTGTTGCCTACCTCACAAAATCGCCGATCTGGACTAAGTTCGATACTGCTATCGATCTTATGGTTCAGTCCCAATACAACAAGGCATTCCTTCTGAACCCCGTCTTACATGCCGAATCCTTGAACCAATTTTGGATGAACGTTACTGTTACAACTGAGGAGAGCAACACACGATCCCTCCGGTCAGTCGTCAACAACAAAGAAGTAGTCATTACTCCTGCAACAATCCGTAAAATTCTTCAACTGAGTGATGCTACCTCTCCTGCTGGATATCCGAAGGGCACCATAGATCTATCATTTGCTCAGCATGGATATCAAGGTGATCTCAGTGCCACCACCATCATGAAGAAACACTTTAATGACGCTGAGCGCCTGATTTTTCACATGGTCAATGTATGTTTGGCCCCTAAGACGTCGTCTTGGGATCAAATGTCCACCAAATGGCAGCAGGTAATGTATTCTATCCTTGAGCAACAACCACTGAACTTTTCAGAATTAATATTTTCAGAGCTCAAAGATATGGCTCAAAAACTAACTGCCAACCGTTGGATACTCTATCCACGGTTCATAATGGCCATTATTATAGACCAGCTTAATGCTGAGGGACTTGTTGGCTTGGGAGTCCCTGCTACGGCTGTTCTGCCAGAAGTATACTCCCGGCACAACTCTGACCGGACACTCAAACTGGCTGCCAAGCTGCGAAAACCCACGCAGCTGGAACCCACAGCCACCACCTCCAAATCCAATGTCCCCACCAAACCCACCAAAAAGAAACCCAAATGGCTACTCAGGGAATTGAGTCCCCTGAGGATGCTCTGCACCACAAACGCAGATATATCCACTAGTCCAAACCCCTAGTGGATACAATGACTCTTCCAGCCACAGCCGCTCAGGCTTCCTCTCAACAGGACCTGCAGCAACCCAAGGGGCACCTACTTATCTGGGATCTTACTCACTTGAGGAGATTGCCATTGAAGAGCACCATCCACCCCAGGTGCACACTGCTTCTACCCCTTACCCCAAACAACCGCCCCTCACAGCCCAACTTTAATAGTTGCACAAGTGCTGACTCAATTGCACTCCTCACCCCCTCCCCAGAAACCACTTACTACTGGGAATTCCTCTACAATTGAGGGGGAGGAACACAGTGCACCTGAGAACCCACAGCACAGGGGTTTCCCAATTCTATCTCCTGGTGTAGACAAGGAGCTTAGAATATCTAGTGAGGCTGCCACCTCCTGACTCAGCACATGACCAGAGTGAGGCTGGTAACATTGCTAAGACCTCCCTAGAGGCAACAGCTGATGATGGACATTGTCCTGAGGCTGGAAGTCCCCAGTACCAAGCACAAGGGGCACATGCACCAACTGGTCTACACCCAGTGCATGTAAATCCTGCTCTAAGCAGGAGGTCAGGTGATTCAGTATCAACTGATGATGACCTGAGCTTCTTCTATGATGTAGTTGCTCAAAATACCATTCTAGAGGATGAGGTTAGCAGACTCAAAGAGCTGCTGGCCAAGATGTCTCAGGATGCAAGTCCATCTGCCACCATCATACACCACAGATGGCACCTTCCCTTGAAGGTTTCCAAACACAGAGCCACCCCAAAATCAACCACCTGCCTCTGCTTCAGGCCCTACTTCTCAGGAACAGAACCCTCCTGAGCAAATAGGTGCTGTACTCCAAAATTCCCTCCCTCTCATCACCCCCATAATCACTGATATAGTGATCAAAGCCCTTGATGAGAGGCTTTCCTCACATTACAGCCCCTGGTTGATGCTGCTGTCCAAAAGACTCTTTCTGCGGTACCAAACCCTTCCTCCAATGCAACCAAAAAGGGGGGAGAGTACTGCAGTGAAAGAAAGGAAGAGGAAAAGATGAGGAAAAGGAAGAGAAGCAAGTCAAGAGGAGGAAAGAAAAAGCAACCTCTGCTCACTACAAGCGAAAGAAGAAGTGCTGATGATCACACTGCTGAAGACAAATCCTTGGAGGAGCTGGTCAAAGAAGCTGACACCACACACAGCCGCTCCATGGATAAAATAATTGAACAACTCTTCAGGCAGGGGTTTGACACAGCCACACTGGATAGTGAGATCAGAAGGTTAGAAGTACAAGAGATACAACCCGATGGGCAGGGTATGATGCTCTTGAGAAAGAGAGGTTGGAAATAATGATCCGCTTTATTGCAAAATACTTGGAAGATCATTAATGGAGATCGCGCGCATGGACAGGGACAGCATTCTGGCTATAGCCACCAGAATCTGTCTGTCTGAGCAATTCAACAAAGGGATATTGTGGAAGCCCTTGATGAGGGGGAGCTGGTAAAAGGTTAGAGATGGCTAAACTCACAAAGGCGAAGTAACTACAAGGATGCTAGATCAACCTTCCCTTCCACCCACTCAAACAGATCCTATCCCTCAAATCTCCCAACCAACCTCTAAGCCAAAATCCAAACATCCTCATTCTTCAAAACCAATTCCTTCACCAACCCAACCATCATCCAGTGATGTACCCCGAAGGAGGAGAAGGGTGCTGAGGATGGAAGAAGAAGAAGAAGAAGAGGATGAAGATGATAGTCTGCCACTCTCTGCTGTTCTGAAGCTACCAAAACCCCGAAGTCAACCCATGATCACACCTGACTCTCAAAGGGAAATGGTCAGAGTCAAGATAGAAGAAGAAGAACAGCAGAAACAGCACGATGAGCAACTGTTGAAGATGGTTGACAAGGAATTTCCTCAGTCATCATCTATTCAAGCCATGAAAGGGCATGCTCAAAGGCTGTACACTCTCAGGCACACCTTTCAGTATCAGAAGGAGAGAGTGAGAGTATGGCCAGACCCCAGGGTGAGTTCTAGAATCCATAAAAGAACTATCCCACACAGATACAACGGCCAGGTACGAAAAACAATAGAATCTACCATCATGTTGGCCGTTGTAGTCTCACCTTGGGAAATCATTGATGAATTCAAGAAAGCTCACCAAGCAAAGAAGACACCTCAAGCCTTACTAGAAAACAAGATGATTAAGAAGGGGTTGTTATATAAAAAGCTTGAAGACATCCAAAAGAATGAGCTCCAGTTACTCCTGAAGGCAACCATCCTGATGAATTTGTATATAGGGAGGTAACTACGGTGGAGCTGAAAAATGGCAGGACCATGAAGTACTTATCAGAGTACTATGGTCCAGAGTTCTTCTTCGAAGGAGGAGCAGAAGAACTCTCTCAAGAGGAACAAGTTGTTCTCCTTGAGGCCTATGTTCGTGAGTCATACAGACTCATTATGGGGAAGTAAATCTCATGAATGGGATAACAACTCTGTGTCCAGTTCCCCAAAACAGAGTTCCCATTCATACTCTGCCAAACAAATATTTGAGATTCTTCCAGGCCGGAGCTTACATGGGTCATCTTCTCACTGATCAAGAAGGAAAAAGACCAACATTTTGCCATCAATAAGTGGGAGTATAAATAAGTTAGAGGTTTTGGCTGCATTGGTTCGGGGAGTTGTTGGACCAAAAGAACCAATGAGCCAAGATCAGAAAACCTCTAAGTCCCACACGGTATCACAACAACTGCTGAAAGCCTCATCAGTAGTTTGACAAGTGCTGAAGACTTCAACAGCTGAAGATCAAGTGCTGAAGACCTTAACAGCTGAAGAACCAAAGTGCTGAAGTACAACAGCTGAAGAACACAAGTGCTGAAGCTGAAAGACCAAAGTACTGAAGTACAACAGCTGAAGAGTTCACAAGTGCTGAAATCAACAACTGATGTACAAAGTCTGAAGACAAAGACTGAAGACATCAGCTGATGATATCTACTGAAGTCATCAGCTGATGAAACACCTGAAGGTCAAAGTCTGAAGATCAAGTACTGAAGCCTCAGTAGTTTGTCACAACTGCTGAAGAGTACTCTTCAGTAGTTGTGATATCAGTAGTTTTATTTTTATGTTTCAGTAGTTTTGTAAAACGACTGAAGAGCTTGTTCTTCAGTCGTTGTAGTTTCAGTAGTTTTATATTTTGTACTTAACTTGCTGATATGTTCTCAGTAGTTGTGAACATTTCAGTAGTTTGTTAAGAATTAGTTATTTCTGTATTGGATCTGCCAGTTGTCACTTTCCGTGACAACAGCAGTGACTGTTGCACTCTATATAAGGAGTGACACCTATTGTAATCAGAGAGTGAAATGAGTAATTGAATGGAATGGATGATTGATTCGATTAGAAATATTCTACATCTATAAACATTCCTAGAAATCAGAAATACATATTCTCTCCTATAACCGTATGCGGTCTTAATGCTTACAATATCGATTGCTTGCTACAATTTGTCTAATTCGTGTTTGTATTCCGCTGCTTTATATTCTGATACATCAAACTTGTGATCACTGATCCTGTCAAAAATTGATGGTTCTATTATTACGTGATTAAAAATGTTATTAAAAGGCTATTGATTTTTAATAAAAGGGGTTTTATTAAAAAGTGAACCTAGGGGTACCTTGTATTGAAAGCATGCAAATTAAGGACATAGAGTTTTCTAGCTAGTATTATGAAAACTTAAAATTTCTTTATAAACAGTTAAACACCGTCCTTTTGCACAACAATTGACTCACTGGAAACTCTAATGGGATAAGGTCACTTAACCATTTTGAGGGAATTGTGATTTGAGATGGATACCATTTTTGTGGGATAAAGGTCACCTAACCCATTATGTTGGAAAACACACATGTGTGTGCAAGTAGGGTAACTTGATTTAAAAACCATGTTAAATGGATCACCTACAATATGGTTTACAATGGTGTGATGGGATAAAGTGCCGACTATACATAGGTGTTTAAAGTCGATCCGATGTGCCTCTAGAAGTTACAAAGGGTTGCACATGTCAAACTTTGACTACCTTGTTAATTTAAATAATGGGATAAAGGTCACTAACCACTATTAAATGTAACTTTGGATTCTAGAATTTTAATTTGTGTAAGACATTGAAAGGGGGCTTTAATTATTAAAATATGAACAATATCGAAAATACTAAAATTAACTTTGTTAAATTTTGTAGATAGCCACCAACAATAATGAAAAAATGATATATTTGCTCACCCACTATTACTTAGGACCATTTTCCAAAAGGAGCGTCTAAACCATAGCAACTTTATTGATTGATTTTGAAACTTGAGAATATTCTCAAGCAAGAGAAACGATCATATATTTTAGACGATTGATTCCCGATCAACCTATTGAGGAGGATGAGGAGGCCTAAATAATTGGGTGAAATACACTAAGGACTCGGTCCAAGTGACTTGCCTCATGTTGCAAGTATGACTCCGATCTCCAAAAGAAGTATGAACATCATGGAGCATACGACATTATAACCCAGTTTAAGGAAACGTTCCAACAACAAGCAAGGGTAGAGCGCTTCGAAAGGGTTCAAGAACTCCATGCAAGTCGTATGGATAACACCCAATCTGTTTCATCTTATGTACTTAAGATGAAAAGCCACATCGACCGCCTCGAAAGGCTGAATTGTCCTGTCTCGAAAGAGTGGGCTACGGATTTGATCCTTAACTCTTTGTCAAAAAGGTTTGCCAACTTTGTCATGAATTATAACATGAACGGGTAGGACAAGAACATAAGTGAACTTCGCTATATACTCAAAAATACCGAGGCGGCCATGGGTAAAAGGGTTTTACCCGTTCTCACCATCAATGAAGGTGGAAACAAGAAGAGGCCTCACCCCGCACCAAGGCAAATGTTGCCAACGGTAAGGGACACGTTAGGGGAAAGGGAAAGGGTGGTAATAGTGCCACCACCAAACTAGTGGAGAAGAAGTAAAAGGTTGCTTTGAATGACCCATGCTTTAAGTGTGGGGAGATTGGACATTGGGTAAGAAATTGCCAGTCCATCTCAAAAAGTTGCAAGCTAAGAGGGATGCCAGGAAAACCTAAGGTACAATTTTCATGATTCATACTAATCTAAATTTAATATCCTCTAACACATGGGTATGGATACCGGATGTGGAACTCACATTTGCAACTTATTGGAGGGGTTCAAAAGAATAAGGACTTCAAGAAAGGGATGTTGCCTCTACATGGGGAATGGGGCAAAAGTTCAAGTTGAAGGACGAGGGGACTACATCTTAAAGCTTCCAAATGGTTTGAAAGCATTTTGAACAATATTTTGTATGTTGTTAGTTTGACTAGGAAATTATTTCTGTTGCCCAATTAAGATAATATGGTTATGATTTAACATTTATTGAAAATGAAATTCATATTTCTTTAAATGGCATATTTTATTTTAAAGCTATATTCTAGTAATGGTATTTATGAATTGGTTGGTGAAACACATTATATGATAGCTGATTGTACCAACCACCCCTAAGAAACTCAACTTGGATTTGAGTGATACCTATCTTTGGCATTGCCGTCTTGGTCATATAAACAAGTAGCACATACAAACACTTCAAAAGAACGATCTTTTAAAAGCAAGTGAATATGATTCTTTGATGTATGTGAATCTTGTTTACAAGGGTAAAAGATTTATTTGGCATCATACATTCGGATGTATGTGGTTCTTTTAAGCCAATGAATAGGTACCATGAAAGATACTTCATTACCTTTACCGACGACTATAGTAGATATGGTTATGTATACTTGTTAAGACACAAATATGAAGCTTTTAAAATTTTCAAAATCTTCGAAAATGAAGTAGAAAATTAACTCAACAAGAAAATAAAAATTCTCCTCACCGATAGAGGAGGTGAATACCTAAGTGATGCTTTTAGAGATCATATTAGAAGTTGTGGTATTGTCTCACAACTATCTCCACCTGGAACACCACAACACAATGGTATGTCCAAGAGGAGAAATCGAACTCTATTGGATATGGTTCCATCTATGATGGCTAGACGCTCATTAATTCTTTCATTTTGGGGTTTCGCTTTGCTCTCTACGGCCCATATCTTGAATATGGCCCCAACCAGGAAAGTGGAAATGACACCTTTTGAAATATGGCATGGAAGGGTTCCATCACTATCATTTTTAAGGGCATGGGGTTGTGAGGCTTATGTTAAGACTCCCACCTTAAACAAGTTAGAAAGTCACTCCACTAAATGTATCCTCATTGGATATCGTAGAGATTCTATGGGATATTATTTCTATGATCCATCGGAACAAAAGGAGTTTGTTGCCAACAATGCTGAGTTCTTAGAAGCTAAGTACCTTACGGAAGGAACTAGTAGTAGAATTGTGGATCTTAAGGAGGATCAAGAACCACAAACCGGTACACGATTGGTTGACACTAGCACTCAACATCAGGATGTTGAAAATGATCAAGTGGTTGATCAATATACATAAAACGTTCACAGATCTGGTGAAGAATTAGTAATCCACCTGAAAGATATGTATTTTCATAGTTGGATGCTATGTGGTAGATTCCGATGAACCACACTTATCGTGATGCAATGTCCAATAGGATTGTGACAAATGGCTTGAAGCCATGCACATTAAGATGCAATCCATGTATGACAACCAAGTATGGGACTTGGTTGAACCACCTCTTAACTCCAAGATAATGGAAGTAAGTGGGTATTCAAGAAGAAAACCGATATGCATGGATACTTGGATACTTATAAAGTTACACTTGTAGCAAAAGGTTTCACTCAAACTCAAGGGTTGATTATGATGAGACCATCTCAACGGTTGCAATCCTAAAGTCTATTAGGATATTATTTGCCATAGCTTCTCATTATGATTATGAGATTTGGCAAATGAATGTCAAAACCGCTTTTCTAAATGGATATCTTGAGGAAGATGTCTATATGGTTCAGCCTGAAGGTTTTGTCCATCCAAAGCATCCTAACAAAGTATGCAAGTTGAAGAAATCAATCTATGGATTGAAGCAATCATCAAGAAGTTGGAATCACCATTTTGATGAATAGATAATCAAATTTGGGTTCATAAAAACGCTGATGAAGCATGTGTATATAAGAAAACTAGTGGGAACATCATAACTTTCCTAGTATTGTATGTCGATGACATCTTACTATTTGGAAATGACATTCCAACCATGGAAGGTGTAAAAGCCTGGCTTGGAAGCTATTTATCCATTAAGGATCTTGGTGAAGCCGCCTATATTTCGGGGACAAATACCTATTGGGATAGATAAGGCGATTGATATATTTGAATCAAAGTGCATACATTGATAAGATCTTGAAAAGGTTCAGGATGGAAAACTCTAAGAAAGGTACTGTACTGATTCAAAGAGGAACTATATTGAGACTCAAGTCCAAGCTCAAAGGATGAGCAAGGCAAAATGAAAGGAATATCGTATGCGTGCTGCTATAGGATCCATCATGTATGCAATGATATGCACTAGGCCGTACGTGCCCGCCTGAGCATGACAAGCCAATACCAACAAAATTCTAGAAATAGTCATTGGATGGCAATTAAGAACATACTTACATTCGTAAGGAAGGACCGAAGAAATGTTCCTATTATAGGATCTAGTGAGGAGGAACTCGTAGTAAGGGTTACACTGATGCGAGTTTCAAAACTGATCGGGATGATTCACGATCACAATCGGGTTACATTTTCATCTTGAATGGAGGAGCAATTTCTTGGAAGAGCTCTAACCAAGATGTGGTGGCATTGTTAACTATAGAGTCAGAATACATCACCGCTTCATTAGAAGCTCAGGAAGCTGCATGGTTAAAGAAATTCATTGCGATCTAGGGGTGGTCCCTTCCATTCAAGACCCCCTAGAAATTCTTTGTGATAACGATTGTGCGATTGCTCAAATCAAGGAACCCCGTGCACATCAAAAGACTAGGCACATTGAATGTGTTCGATCCTGTATGCCCAAGACACATAGAACATTGATGTGGTTAGTACGTCATGATCCAAGTCTGGTCATACCCAATAACAAGCTTAGCAAACACCAATAATATTTGATTGATGATATGATCATGCAATTAAAAAATGCACCTAATTAGAAAATGGGTTTTTAATTTAAAGAAATGAGAGATAGAACAAATTATATGGATAATTTGTTCATGAATTATTATTATTCACATTGTTATTTAAATGGTTAATAACAACAAATAATATGTGTACTTATGTTATATAATCAAAAGGGTTTTATTATATAACATGTTAACATCTTAATGTGTTAGTTGTTTTAATTATTTTAGATTGTATGAGTTATATAATTAAAAGGTTAGTTATATATCTTATCAATTAACTAATAACAATATAATATATACTTATGTTATTTAACTAAAAGGCTTAGTTATATAACTTCTACACACCTTTTTTAAATATGTAACATGACCTCACCACTTCTAATGTGTTACAAAGTAATTCAAATGGGAGGGAATATGGTTTTGAATCCAGATTTTCGGCCCCTTTAGGTTGTATGGCCTTCCCCATTTGTCTTGAAAAAGGTAAACTCATTATGATAGTGGTTGAGTGCAAGTCTTAATATCCTATCTCTCTCTCATTTTCACAAATGAACTTCTAGAGAAAACTCCATATGCTCTCTATTTTCACTGCTGAAGAAGGTGTTTTAGAACTCCTTTTGGTCGTTTCTTGGGTCCTCTCATGACTCAAGTTATGCTCCTTCATTTGTGCAAGAAAGGAAAAAGGATTTCCTCTCTTCTCCCAAAATTCTCACGGCTGAAAACGGTTTTCAGCCGGCCTTTGGGCGTTTTGGTGGTTGAAATCCTAGCAAGCATGATGTTTTCTTAGAGGCTTGTGGGTATGGACACTTGAGGACTTCTACCCGTGAAGTCTTGGCCCGTTTCAGACTCATTTCTGCCTTCTCTTTGGTCGTTTTTGACAGCATCAAGAAAGGTAGTATTATGGTATGATAATGTCATGTTTTTGGGTGTTCTTGTTCATATTGTATGCTTGCTTTTCACATAATAAAGATCCTTTTGTCTATGGGTTTGTTGGTTTTCACATGATAATGGTAATTTTCAGAAACTTTAACATGTTTAAAGTAGTATATTCCGCTGCGTTGCATATGTTTAAATGGTTAAACAAGTTGTAAATGGTCCAACAAACCCCTTCAATGGCATGTAGTGCCGGTTATGTGCAAACTAGCATCATTATCCTTGTAAAATCGGTTTTAAAGGATGTTTATCAACTCACTAGAGGCTGATTTTGGTTGTTTTAATAAAACCCATGTCTTTCAAAGTTATATCTTCATGCTTATGAATAAACTTTGAAAGATAGGAATGTCAATTGGTTGATATGTTTTGGTTATTGTTTGTTTGGACAAACAAACCCTAATTTTCAGTTTATGTTAGCTGAAAATTTGGGGTTTGATGGGGTTTATTTTATTTGTTGAATGATGTTTATGATTGTTCATTTGATGGTGCATAACCTAGCTTAGAACTTGTGTTGTTTTGGTTTGGTTTCATGTTTGTTTTGGTTTTTTTCTTCAATTGGGTTGTAAGTTTTGTGCTTGTAATTTATCTATTTATTCATTGGGATGTAATAATAGATTAGGAGTGTTTCTCTTTTACTAGAAAATATGCATTAGGATATTATTATGTAAAAGATGCTGCCCGGGAAGGAAGCACAAAAGGAAGACACAAAGTGGACTTGAAGCATACGGATGCGACATCAAGTGGGAGATCCACTGTGATCTCAATTTTGTGTTGTTGATAACCCTTAGGAAAGACCTAATGACCACACTTGTGATGGCAAACAAGTGTGGTGACAATAGTAGCTATGGTTATGCACATGTGGTTGTTTATATTATGCTTGTTTGATTGTGATTTTGTGAATGATTGTGTGATATTTGGATATGATAAACAATCTTAATAAAAATGATCTTAACAAGCTAATATAAAAATGGCTCTTAATCATTAAGTGATAATAAATGGTTATTAAAAGGATTAATGATTTCATAATAAAATGGGTTTTATTAAAAGAACCATAGGTTACCAAGTATTTGTAAGCATGCAATTACAAGGTACATAGAGTTTTCAAAGTCTAGAATTAATGGAAACTTAAATCCCTTTGGTAACAAGTCTATCACCATCCTTTTAACACGACACACGAATCACTTGGGAACTATTGTTGGGATAAAGGTCACCTAACCAGTTGTAGGGAACTTGTATCTTTGAGGTGAGTCTAACGTACTTGTGGGATAAAGGTCACCTAACCGCTTGTATGTGAAAACTCACACGTGTGTGTAAGTAGGACGACTTGAATTAAAAACCATGTGATTAGGGTCACCAAAGCATGGCGTACAATGGTGTTGATCGGATTAAACAAGCCGACTAAACATATGATGTTTAACCGATCCAATAAGACTAGCAGTTGCAATAGGTTGCAATAGGTTGCAATTTTGAACTGTTGACTACCTTGTTAATTTAAATAATGGGATAAAGGTCAACTAACCATCGTTTAAATGTACCGTTGGATTCTAGATTTTAATTGTTAATTGTCTATGAGACATTTAAGGGTATTAACGACTAAAATAAATTTACAAAATACTAAAATGAACTTTGTCAATTATTGTAGTGATGACCGTTAACTATAACGGTACCACCCCGATCGTCCCTTCCCTTTCACTGAGATCTATTCCCGAGAGGGATCGTCCTAACCATAATTACCTTATGGACTTAATTTCGAAACTTGAGAATCGTTCTTAAGAATGAGTAAAGGCCTATGTCCTTGACGATTCCATACCTCACCAACCAACGTTGTTGATGTTAAGGCTTTTTGACGATTGGCTTAGGCACACTAAGGATTTTGTGCAAGTATCCTACCTCATGTTGGGAATATGATTCCCGAACTCCAAAAGGGTTTGGAGCATCATGGGGCATATGACATGATAATCTAGTTGAAGGAAATGTTCCTTAAACAAACTTTAGTAGATTGCTTCGAAACGATTCGAGCACTTTATGCATGTCACATGGAAGAAACCCAATCGACATCATCTTATATATTCTTAAGATGAAAAGCCACATTGATAGCCTCAAGATGCTTAACTATCCTGTCTCAAAGTATTTGGCCAAGGATTTGATCCTTGATTGCATAACTAAAGGTTTGAGACATTCATAATAAACTGTAATATGAACGGGTGGGACAAGAGCATCGGTGAACTTCACGCAATGCTCGAAGCAACCAAGGCAGGGATGGGTAGAGAGGTTCTACCTATTCTCTCGATCAATGAGGGAGGCTATAAGAAATGGCCAATCCTGATCCTAAGGCAATTATTGCCAAAGGAAAGGAATACATCAAAGAAAAGGTTAAAGTGAAACCTCGAAAAACCTAAGCTTATGAAGCCTAAGGTAACGAAGAACGATCCATGCTTTGAGTATGGAGAGATAGGACAATGAAAAGGAATTTTCCCTCCAACCTCAAGGAGTTGAAAGACAAGAGGGATGTTGGGCAAACCTCAAATACAATTTCCATGATTCACACATTGTATTAAATGTCATTTCTTCAAACACATGGGTATTGGATACCGGATGTGAGACTCATACTTGCAATTGTTGCAAAGGGGTTCAAAAGAAATGTGCGCTTCAAGGAGGGAAACTCTATTTTGAGACTTTCAAATGGTTTGGAAGTTGTTCTCAAAACATTTTGTATGTACGTAGTTTGACTAGGAACATAATTAATGTTTCCTATTAAAACAATATGATCATGATTTAAAGTTTGTAAATAATAGTATTAAGTTTTATGAATGATGTATTTCATTTTAAGGATATGCCTTTTTCATGATATCCATGAATTGGTTCATGATAATTCATCCTATAATAACTCATTATACACATTAAGCACCAAGAAACGTAAAATGGGTTTAAGTTATTATTATCTTTGACATTGTCATCTTGGTCACATAAACAAGAATTGGATTCAAACACTTCAAAAGAATGGTCTTTTGGAAACAAATGACAACGTTTCATTTGATAAGTGTGAACCAAAAGACTTATTAGGAATGATACATTTGGATGTATGTGGTCCTTTTAAGACAATGACAAAGATTGGTGAAAGATAATTCATTACTTTTACCGATGATTACAGTCGCTATTATTGTGTGCACTTGATGACACATAAGTATGAAGCTTTTGAAAATTTCAAAATCTTCAATAATGAAGTAGAAAATCAACTCTACATAACTATCTATGTTCTTCATTCTGATAAAGGAGAAACTGAACCCTATTTGGATATGGTTCAATTTATTATGGCTATGAGCTACCATCTTTATTATTTTGGGTTTTCACACTGCTCTTTAAGGCTCATATTATTAATATGACCCAGACCAAGAAAGTGTAGATTAGTTGAATATCCTAGAGACTGTATAGGATACTGTTTCTTCGACTCAACAGAGCAAAAGTATTTATTGCTCGAAAGGCTAAGTTCTTGGAAACCGAGTTACCTTATCGAAGGAATGATATATAGAACTGTGGAACTTGATAAGGATCAAGATCCACAAGCCGATACACTTATGGTTGACACTAGCTATCAACAAGAGGTTGTTGGCGATAATCAAGAGGTTGATCAATACACACAAAACGTTCACAAATCTGGTAGAGTTAGTATTCCATCTAACAGATATGGATATTCCATGAATGGATGCTATGTCCTATATGGATTGGCAAATGGCTAGAAGCCATGAATGTAAGGATGAAATCCATGTTAACAACCAAGTTTGGGAGTTGGTTGACCCTCCACTTAACTCCAAACCGGTTGGATACAAGTGGGTTTTCAAGATGAAAACAGATATACATGGAGACTTGAATACTTATAAGTCAAGACTTATAGCATAAGGTTTCCATCAAACTCAATTGGTTGATTATGATTAAACTCTTACGGCGTGGCAATGCTAAAGTCAATTAGGATATTATGTGCCATAACTGCATATTCTCAATATGAGTTTTGGCAAATGGATGTCAAAACCGCTTTTCTTAATGAACATCTCGAAGAGACTATCCATATAGTTCAACATGATGGTTTTGTGGATCCATGACATCCTAATAAAGTATATAAGTTAAGTGATCAATCTGTGGATTGAAACGAGCATCGAGAAGGTTGTGTATATAAGAATGCCAGTGGGAGCATAGTTACATTTTTTGGAATTATATGTTCATGACATACTACTACTTGGAAATAATATTCCAACCTTGGAAGGTGTTAAAACCTAGCTTGGAAGATGTTTTTCATAAAAGATCTTGTTTAAGCCAACCATATTTTGTAATAAGGATCTATAAGGATAGATCGAGGTGGTTGATAGGGTTAAACCAAAGTGCATATATTGATAAAATCTTGAAAAGGTTCAAGATGGAAAACTCTTAGAAAGGTATAGTACCTATTCAAAGAGGGACAATGTTGACTACATCTCAATGTCCAAGCTCATAGGATGAGCAAAATCAAATGAAGGATATCTCATACGCATCTGCTATAGGATCCATCATTTGTGTGATGATATGCACTAGACCGGACGAGTCATGCTTATTAAGTATGACAAAGTAGATACCAATAGAAATAACCATTGGATGGCTGTGAAAAGTATATTGAAATACCTTAGTAGGACTAAGGATATGTTTCTAATATACGGATGGTTGAAGAGGAAGTCGTTGTATAGGGTTACATGGATGCAGGCTTCCAAAACTGATCGAGATGATTCTCGATCACAATTGGGGTATACTTCCATTATGAATGGAGGAGAAGTGTCCTTGAAAGTTCAAAGCAGGATACGGTAGCATTGTTCACTACAAAATCCGAATGTATAGCCATTCATTAGCAGCTTGGGAAGCTGCATGGATAAGTTTGTCAATTGCTTATCTAGGGGTGGTCTCTACCATTCAAGACCCCTAGAAATCGTTGGTAATTACGTGGGTGAGATTGCTCAAATCAAGGAACCCCGTACTTATCAAAAGACTAAACATCTTGAGCGGAGATTCAACATCATAAGGGATGGAGTTGAAAAAGGGTAAAGATATGTATTCATAAAGTTCGTAAAGATCAAAATATTGCGGATCCACTCATGAAGCTCCTTGTGAGGGCAAAGTATTTGGGTCATACTTGTGCCTTAGGACTTTGATATTCTAGTGATTGGAATTGATCTGTTTAGCATATAAAATATGGAATAATTGTAACATTTAACTCTTTTATATATTTGAGTTATGTTCCTTTTTAGCATGTTTACATCCATGAATATGTTTATTATTCTAAATGTCAGTAGTCGGTCATATTTGTGGGAACAAATATGAATGTAAGACTATTAAGAACATGGATTGGTAGATATTCATAAGGTATGAATATAGAGCAATTGGTTGCTACCAAGGTTCATAGATATTTGTGGGATGCAAATATTGGACTGACCCATGTCTCAAATTTTATTACATAGAATCTCTTTGATTGATCATAAGTAATTTTGAGTAAAGGAAAATATCATTTAGTATCCTCAGACTTGAGATGCATATTGGGTTTTGATATTCACCAAATGTTATACCTTGAGTTAGTTCTTCACTGTTCTGAAATAATGGACAGTACATAAGGCTATGTTCAGGTATGAGACAAGGTGATTGTGAGAAACGTATGCAGTCAAGATGGGATTTGTTCCTCTTATTCGTTGAGAGCAAGATGTCTAGGGCCTGATTAAGTTAAGTCAACAAGGAATGATCATTCTGTGTCCTTGGATTTAACAGGACATGTGTAACAAAAGGATAGATGATCGATTCACCTAAATCATTTCATGTTTGGAACTTGAAAGGGATGATGTTATTGAATGGCTTTTAAGTCATGCGTATTATGGGTAGTAAACCATTGTTAGGGGGTATTTACTACTTGCATCAATCCTCTATGAATCTTGTGCAAGTGGGAGATTGTTCGATCATGTATGCCTAAGACACATAGAACATTGATGTGGTTAGTACGTCATGATCCAAGTCGGGTCATTCCCAATAACAATCTTAGCAAACACCAATAAATATTTGATTGATGATATGATCATGCAATTAAATATATGCACCTAATTAGAAAATGGGTTTTCTAATTTAAAGAAATGAGAGATAGAAAAAATTATATGGATAATTTGTTCATGAATTATTATTATTTACATTGTTATTTAAATGGTTAAATAACAACAAATAATATGTGTACTTATATAATCAAAAGGGTTTTATTATATAACATGTTAACATATTAATGTGTTAGTTGTTTTAGTTATGTTAGATTGTATGAGTTATATAATTAGAAGGTTAATATATATCTTATCAATTAACTAATCACAAATAATGCATACTATGTTATTTAACTAAAAGGCTTAGTTATATAACTTCTACACACCTTTTTTAAATATGTAACATGACCTCCCCACTTCTAATGTGTTTCAAAGTAATTCAAACGGGAGGGAATATGGTTTTGAATCCAGATTTTTGGCCCCTTTAGGTTGTATGGCCTTCCCCATTTGTCTTGAAAAGGTACACTCATTATGATAGTGGTTGAGTGCAAGTCTCAACATCCTATCTCTCTCTCATTTTCACAAATGAACTTCTAGAGAAAACTCCTTATGCTCTCTATTTTCACAGCTGAAGATGGTGTTTTAGAACTCCTTTTGGTCATTTCTTGGGTCCTCTCATGACTCAAGTTATGCTCCTTCATTTGTGCAAGAAAGGAAAAAGGATTTCCTCTCTTCTCCCAAAATTGTCAGAGCTGAAAACGGTTTTCAGCCGGCCTTTGGGCGTTTTTGGTGCTTGAAATCCTAGCAACCATGATGTTTGCTTAGACGCTTGTGGGTATGGACACTTGAGAACTTCTACCCTTGAAGTCTTGGCCCTTTTCAGACTCATTTCTGCCTTCTCTTTGGTCGTTTTTGACAGCATCAAGAAAGGTAGTATTATGGTATGATAATGTCATGTTTTTGGGTGTTCTTGTTCATATTGTATGCTTGCTTTTCACATAATAAAGATACTTTTGTCTATGGGTTTGTTGGTTTTCACATGATAATAGTAATTTTCAAAAACTTTAACATGTTTAAAGTAGTATATTCCGCTGCGTTTCATATGTTTAAATGGTTAAACAAGTTGTAAATGGTCCAACAAACCCCTTCAGAATGGAGATTCAACTAGATAAGGGATGAAGTTGAAAAGGGAAAGATATGTATTCACAAAGTTCACATGGATCAAAACATTGCAGATCCACTCACGAAGCTTCTTTAAAAGGCAAAGCATGAAAGTTAGACTTGTGCCATGGGACTTCAACATTCTAGTGACTGGATATGATCTTTAATTTCTTTCTGGAGATATTGTAACCCTTTATTACTTCAATGAATTATTTGGTTATAATGATTCAACTAATATTCCTATTTTGCATGTTTAAAATCCATGAGTAGATCATTTACTCAGAACGTTTGTAGTCGTTCATACCTATAGGAACAACTATGAAGGTAAGACTATTATGAACTGGGATTGGTAGATATTCGTATGGATGAATAGAGAGCAAAAGGTTGCTGCCAAAGTTCATAAATATTTGTGAGATACAAATATTGGACTGACCTGCATCTCAAATATTACTACATGGAATCTTCCTAATAGATCAAAAGTAATTTTGAGTAAAGGCGAACACATTTGGTATCCTTTGACCTGAGATACATATTGGATCTGGATATTTATTGAATATTATTCTTTGACTTAGTTCTTCCCTGTTCTCAAACATGGCAGTACATAAGTCTGAGTTCAGGTATAATACAAGGTAATTTTGAGAGACATATGTAGTCAAGATAGGATTTGTCCCTTTGATTCGTTGAGAGTAAAACCAATGGAGAATGATCACTTTGTGTCTCTAGGATTTAACATGACATCTGTGACAAAAGGATAGATGATTGATTCACCTAAAACATTTTGAGTAAGGTACTTGAAAGGGATGATATTATTGAATGGCACTTTGTCATACGTATTAAGGATAGTAAATCGTTGTTAGGCGGTATTTACTACTTGCTTCAATCTTCTATGAATCTTGTGCAAGTGGGAGATTGTTGGATCTTGTATGCCCAAGACACATACAAGATTCTTGTGGTTAGTACGTTATGATCCAATTCGGCTCATACCCAATAACAAGCTAAACAAACACAATAAATATTTATTTCTTGATGTGATCAAACAAATAAATATTGACACCAATTTAGAAAATAGGTTTCCTAAATCTTTGATTTTTGTAAAAGAACAACATTATATAGATAATTTGTTCATGAGTTATTATTCGTTTCATTATTTAAGTGAGTTAAATAATAACAAATAAAATGTGTTAATGTTATCAAATTAAAAGAGGTTTCTAATTTTATAAACATGTGGGTAAGAGTGTTCCTTATTTATAAAAATTGAAATGGGGGGAACCCATTTCAAAAGAGGAATTCGGGCGCCCTTAGTGGCATTTTGGCAATCAATTTTAGTCTTGGTCTTTGCAACACTTTAGACATTCTTGCACTCTTCCATCTAGCACACTCTCTCACACCCAAAAAGGAAGTTCCTTTCCCTTCTTCAAAGCTGAAAATTCATTTTGCAAAGCTCAAAAAATCTGGGTTTTTGTTGGGCATTTCGGATTTTGCAAGAAGAGGGTCTTGTGTTTTTGTGTTCTTCTACCTAACAAGATTAGGTGTTTGCTAAGGCTTATGGGTATACAAGCTTGAGGAGTCCCATTTTGGAGTCTAGACATTCAAGAAGCAACATCTCCTTTCTTCTCATCCTTACTACACATCTTGTTCTTGAAAGGTAGTTTCAAGAACACCCTATGGTTGTTATTTTCGTTTTTGATAGCATACTATTTCACATAGATATATGATCCATGTTCTTGGGTTTTGTTTATGGTTTAAAATGGTACAAATTTCAGATTGTTAACCTCACTTTAAACCCTAATATTCGATGCGTTTTTTTACTTTAAATGGTTAAACTAACTTTGATTTACATGTTAGAAAACCCAACAAACCATGTACCAAGTTATGTTTAGCCAATTTATTCATTGTCTTAAAATTTACATGATACATATGTTTATTCCAAAGTGTTGACTCATCACTATAAGCTTTGGAAAGAAAGCATGATACTTCACCCATTGGGGAAGCATTGGTCATATCAAAGCATTGTTCATATCAAAGAAGCACCAATTCCGGAGGAATTGTCATCCCTTGTTTGAGGATAATGCACTCATGTTCTGTGAAAAGAATTTGGTGCTTATGATCACACACCTGAGAAACACTTAACAAATTGTGTTCAAGCAGTTTGACAAAGTTAACTTTGTCGACTCTTAACTTTCCGTTGGATATACTCCCTCTACGAGAAATATATCCTTCGACATCACCTCTAAATTGGACAGGACCTTCATCATAGTGTTGAAACTGTTAAAGGAGAGATCTGTTCCCTATCATATGCATGGAGCATCCACTGTCCATAATCCAGACATTGTTCTTCTTGTCATGTAGATGTCCCTACACATAAGATGAGATTATTAGTTTTCATTGGAGACCCAAGCCTTGTTGGTCTTGGGTTCTTCCAAAGATAGAGACATAATTGAACCAAAAGTTAAGCATGGGGGTTCAATGGATGTCTTGAAGAAGAGGTTTGGGCTGTAGCATCTTTCTTGATCTTCCAATCCATCCTTTGGTTGATCATGGAATATGTCTTTGTAGAAGCTTTTGCAGCATGGCATTCTTCCGAATCTTCTTTCTTTTCGGAAAAATCCTTCACCACCTTTTCTTTCGAAGCAGACTTCTTCTGGGATGTTTTCAAGGGAACTTTCTTTTTCTTTGGATTTTTAACACCTTTTCCTTTCGAAGCCATTTTCCCTTCGAAAGAAGGATTTTCTACCAAAGACAACGTAGCTTGAGAAACTAGCTTTCCTTTTTCATCACTTGGACCATCTGATAAGGTCCAAATGAGAAACCTTCCCTGACTCCTTCCTTTCTAACATTATTTGCATAATGTGTGCAAGCAGGATTGTAGTAACAATATTTAGCCATGTGGTTTGCAGACCATACGTTGTGCATGTAATATTACTCTTTTGGGAGCTTGTAGGTTGTTATTTCTTACTCTTTTTCTGTTTGTGAGCAACCTTTCCTTTTTTGATCCTTTGGTAGGACATGAGTGATGTTACTACACTCTTTTCCTGAATGAGAAGTACCTATCACCTGGAATCCAGCTGAGATAAAGACACCCTTTTATTTTAGGTCAATCATCAGCTTAGACTCAACGACTTTCTTAGCAGTTCTTCTGGCAGCTTTAGCTCTACTTCTTCTGGCTTTGGTGGTTAGGGTTTGATCTTCACTGGGAGAGGTGGGTTGATTTACCTGTTCCTTCCCTGTGGTGGCCACTATATTTGATCATTCTTCAACTCATGTGAAAAGGGTCAACAGATGGGACCAATTGCTATTTAATACCACATCTAGGTTGTCTTATGGACTCATAAGAATATAGTGGAGCAATTTCATTTGTCCCTACCCTCCTTTATTCTGATAACAGATTTTGGAGTGGGAGGATGATGCAATATTAGCTTGGAAGTTCTGCTCAGAAATAGCATACTTCCTGGCTTGAGCCTCAGTAGTGACAAGCTGGGCTTGAGCCTGAGACAATTTGGATATTAAATCCTTTATTTGAGTCTTGTAATTGGTGAGTTCATGTTTTAATAGGGAAATAGTTTTCTCTAACTCTTCAATTTTCTTTTGGTAGTCAGATTCAGCCCTTTTAAAATTAGATTTCAAAAAATTCAAGAAGAAATGCGAATGAAGATCCTGCATAGATGAAAAACCATGTATGGCTATCCACATTTGTCAATGCGGAAGGCAATAACAAATGCAAAAGACCAAAAAGTAATGCGGACAAGATTTTGTTCATCCGCATTTGCCAATGTGGATGACCAAACAAATGCGCACAAGTATTTTTTTCATCCGCATTAACCAATACGGATGACCAACATACTAATGCGGATGATCAAGTGAACAAATTTTGATCAAGTTAACTCATCAACATTTCCCAATGCGGATGAACAAGCAAAGATGCGGATCAAGACTTAAACTAGTTCTGATGTAATAGGTTAGGGGTACTTTAATCATTTTGTAAAAGGCATCTTGTCTACCTATAAATAGAATAGAAAACCTCGTATATGAGGTGACAAAATTTAGACAATTAGAATATTTTGTATTCTCTACATGCATTATTACTTTTCTTGCTAAACCCTAGCAATCATTATAATCAATCACCTTTATTAATATATACAAAGCATTTATGAGTATTATTTATGAATTGAATATTTCTTGATTGTATGATTTCGCCATTCAATCATTAACTCAGTCATTATATTCGATCCTTAGTAAGAATCTCAATCTCACAACCCAGTCAATTGGTATCAGAGCTTTGGCTCTTGGTTCTTTTTCACATCTATCCAAGATCTGAATAGAACTTGATTGATCTAGTAATTGAGTTGCTAATAGAGTATTCCATCATCTCTGTTTAGTAAGTAGCAGATAATACTCTTAAGAAGATCTCTGTCAACACATTCTCACCATCAAGAACCATACACAAAACCTTCGGATTATCATAAAGAACAGAAGTTGCGATAGAACCAAGAAACATTAACAATTTAGATTTACCGAGAAGTTGTTAAACGATTTAGAGTATTTGGACTAATTGAACCTCAAATTCATCTAATCAGTAATTAAAAAAGTCAAAACTTCTTGTTAAAATGGATTCTCACAGTTACTCAAAACTTAGCCCTACACCTAAACCTCCTAGGCTTAAACAAAAATATAAGTTTAAACAATGGAAAATCAGGTTTAGGAATTACATTACACGTGTAGATCCTGATTTTTGGATCTCAATATGCTAGGGGCCACATATCCATGTCACTCTGTCTGTAGATCAAGCTGCAATTTACAAAACTGCAAGGATGCCCATTAAAGATCTAACTCTTGATGATGAAGATTACAAGAAAATCAAGATTGATCTAAAAGCTTACTCTATCCTAACTCAAGCACTCAAGATGGATGTGCTAAAAAGATTGGACAAATATGGTATTTCAAAAGTTGTATGGGATGCACTACAAATCAAGTGTGAGGGAAGCAGTGAAGTAGTAGAAATTAACAAGGACGAGCTTGTTAATCAGTATGAAACATTTCATCACACCAAGGGGGAGTCAATATCCAAACAACTACACAGATTTGTACAATTGGTGAATGACTTTGAAATCATGGGAGTCACTTACAATGATACCATTCCTTTCCAATGATAATCCAACTGAGTTTGGAGATTCAACCAGCTCTTCTAAGGAATCCAAATCATCTTCGGATGAGGAGAATCAACATGTTTAAATGCCTATGAAGAGAGTCACTTCTGAGACTGCTTCTTCAGAATGTTTTGCTGAACCCAATGTTAACAGACCAAATGAAAAGGATGAATTAATCTCTAAGCTAATGCAAAAGAGTGAAATGATGGAAATAATATTGAACAGGAGAGCAAGAATCATTGATGATAGGATTCTTGAACTTAATGAAAAGGAGAACGAGTTAAAAGAGCTAAAAGAAAAAGATGAAGCTGAAAAGAAAGAGAAAGATAAAGAGATTGTCTTGTTAAAAGCTGCTCTTAACAATTCTAGAGAAGAAATCAGTGGGCATGTTGATACTCTTGCTATTCAAACCATTGCTATGGAAAAGAAAGAGGATATGATTAAAGAACAAGCACAAATTATCTCCAATCTGCAAAATCAAATTGAAAGCCAAAATAAAAGAATCTCTGAGCTTGAGATGTTTATTGAAATTCAAAGAAGTGCTCAGGCTGAAGAATGTGAAAAAGATGAAGAAAGAGTCATGGCTAATGAAAACAATCTTCTTCTCGAATGTTAAAAGGGAAGAAGATACAAGAAAATCAAACAATGAAGAATCAAGCCTAGAAATGGTGGTCTATTCTGGAAAATCAGATGCTACACACTCTGAAAAGGCTGAATTTAGAGAACTAATCAGTGCACTAGACAGCTTTACTTCTGAACAATATATAATTGATCATGAATTTTGGGATTTTGTTACTGACCAGAGGACTAACACTAAACCTATTACAAAATCCAGTTCCCTTGGAGAACGAGTTAAGAATGCAAATGGTACCTATTGTGTCATTGTCTGAGGAACAAAAAGATATGATGAGAGAGTTCTATGAAAAAGAAAAGGAAAAGGAAGAAAAAGAAGCTAATAATCATGAACAAGTACACACTCGGGCTAAAAAAGTGCCTGAGGAGATTAAAAATCTTGAATCCTCTTCTGGTCCTTCACTTCAAACTTATACCAGAAAGAGAAAATACTTATGTGAAAAGGCAAAAGGGAAAAGACCAATAGTGGTAGAAGAGCATGTGAAGAAAAGTAAAAGAGATGATCTAAGACGTTTGGCAGCCATAGCTAAATTACTAGATGAACATGACAAGGCTGAGGCTCGATTAAAGAAACAAGTTACTTTATTGATCTAGAAGAAGGAGAAATAGAAGGAGGATATGATGCTGAAAAGGCTGTAGATGTGGATAGTCTTATGCAAAAAGAAAAATTTGTGGATGAAATGGTAGTAAAGGCTCAAACTGATGACCTTATGATAAAAACCATGTTCTTTATCAATCACGGGTATGATGCTGATGAAGTATTTGGTATGACGTATGAACACATGAAAGCAGAAGAAGAGAAAGGCAATAAACTGATATACCCCATCATTGAAACAAATTATGAGAAGTCCATTGCACCCAAAGTTCACAAGCCAAAGCTGTCTGTCATGAAGAATCAATCTCTAGCTCATGAACCCCTACATCCTGGTCCCTGTACAATGACTGATAGGGAAATGAAGGATTACCTCACCAGTCAAGGCTTCACTAAAAGGAAATTGGGAAACATGAAAACTAACACTCGAAGAGCTGCCACACTCAGATTAATCAATGAAGAGAAAGGAAAGCTAAAGATGTTAGAAGAAGAAGAAATCCTCAGCAAAAGGCCAAGATCAAGAGTCTCTACACAAGACATGCAGCTTACACATAAAGATCAAGATTATCTGGCACCTAATCTTCACAAATATCCAGAGTGGTTTGTTGAACCCTCCTAACTGAAACTTCAGGAAGGGCTAACCACTACTGAGATGATTAGAGGTGTATCTAATCCAAAAGGCAAAATTGAACAAAAAAGCATTGCCTGGAAGTATGATAGTTCATGGAATTGATGATTGAGAGGAAGTGGGGAGGGTTAACCATTGCTGAGATGACCAAAAAGTGGGGAGTGTTAGCAAATAACAAATGCTAACAAGCATTTGTTCTTCCACATTAACAAATGCGGAAGACCAAAAAGTAATGCAGACAAGATTTTATTCATCCGCACTTGCCAATGCGGATGACCAGACAAACGCGCAGAAGTATTTGTTCTTCCGCATTAACCAATGCGGATGACCAACATACTAATGCGGATGATCAAGTGAAGAAATGTTGAATAAGTCAACTCATTCGCATTTGCCAATGCAGATGAACAAGCAGAGATGCGGATCAAGACTTAGACTAGTTCTGACGTAATAGGTGAGGGGTAGTTTAGCTATTTTGTAAAAGGCATATTGTCTGCCAATAAATAGAATAGAAAACCTTATACATGAGGTGACAAAATTTAGACAATTAGAATATTTTGTATTCTCTAGGTGCATTATTACTTTTCTTGCTAAACCCTAGCAGTCATTGTAATCAATCACCTTTATTAATATATACAAAGCACATATGAGTATTATTTCTACACTTAAATATTTCTTCATTGTATGATTCCGCCATTCAATCATTAACCCAATCATTATATTCGATCCTTAGTGAGAATCTCAATCTCACAACCAAGTCAATCTTTGTACCTAAGATGCTCCTTGCTATATTCTTTTTGGTGCTTATCTCCTCTACTACGTGTGAACATTGACCTAGAGTGATGATCTCCTCTGCTGTACGATTGTACTGACTTGGAGCTCTCATCGGCACAATATGATGATCTTCTTTGTTATATGTAACTATAGACCTGAAGCTCTCATCTGTAAGACTCAATTGATCAACTCCTTTGTTATATGTAAGTATAGACCTAGAGGTATCACTATTTGATGTTTATAAGGGCTTTGATTCTTATGAAATAAGAACTATGATGCTTTTTAGAGGAAGAGTCATGCAAAGCATGTCATTTGTTCAATACATCATGAGGACAGGATAAGTTTCTTTGCCAAATGTTTGTGGGGACTGGATCATTCTATGTTTTGTTTTAAAAAATCAAAACATGATAAAAGTAGCTATAGTGCACTTGTTGAAACAAAGAACACATGGATTTAAAAGGAGGAGTATATCAACAATCCCACCAAACTTTGACTCTTTGGAAGATCTTTTCAGCTTCTTGTTCGTATCTTGTTTGATTTTGTTTTAACAAAATTATACGTGAAGATTGGTGAGGTTTTGTGGAGCAAATTTTATTTTGATTTGGTTTATTTTATTTACTTTGTTTTAGTTCCTTTTAAACTATTTTTACTTTTATTTTATCTGTAGATACATGTGTACCTAGTTTATGAGCTTAATGTAAAAGTCTTTCATGTCTTACATATATGCAAATGGATGGTTGAATGAAATACAATGTGTGGTTTATGCTTATAATGTTTAATATTTCATGGTTATTGTGTATTAATGCTTATTAAACTAAGTATATAGGGTTGTGGTAGTTTGAATCGATCTAAGTCAAATAATGTTTGTGATACATATTCAAACTTAATCATATGAAGTTCTCATGCGAATTGCCCATGCTAATGGACCATACACGTGAACAACTTCATGCTAATGAACCAGTCGCACGACTGAACCAGGAGACTGGATCACTCGCATGATTGTGACATGAGATTGACTAAGTCGCATGACTGAACACTCAGCTGTTCGAATGGATCACCGCATGACTGAACCATGATAATGGTTCAGTCACCCGAATGAGAAACCCTAACTTAATACCACTTAAATCGTGAAAAAAAACACTTTAAAAACCTACGTACTAAATCGTACCTTAGCCGTGCACAGACATCTAAGAACCTGTTCCAAGTTTGTAGATCGCACTAGATCGATTATGTTAAGTCGGCTTGGATCGATAAACATCCGAGAATGTTCTTGACGGAAGGATAACCAACAGCACAAACCAAAATTCAAACAATAATACGAACTATAATTCAATGGTTTCATTGAGAAAACCTAACGATTACAAGCTCGTTACAACATAAGAATCAAGACTCTTGGCAAGGGGAAGATCGATCATGATCTCCCCTCTCATCCGGTAGCCCTAGGCTTCTGGGCACTCTCTCTCTCAAAACCTTAATCTCTCTACACATTGAAACTGGTATATATAGGCCTTGGCCCATATTAGATGCGACTGGGCCCATTCGTGCGATTGGACCATGCGTATGGTTCAATCGTACGACTGGACCATGCCTATGGTTCAATCGTACGACTGGACCTTACTTATGGTTCATGTGTTTACAACATATCAGGTGTATTACATTAAGCCAAGACTATTCGACAAGCGACAGACACACTATATATGACTATATATGCTCCAACAGATTACCAATCGTTCTTAACATTTCGACTCAATCTACAATTGTTTCTACGTGCGTTCTCAGTGATTGGATCGCCAATCAAATAGAGTTCAGCACTATTTGACTTGGTATACACGTATACCAGTTAATATTTCATTCAATACACAATCCTAACAAGTGGTATCAGAGCTTTGGCTCTTGATTTAGATGTGATTCAATGGTTTTTTATATAAAAATTGTGTTTTTCACGCAAAAACGCAATCTTTTGTGTCAAACGTTGTTTTGGACGTCTCCAGATTGTAAAGTTAACGTTTTTCGGCACATGACGATTAGGGTTCTTGAAAAATTCGTGTTTTTGCATCAAAATACCTAAAAAGTACGAATTTTTAAGTTTCAGCAGCTTCAGTCGCACCATTGACTTAATCGCACAACTGAATTCATATGCATCCCTCATACGCACCATTGGACTCATTCGTACATCCATTTGTACGACTGAATTAACCATTCACATTGTTCAATCGCACCTGTCCATACGCACGATTGAGCCATCCGCATTTGCTCATTCGCATGACTAAGTCAACCGCATTGTTCAATCGCACAAAGTGAACAATCGCATACCTTCATTCGCACAAGTTAAATAGTTGTTCCAAACTTTAAAGTTGATAGTAATAGAGGATTAGTATTTAGCATTCATTGCTGGAAAGGATTCTAGGATTCAAAATCAATTGCTTGGACAACTTCTCGTCAATGGGAAAGAAGAACTTGGACGATGTCATTGATCGTTTCTACCATGTGTTGAGTGAGCAGCACACTCATGGAGTTACTACGTTTATGGAAGATAAAGTTTCAAATTTTCCAGATGGTTTGCCCGAGAAGTGGAGTTCATTTGTTTCCAACCTCAGACAGAATGATATGCTCGCGAAGTTAGACATCAACAACTTCATTCTGAAATTACGGGAGGAAGAGTTGAGGATGAAGTACAGGGCCCAGAAGTCTTCATATGATAAGAACCCGTCACTGTACAACTCAACCACACAAGCCAAAACATTACGAGCACCACTTCAAACAACGTTTGTGTCAAGTTCAGTTGGTCCATCACAAGCTACTACTTGAGGATTTGACATGTCAGGGTCGTCTGGTATCCAATACATAGCACCTGAAGCAAAAGCTACAAAACTGAAGACAGAGAATCTTTGGAATGTGACTGTTGAGGTAGCAAAGGAGCACATGGACCTCTTAGTAGTGGTAATCCACTCCTATGATGGGCTAATAGCTGGGAAAATTGTAAACTACCATCTGACAGACGAGGACTACGAGCAGGTAGACGAGACTGAGTTAGCAAGTGTTGTATGGACATCATGTGGGGCTTAGCAAGTGCTATATGGAGAGCAAAGAAATTTTTCAAGAAGACCGGATAGAATTTGATTGCCACTAAGGACACAACTTTTGGCTTTGACAAGACAAAAGTTACCTGCTTCAATTGTGGGGAAAAGGGGCACTTTCAACATGAATTTGTGAAGCCCAAGAAGACGGGAAATGGGAATCCATTCTCCTCTTTCTCTCGTCAGGAGAAGCCCACAAATAGCCCTAGTTCGTCGAGAAAGGATCCTAAAGCCTTAACAGCTCATGATGATGAAGGACAGGATTGGAGCGTTAGGTTTGTGTCTCCGGGAGAATCCAACATTGCTAGTCTCGAAGACCTAGATGCCGACTCAACAAGTGGAGGTGATATTGCAATGGAGCTCGTGATGTCAAATGTTGAAGAATTTGCAACAGTAGGGAAAGCATTGATAATCAACCGATCCACAGAAGTCAGACACTGCTTTCATGGCTGATTCAGCCACACCCTTTCAGGTAAGTACCACTACTCAATTTTTTAATAATCATGCTTGTTCTGATTGTAATAAATTTAGGGAAAGCATTGATATGAAATTTTCTAGGTTATTAGATCATAATGATAACCTAGTAAAGGACTTACAACTATGCACTGAAGCAAATAAAGTCTTAAAACAAAATGAGCACAAGTATAAAGAAAATATAGAACTCTTGAATAAACAACTTAGGGAAACTGAAGTTGTAGCCATTAACCAAGCTAATGACATTAAGTTCTATCTTAGCTCCTTAGATAAGAAACAAAAGGTAGTTTTGGAAGTAGATGTAAATTCACTAAAACAAAAACTGCATAGCTGGACAAGTTCTTCTCACATTGTCCAACACTTAGTGACAGAGTGCAATAATGGGGTGGGTTTGGGATATAAAGTGGTTCCACCACCACATGAGACCTTGATGAATGCAAAAATTAAACCAATAAATAATAACCCAATCAAGGATCACATGCTGTCCACTCCTCTTGTAAGTGATGCAGATTCCGAATGTAAACCAAATGAATCTATCACTAAACAAAAGGATGCCACTTCAAAATCACAAGGTAAAATTCCTTGTATTAATTTGGACAAACAATTTGAAAAGGTTAAAGTTAAGTCTAGGTCAACCAAGTCTAATTCTGAACCCAAAAAGACCAAACAAATTAACCACCCACGTGCTTTATGTCTAAGTCCAGAGAAACAAAAAGGTAAAGATGTTAAAAATGTTCAAACAATTAATTTTGTTAAACAAGATAAAACATCTCAGAAAGAAACGCCAAAACCCAAACAAACCAATGTCACACGTGTGCCACATACTTCTCCACATAAATAGGTAAATCGTCAAGTTGAAAGCAGATCATGCTACAACTGTGGAAAGTATGGGCGCATAGCGTATTATTGCCCTTATTATCGGACACCAAAGAAAAATATTGAACTTTATGACACTAAGGCAAGATCCTTCAAAAGAAGCTCCATGACTCCACCAAAACGAGTCAGTGAACCTAAAGTTCAACCTATCATCCAGTCGTCTGATTGTCACAAACAGGCCTTACACAAAGCTAGCTTATGGAAAGAAAAGTCATTGTCTGGAAATGAGAACAATAAGACAGTTGATCTTCCCTCACCTTCTAATGGACAATGCCTCTAGGACACCCAAGTCGGTTAAGGCTTGGGTCCCTCACCTTAACTAATGTTTTCAATTGAATATGCAGGGTGTTCGCTATAGTGCTGAAACAAATACTTGGATTGTAGATAGCGGAGCATCAAGGCACATGATTGGAAACAAGGCACTCCTATCAAATGTCAAAAAAATCAAAGGAGGTCATGTTTCGTTTGCTAGAAACAAAGGTGGGTACATCACAGCTCAAGGAGAGGTAGGGAACCAGAAAGTTAAGTTTGACATGGTAAACTATGCTTAACAACTTCAGAATAATCTACTTTTATGTTTCTTAAATATGTGACAAGGAATTTAAGGTAATATTCGATAATAAGAAGTGCTATGTCCTGAAAATGGACTATGTGATTCCGAAGGAACAAGTATTAATGTCAGCCTCAAGATATAATGACCTTTATGTCTTGGATCTATCAAAGGCCTCCACAACGGATCATCAAGTTTAGTACTTCTTGTGTAAAGCTACTGAGAAAGATTCTATCTCCTTGCATAGGAGAATGGGGCACATCAATCCAAGGAAGATGAACCACTTGATCCAGAATGATCTAGTGCGAGGAGTCAATGTCAAGAACTTCCAACTCCTGGACTTTTGTGTCGCCTGCAAGAAAGGCAAACAAACAAAGAAGTGTCATAAGGCAAAGAAAATTAATTCTATAGAACTGCCTCTTGAGCTTCTCCACATGGATCTGTTTGGTCTAGTCAGTACAAAAAGCATTGCAAGCGCCTTGTACTGCTATGTAGTTACAGATGACTACTCAATATTCTCTTGGGTGATGTTGCTGAAATCAAAATAAGAAACATTTGAGTCATTCAAGGAATTGGTAACTACACTGGAGTCTCTCTACAAGCTGAAGGTAAGACAAGTACGCTCAGATAATGAAACCGAGTTCAAGAACTAATGGATGGAGGCTTTCTACAAAGAAAAGGGAATTGTGCACCAGTTCACTTCCGCCTACACTCCTCAGATGAACGGGGTTGCTGAGAGAAAGAACCGCAGCTTAATAGAGACAATACACATAATGCTAGCAGACTCGAAACTTCCTATCCAATTTTGGAATGAGCCGGTAGCCAATGCGTGTTACACGTTAAATCGAGTTCTGGTAGTAAAACGTCATGGCAAGACGTGTTATAATACTCTTTAACAATGTAAACCAAATGTGGAGTATCTCAAACTGTTTGGAGCACGATGCACGTTGGTGAAGAAAACTCAGGATGGGAAGTTTAGCGAGAAGGCTGAAGAGGGAATCTTTATAGGATACAACATACCGAATAAGAGAGTTTACAACAACTCAACGGGTCAAGTAAAGGTGTTGTGTAACATCAATGTTTAGAGATACACCACCCCTCCTGTTGGAAAAGGACCCGTTTTCGTTATCGACTATGATGGATTCTTCAAGTCCTTCAACATCCCTCTCTCCACGTCTAATGATGAGTTAGCAGCAAAAATGATGTATGATGTTCTAAACACACCTTCACAGCAATCCACATCATCTAGGTCACAACTTGAATCATCTACCAACTCTGGGGGAGCACTCGAGGTAAGTGAATCTTCCTCTGACGATGAAGCCGTGGAGAATGATCAGGACACTCAGGAGCAACAGGTTCCTCCTATTGCAAGTCCACAAGCATCTGACATTAATGGCTCTGAGTCTTCGGAACCTCACACTCCTACTGCCTCAGATACTGAACCAAATGTTCATAATCTTCATTATGAGGTAGCTATTCCCACCACTGCTGGATCATGCCTAAATGTCTATCATCCTCTGGACTATGTCATTAGGGATGTCAGATCAGGAGTTTAAACTAGAAATGAGCTATATTCAGCTGATTATGTCTCGGTAATGGGGAAAGGGTACCTTCACGATGGTGCTTATCATTGTTTTGTGTCTCAGTTCGAGCCAAAATATGCCAGTGAAGCCCTAAATGATGAGGCATGGGCAAGTGCCATGCAAGAAGAACTTCTTTAGTTCAAGAAGTTAGGTGTTCAAGAAGTTGTGGATAGACCAAGGAGTCATCATGAGGAACAAGGCTCGACTTGTACTCCAAGGATTTCTACAAGTCGACAGAATTGATTACAATGAAGTATTTGCACGTGTGGGGAGAATGGAAGCCATCCCTATCTTGCTAGCCTATGCATCCTACATGAAGATTAAAGTCTATCAACTGGATGTAAAGAGTGCCTTTCTTCATGGTGAAATCTGGGAAACTGTGTATGTTAGTCAACCCGAAGGATTTGAGGAGCCATATCATCGGGACAGAGTTTACAAACTAAATAAGGCTCTCTACGGGCTTCATCAAGCCCCGAGGGCATGGTATGAAAAACTCTCAACTCACCTTGTGAAACATGGATTTCGCAAAGGTGTAATTGACTGCACATTGTTCATCAAAGAAATGGATGGTGATCTGCTCGTTGTTCAGATTTATGTTGATGACATAATCTTCGGTTCCAAGAATGAAGAATTATGTAAAGAATTTGAAGCAATAATGAAGGCAACATGGGAGAGATGAAGTTCTTTCTCGGGTTACAGGTGGATCAAACACCAAAGGCGATATTCCTACATCAGACCAAGTATGTCGGGGATATTCTTAGTCGGTTGATATGGAGAATGCTTCCATAGCTGCGACTCCACTTGCTACAAACCATGATGTAGCACCCGACGAGAATGGTAATCTGGTTAATGCCATCATGTACCGAGGAATGATTGGATCCCTCATGTACCTCATTGCCTCAACACCTGATATCATGTATGCAACGTGTCTTTGTTCAAGATATCAGGCAAAACCAAAAGTAAACCATCTTATCCGGGTCAAGAGGATATTTCTTATCTCAAGGGTACGCCAACACTTGGGTTATGGTATCCTCATGATGATGACTTTGAGCTTACTGCGTACAGCGATTCGGATTACGGCGGCTGCAAGATCAATTAAAAATCTACATGAGTAGGTTGTCAATTCTTTAGGAGAAGATTAGTCATGTGGCCATCTAAGAAGCAAACATCAGTTGCGTTGTCAACTTGTGAAGCTGAATATGTTGTTATGGCAAGCTGCTGTTCTCAAATCATCTGGATTAAACAACAGATTCGGGACTACGGTTTGCAATTTTCTAACACTCCTATTTTTGTTGATAATTCTGCTGCAACAGCCATTACTAAAAATCCTGTCCAACATCCTAAGACCAAACACATCGGCATAAAATATCAATTTATACGTGATTGCTTTGAAAACAATCTAATCGATGTTGTTAAATAAATACAGATTTTCAACGCGTTGACCTCTATACAAAAGCTTTTTGATAAACCATATTTTCAATACTTGTTAGAGGTCAATGGCGTTAAAAAGAAAAGTGAGGTAATTCAAGAAGATGACCATGCTTAGTCCGATGTGTAAAGACAATTTTTCTTTTATTTTCTTTAATTTTAGTTTATTAAATTTAATAAATTTATTGCTGTTATTTCTTCGCCTATTAAAATCCAAAAAATGCAATTCTTTTACGGTTTTAGAATTTTCGGGGCAGAATAGGTTAAGTGTGTAATTAAAAAAAACAAACGAGGTAGGAGAACGGGCTAGCTGATAGAAATGAGATCGGCTTAGTGAAACTAGTTCAATGACTGTGGAAAATGATAGTACACAGGAAAAAAACATTTAGGACTTTAAAATGTTAAATTGAATTACATGCAACGTTCAAAGTATAAGTCTGAGATGTCTGGGCAATATAAAGGGAAAAATGATAGTACACTAGCTACTACTAAGGTAATGCAAAGAAAGTAGATCTAGAGGTTGTTAGACCACTACATGATGTGTCGGTAGATTCAACACAATAGATGATCAGACCTCATTGGTGAACTCAATTTAAACTAAATTGTTCAACTGATTGTGGGTTCCCATCTTATCACTGGTTAACACAATCATCTATTTCCAATAAGGAGTGACGAGCAAATAAACGCCACAAATGTGTGCGGATGACCACCAAAAGAGCAAAGCACGAAAAAAATGAAAAATAAAGGCAATCAAGTTGATAACCTATGTTGTTGGTACGTTATGTGCAGAAGAAAAAATTATGCTCTAACAAGAAGATAGGTTGTGTGCCTCTCTACTATGCGATGGCACTGACGTGAGGATAAGCATAATCCAGATATTCTAGTCTTCATTGTTGTTTTCCGCCTCTCTGCTATGCGGTAGCACTGACCTGAGGCTTGGCTTCTCTTTGAAAGCTCTAAGAATAGTCTCTTCTTGTCAAAATACCCGTAGACCGCTCTAAAATCTCCCGAGGAATGTTGATTACCATATAAGCGTGGGATCCACAAATGTTGGTTGAAATAACATAACCTATTCTATCACCAATCTGTGTCAAAAGTCTGTGTATGGATTTAAGTGGACAATTATAGTGGCAATCAGTGTGGCTGCAATTCTTGAAAACCCAAATCAACGTATGCACCTCATAGTACTAGTATGATTTCCTAAAATTGCTAAATGAACCTCGATGAAAACAAGAATCTAGCATCAACTGAATTTGGAAACATGTCCTGAATGATTTGATTACTTGTATGATTCCATAATGAATCGTTTCACTTATGGTCAAAATAACTTGAAGCTGCCTATTCAATGAAATAAATCTGGTAAATTTCTATCTTAGGATTTCCACTCCACACAAAAACACGAAACCATTTTTGTTCTGTGTGTTAAATTTTATTTTGTTTAAATTTGTTTAAGTCAGTTTAGTTGTATCTGTCGGACTATGGCGTGGAATTCAATCTGGAATTTAATCACTTAAAAAGGTCACGTCTGAGGTGACCACACATGCTTTCAAATGTAAAATGAGTCACGTCTGACGTGACAAATTGTTTTAAAAGGATCACGTCTGAGGTGATCAAAAGTTTTCCAAGTTAAAAGAATCATGTCTGAGATGATCGTATGCTTAAAATGTTTAATCAATAGTTAAAGGGTGTAAAATGTCAAATGATCATGAAGTCAAAATCATGAGTATGATCCATTCGCACGACTGGACCATGAGTATGGATTAGTCGCATGATTGGACCATACTTATGCCCTAGACAACCAAATGGAGCATGAGTATGAACCATTCACACGAATGGCTTACAAGATTGAGCCAGTTGCCCGAATGGAGTTTTGCGAATGAGTCAGTCGCCCGACTGAAACCCAGTCGGCCAACTAAATGTGATCGACTGAAGCAATCGCACAACTGAGATCCAATTGCCCAATTGAAAAGATTGAACGGGTCAAGTCACCCCATTGAAATCAGATTTAGTATAAATATGGCCATAGTCGATCGCATAAATTCATCACCCCCCATTCGCCCTAAAATCGCACATCCTACCGTTACTCAACCAAAATTTCCTCTGACCGATTTTGACACGCTATTTCAAATTGGATTCCGCACTCTTTGGTTCGGTATACACGTTAATCAGTTAGTACATTATCCCGTACATGGTCCCTAACAAGTGGTACTAGAGCGTTGGCTCCTAATTACGTCTTGATTCAATCATTTTTGATACAAAAATTGTGTTATTTCACTAGAAACGCAAAATTTTTCTGTCAAACGATCTGTTAGACGTCTCCTGACCGTAAAGTTTAGTTTTTCCGGCATACAACAGTTAGGGTTTATGAAAATTCGAGTTTTTGCGGCCAAAACACGTTTAACCACAGAATTTTCAAGCTTCAACAGGTTCAGACGCATGATTGACTCAATCGCATGACTGAGTTCATTCGCATTCCCCAAATGCACGATTGGACTCATTCGTACCCTCATTCGTATGACTGAGAACCTATTCGGACTATTCAACCGCGTTTGTTCATTCGGCCGACTGACTCATCCGCATTAGTTGAGTCGCACGATTGAACCATTCGCCTAGTTCAATCGCCCGAATAAGCCCAATAGCATACCTTCATTCGCACACATAAACAGTTTGTTTAATCGTAAAGTTAAGTGAAATGGAGGACTAGTTTTCAGCATACACAGCAAGTAGAGACACTCGTATTAAGAATCTACTGCTATTGGAGAGCGAAGTGGGAATTCATAATAAACCCCCGAAGCTTATCACGTTAGAAGACTACCCACAATGGAAGCAATGTTTCAAAATCTACTTAAATGGAGTAGATACAAATTGTGGGAGGCAATAGAGTCGGGGTACAACATGCCAGTAGGAGCTGACAGTTTCAAACTTACGTTAAGTGGCATGTCTGATGCATAAATGTGAAACACAACGCTGAGAAGAAATTCTACACTTTGCTTACCCAGTCTATATTAAAGGATATCATCCATCAGTACTCGAAGTATACTCAAGCAATGAAAATATGTGATGCGTTGGAGAAGAGGTATGATGGAAATGCCTCACTCAAGGCCATTAAGGCCAATGCTTTGAAGAAGGAGTTTGACAACTTCATTTCAATAGGAAAGGAAGGCCTGGACGACGTGATCAACAGATTCTACCACTTGATGAGTGAGATGCACACTAAAGGAGTAACTACGTCGACGGAGGATAAGGTATCCAACTTTGTAGATGGATTACCGGAGAAATGGGCTTCTTTCGTTTCAAATCTCAGACAGAATGGGATGCTCGCAAAGTTAGATATAAATGACTTCATTCTGAAACTAAGAGAGGAGGAGCTTAGGATGAAGTATAGAGCCCAAAAGGCCAACTATGATTAGAATCTGGTGCTTTACAACGCGACTCCTCCGGCCATGACATCTAGAGCACCACTGAAGACTGCCTTCGTCTCAAGCTCAGCAAGTCCAGCACAAGCATCTACTTCAGGGCCTGAAACGTCAGGGTCGTCTGGTACCCGGTTATTATACCCGAAGCCAATGCAACAAAATTGAAAACCGATAACTTTGGACCTCTTAGCTGTTATTATAATAACTTTGGCAACGTAACTGTTGAGGTAATAACTGGTACCCAGTTATTATAACTTTGGCAATGTAACTGTTGAGGTGGCCAGAGAACACATGGACCTCTTAGCTGCTGTAGTCCACTCCTATGATGGATTAATTGCTGGAAAGATAGGAAATTGCCACCTGGCAGAAGAGGATTATGAACAGGTGGATGAGATGGAGTTGGAACGGATGGATATAATATGGGCCTTGGTAAGTGTTATCCGACGAGCTAAGAAGTTTGTCAAGAAGACCGGACAAAACTTGGTTGGAACCAAGGACACGACCTTTGGCTTTGACAAGTCAAAGGTAACCTGTTTCAACTGTGGTGAGAAAGGGCACTTTAAACCGAAGTGTGTGAAGCCAAAGAAGACTGGTAATGGCAATCCTTTCTCGTCCTCCAATTGTCAGGACAAAGCCACATCTAGTAGTTCTACTTCAGCAATCAATGACCTTAAAGCCTTGACTGCTAACAAGGATGAAGGACAGGACTGGAGCTTTCGGTTCGTCACACCGGGAGAGTCCAACATAGCTAGTGTGGAGGACATAGATGACGATTCCGCAAGTGAGGGAGACATAGCAGTAGAGCTCGTGATGTCCAATTCTGAAGACTACTACACCTGTGGTCAACCACGTGCCTGAAGAAGAAATATCCACATCAACGTCAGAATCACCAGAACCAGAGACAACAGATTTTGCACACATGGCTGATTCCTCTACCACATCTCAGGTAAGTACTACTGACCAGTTGTTTAATAATCATGCTTGTTCTGACTGTAATAAATTTAGAGAAACCATAGATTTAAAATTTTCTAGGTTATTAGATCATAATGATATCATAGTAAAAGATTTGGAACTGTGCACTGAAGCTAATAGAGTTTTAAAACAAATGAGTATAGTTACAAAGAAAAGATCGACCTTTTGAACAAAGAGCTTAGGGAAACAGAAGTATTTGCCTTTAATCAAGCTAATGATATTAGGTACTATCTTAACTCCCTAGTGGACACTAAGAAGCAAAAAGCAGTTTAGAAGTAGAAGTCAACTCTTTAAAACAAAAACTGCACAGTTGGACAAGCTCATTTCATATTGTCCAACACTTAGTGAGAGAAAGAAACAACGGGAGGGATTGGGATACAAAGTGGTTCTGCGACAATGTGAGACCTTGATGAACACCAAAAGTAAACCAATTAATAATAGCCCCATCAAGGATCATGTGGTGGGCACTCCTCTTGTTACTGACCCAGATACCACAAATAAATCAATGAATCTGCACTAAACAAAAGGAGTCCACTTCTAAGGCAAAAGGAAAGATGCCTTGTGTTAACCTGGAAAAAGAGTTTGAAAAAGTTAATTAAAGTCAGGTTCAAACAAAGTCAAATCAAAATTCAAAAAGACTATTAAAACTAATCAATCACAAGTATCATGTCGAAGTCCAAGTAAACTAGAAATAAAAGATGTAAAACTAGGTAAAGCAATTAAATTTGTAAAACCCGACCATACATCTAACAAAGAAGTGTCTCAACTTAAACAAAATAAGGTCATCCGTGTGACACCTACATCTCCACAAAAACAAATAAACCGTAAAGTTGAAAGTAGATCTTGCTATAATTGTGGAAAGTACGGTCACATTACGTCTAATTGTCCTTGTTATGAGACACCAAGGAGGAAAGTTGAACTTCCTGCATCTAAACCTAGATCTTTTAAGAGGAACTCAGTGACGCCTCCTAAAAGGGATAGTGAATCTAGAGTTCAACCCATCAGCCAGTCGTCTGTTTATCACAAGCATTCCTTACACAAAGCTGGTCTACGGAAAGAAATATCTACCTCAGCATCTAAAAATCAAAACCGACAAACATCTGAGCTTCCATCAACCTCAAATGGTCAATGGGTTGAGTTTATGTTGAGTGATGCCTTAGGAAAACCCAAGCCAGTGAAGGCTTGGGTTCCTAACTTGAACTAATGTTTTCATTGAATGTGCAGGGTGTTCACTATGGTGCTGAGACTAGCACGTGGATAGTAGATAGCAGAGCATCTAGGCACATGACGGGGAAGAGAGCACTCTTATCAAACGTCAGACAAATCAAAGGAGGGCATGTTTCATTTGCTGTAAACAATGGCGGGTATGTCACAGCCCAAGGGGAAGTGGGAAATCAGAAAGTTAAGTTTGACAAGGTAAAATATGTCCAACAATTACCAAATAACATATTTTCTGTTTCTCAAATATGTTATAAAAGGCTTCAAAGTAGCCTTTGACAACAAGAAGTGCTAGGTTCTGAAGAAGGACTACGTGATCCCAGAGGACCAAGTCCTAATGTCAGCTTCAAGATATAATGATCTTTATGTCTTGGATCTTTCAAAGGCCACCACAACGAATCGTGAAGTTCAGTGCTTCTTGTCTAAAGCTACTGAAAAAGATTCCATCTCCTGGCATAGGAGAATGGGACACATAAATCAAAGGAAGATGAATCACTTGATCTTGAGCGATCTAGTAAGGGGAATGAACGTCAAAAACTTCCAACTCCTATGTTGTGTGCAAAAATGGCAAACAGACAAAGACGTCTCATAAGGAAATGAAAGTTTATTCCATAGAACTACTTCTTGAGCTTCTTCACATGGATCTGTTTGGTCCAGTCAGTACAAGAAGCATCGCAAGCGACCTGTACTGCTACGTAGTTACACATGACTACTCAAGATTTTCTTGGATAATGTTTTTGAAGTCCAAATCAGAAATATTTAAATCCTTCAAGGAATTAGTAACTACACGGAATCCCTATATAAGCTAAAAGTATGACGAGTGCACTCAAACAACGGAACCGAGTTCAAGAATCAATGGATGGAGGCCTATTGCAAGGAAAAGGGAATTATGCATCAATTTACCTCTGCCTACACTCCTCAGATGAACGGTGTTGCTAAACGAAAGAATCGCAGCTTGATAGAGACCGCACGGACTATGCTAGCAGACTCGAAACTGCCTATTCAATTATGTAATTAGGCAATTGCAAATGCATGTTATACACGCAATCAAGTTCTGGTAGTTAAACGCCATGGAAAAACGTGCTACGAGTTACTATAACAACGTAAACCTAACTTAGAGTATCTCGAGCCGTTTGGCGCCCCGTGCACCCTACTGAACAAGACTCGGGAGGAAAAATTAAGCGAGAATGTTGATGAAGGGATTTTTCTATGATACAACATACCAAACAAGAGAGTTTAGAACAACTCAACGGGTCAAGTAGATGTGTGGTGTAATGTTGATGTTCAGAGATACACCACACCACCTGCGAGAAAATGGCGTGCTTACTTCTTTAACAATGATGGATTCTTCAAGTCCTTCAACATACCACTTTTCACATCCAAAGACGAGTTGGCCTACAAGATGATGTACGATGTCTTGAACACACCATCTTGAGACTCAACACGATCGGGTTCACAAAGTCAATCATCTACCAACTCAGGGGAGTACTTGATGTCAGTGACTCTTCCTCTGATGAAGAAAATATGGAAAATTATTAGAACAACCAGGATGAACAGTTTTTGACTACCACAAGTCCACACGCATCTGACAGTGATGCATCTGAGCCTTCTCAACCTCAGACTCCTATTGCCTCAGATCCAGAACCGAATATTCACCATCTTGATTCTGAGGTGGTTGTTCAACAACTCCCAACTCACGTCTAAACGTCTATCATCCTTTGGATAATGTCATAGGAGATGTGAGATCAGGAGCTCAGACTAGAAATTAGTTGTACTCAGCTGATTATGCCTCTATGATGGAAAAGGGATACCTTCACCATGGTGCATATCATTGCTTTGTGTCTCAGTTTGAGCCAAAGTATGTTAGTGAAGCTCTGAATTATGAGGCATGGGTAAGTGCCATGCAAGAAGAAGTTCTTCAGTTCAAGAAGTTGGGTGTATGGACTCTAGTGGATAGACATAAAGGTGCCAAGGTCATTGGCACCATATAGGTCTTGAAATGCAAGAATGATGATCAAGGAGTGATCATCAGAACAAGGCTCGGTTTATTGTTCAGGGATTTCGACAAGTTGAGGGTATTGACTACAATGAAGTGTTTGCACCCATGGCAAGAATGGAAGGAATCTGCATCTTCCTTCCCTATGCATCGTATATGAAGATCAAAGTTTATCAACTAGATGTGAAGAGTGCGTTCCTTCATGGTGAGATACGAGAGACAGTGTATGTCAGTCAACCCGAGGGATTTGAGGATCCATATCATCGGGACAGAGTTTACAAACTCGACAAGGCACTATACGGGCTTCATCAAGCTCTGAGGGCCTGGTATGAGAAACTCTCGAGTCATGTTGTGAAACATGGTTTTCGCAGGGGAGTCATTGACTGTACATTGTTAATCAAAGAAAAAGATGGGCATTTACTACTGGTACAAATCTATGTCGATGACATAATCTTCGGTTGCAAGATCGAAGAATTATGTAAAGAGTTTGAGGCAGTAATGAAGGCAGAGTTTTTGAGATGAGTGCAATGGAAGAGATGAAGTTCTTTCTCGGTTACAGGTGGATCCGACACCAAATGGGATTTTCCTACATTAGACCAAGTATGTAGGTGATATTCTCAGTCGGTTTGACATGGAGAATGCTTCTACAGCTGGAACTCCACTTGCTACAAACCATGACGTAGCACCCGACGAGAATGGTGATCTGGTATATGCCACTATGTATCGAGGGATGATTCGATCTCTCATGTATCTCACTGCCTCATGACCTGATATCATGTATGCTACATGTTTATGTTCACGATATTAGGCAAAGCCTAAGGTGAACCTACACTGGGGTCAAAAGGATTTTTTGTTACCTGAAGGGTACAGCCACACTGGGGTTGTGGTATCCTCATGATGATGACTTTGAGTGAGGTAGTAAGATGAACTACAAGTCTACATGAGCAGGGTGTCAGTTCTTTAGGAGAAGATTAGTAACCTCGCTGCGTAAGAAGCAGACCTCGGTTTCCTTGTCAACCTGTGAAGCCTAATACGTTGCTGTTGCAAGTTGTTGTTCACAAATCAAATGGATTCAGCAGAAAATGTGGGATTACGGTTTCAAATTCTCTTCTACTCCTATCTTTGTTGATAACTCTGCTGCTATTGCAGTCAGCGAAAACCCGGTCAAACATGCTAAGACCAAACACATCGGAATTAAATATCACTTCATACGTGATTGCTTGGAAAAGAATTTAATCCATGTGGAAAAAATAAACACAGATTTTCAACGCGCTGACCTCTAGAAAAATGCTTTTGACAAACCACGTTTTCTATATGTGTTAGAGGTCAACGACGTTAAAAAGAAAAGTGAGGTCATTCCTGAAGATGACCATTTGTAGTCCGATATGTCGTGTAAATTTACTTTTATTTTTCAATTTTTAATTTATTTGCTTAATTTTAAGTTGGTTAATTAAAATTGGTCTTATTGTTTTGCCTATTAAAATCATAAACGCTAATCCATTACGGTTTTAAAATTTTAGGGGAGAATAGGTTTAGACAATATAAAAAACGAGGGAGGAGGAGAGGTAGCTGATAAAAATAAGATCGTATGTATGATACTGATTCAATATTATGGAATATGATAGTACATTTGAGCAAACCATTTGGGACTTTAAAATTTTAAATTGAAAACGATGCAAAGCTCAAGTATAAGTCTGTGTAGTTTGAGCAATATAAAAGGAAATATGATAGACAAACTAGAAAAAAAGTAAACCAAGAGGTTGCTAGACTATAGATGATATGTCGGTAGGTTCAACACAATACATGACTAGACCTTTTTGGCGATCTCAAGAGTAAACTAAAATGTTTGACTAGCTATGGGTAACACCTTATCTCTGGTTAAGACAATCAACAACATTCCAATAACGGGTGACGAGCAAAATAAATGCCACAAATGTGTGCATAAGACCAACGCATGAGCAAGAGCACATAAAAATGCAAATACAATCAAACTGATTGACAAAGTATTTTAAAAGGGCCACGTCTGAGGTGGTCAAAAGTTTTTCAAGTTAAAATGATCATGGTTGAGATGATCAAAGGTTCATAATTTTACATCAAAAGTGTAAAAGGGTGTAAAAGGTAAAATGCTCTTAAAGTCAAACACCATAAGTATGATTCATTTGCACGACTGGACCATGAACATGGACCAGTCATATGATTGGAGGTTACGAATGTGCCCAATCACATGATTAACCCACACGTATGGGACATATGTGCGATTGGTCCATTAGGATGACTAAAATGTGCTAACCGCATGGATGAAGGTGACCGAATGACCCAGTTGCACGACTGAAGGTGACCGATTGTGCTAGTCGCACGACTGATCTTCAGTCGCATGAATCAACTATGCGATTGGGCTCAGTCGCACGACTGAATGTAAACCCTAGTATAAATAGAGGGTGAGTTGGTCGTAGTTGGTCATCACTCCCAAATTGCCCCTACATCGCACCAACATACGTGTTACTCTGCCAAATTTTCATTTGAGACTTGAAGAGTATTGTTTGTTATGTACCGACAATTTTTGTTGACAATACAGGTATAATGCGGTGCAATCCATGAAAATATCCATCAATTTAAGCCAAAAATCGACTGAAATGAATCCTAAAAGAAACCGTGACTTACATTGACAAATAAACTAATAAAACTAAGTCCATTATGCAATTAAATGTTATACTCAAATTTGATTTTGAGTTGAACAGTTTGTCTGTCATAAGAATAGACAATGTGATGAACTTCAGTCGCACGACTGAAAAGGGCGAATGGCCAAATCGCACAGCTAAACCATGCGTATGAGTTCAGTCGCACGACTGGAGTAACCGCATAAGAGAGCATATGTATAAGCTTAGTCGCATGTTAAGTTATACGTATGAGGTCATTCGCACGACTTGATCTCAATCGCACATTGTCATTCGCACAACAGAATTGAGAATTTCTTGTTCAAATTATTAAGTTCATTACTTATTGACTGACACTAACGTTTATATTCATTGTGTAACAGATGGCTAGTCGTTGTACTATGAGCACCAAGCACAACATCTGTGCTCATCTGACATCCAGGAACACAGCTGACTTCTTGGGCATTATCACATTTCTATGGAGATCGAGGATCTTCCATGCCATCTCGACACCTTGCACTCCCTATCGCTCGGTCCAACACGCTTTCTCGGAAAGCGCTGTGGTGGACAAATCCTCAGAGCCCCATCGCATGAGGAGCTCGATATTTGGAGAGGCTATTGAGATCACTGAGCATGATCTTCGGACAGTTCTCAAGTTTGGGGATGACACTGATTGTCCCACCCGATGACACCCCGTTACTGTTCGAGGATGTTTTATGCGAGCTAAGTACTCTGGGGACATCAATGCAAGGGTGGTCAACAAGAGCAACGTGTGCCCCTAGTTCAAGTACCTCGCTCATGTGTTGTTGAAGTGCATAGCATCTCGGAAGGGAGGGTTCAATGAGCTCTCAAATCAGATTCAGAATGCTTATGCAGCGTTGGTGCTGAACCACCCATTCAGCTTCTCCAGGATGATCTTCACCTACTTGGTGGAGAACATAGAGGGAAAGGGCTAGGAGGGCTTTTGTATGTACCCTCGATTCATACAGATCATCATAGACCAAAAGCTCCCTTCGTTGCCGAAGGAGAAGGAGGATGCGCTAGCACTCGAGGTGATGGATGATATCACCTTGGGTCGGATGAAAGTTTACAGGGGGAAGCAGGTGAAACCTCCTGTAAGGCGACTGTTTGGGCATCTGGCTCGTGAGGACTACGTGGCGCCAGGCTGGCATAAATTGCGTCATGTAGACAGTGACTCTGATATTGAGCAGTTAGAGCACCCAGAGGATGACACCGACGACGACTACAGCGGTGATGGTGGAGATATTGGGCCCACTCAAGCAAGGGCCCCCACAACTGATATCGCATCTCTTACACCCACCCACATAGAGACTGAGGATGCTGGATTCCATCAGGATTTCCAACCTAATGAGGAGGAGGATATAGATGAGGATCCCCTCACTCGGACTATTGCCAGCAAGGTGGTTGCCACAGAGTCAGGGCTCCGGGTGGTTGGTGAACACCCTGGCAGATTGGGAGAGACTAACACGGATCCTACCTTTACTCCCGATCAGCCAAGCCGTGTTCCAAGGGGAGCATCCACCTCGAAGGGATCGAGGAAGAAAAGGATCACTAAGCCCCATGGCTTGAAGAAGATGAAGAGAATACTGACCTTCATAACAACCACCACTACTACCACCACTACCACCACTCCAACTACCACCATTACTACCACCACAACCACCACTCCACCTACCACCACTACTACCACACCCACACCACCACCACCTTCATCTATATTACCCCCAATCTTCACTTCCACCACTACCACCACTACCACCACCACTAGCCATCTAGTTGCACCATCACCTCCATATACATCTGGATCACCACTACCTCCCTTTGGGATAGAGGAATAGTTTTCAGTGCTGAACCATATGGTGATGCGTCTGTTAGCAGCCGATGATGAGAAAACTGCAAAGATTCGTTGGTTAGTAGATCTTACTACTGCACAATCTCAGCAGATTTCTCAGCAGGCTCGATTGATTGATGAGCAGGCTCAACAGATGTCTCAGCTCTAGGAGCAAGATGCCAAGAAGATTGAGGAGCTCGAGGCTGCAAACAAGACTATCTTGCTAATGCTCAAATGATCCAAAGAAGAGCCCTTGAAGATCAGAGAAGGAGACGGAGACGATGATGATGATGATGAGAGTGACGATGATGATGATGGTGATGATCACGAGGGTGATACTAATGCAAATGTTGATGATGATGAAGACGGTTATTTTGCTACGGGTGCCACATCTGCAACCGAACGGAGGACCAAAAGGACTCAAGGTCAGGGTGCCTCCACATCCGCCCGGTAGCAGAAGAGCAGCGGATACAGGATAAGAGTAATATTTACTTATTTACTTTATTTAAATCATATGTATTCGAATCTTGTATCTCATTATTGTAATGAATGTTTATATTTGATTGTGGTATTTCTGTCTTGATTATTAGCTAATGATTATGGTGTTACATGTATAAATCAAGGAGATCCAAACTTTTTGAAGGATGAACATGATGTTGCTCCCCTCCCACAAATCAAGACTCAGCTCACGATAATTCTTGATCTCCAGGGTATTGTTAGGAGATCGGTGATGTACACTCATGAAGAAAGAGAGATCATTCACAATCTCACTGACAAGCAAATTGCAGAAATATTCAAGCTCAATCCTGATGAGATTGTCAAGGACGATCCAAATTTTGTAGAAACCAGTGATGACGAGCTGAATGGCATTGATAAGTAAGAGATTGAGGACGTTATTGCAAAGCACTATCCTGAGTATGCGGACAAAGAGGGAAATGTGGTCCCTAATTTGGGTGGCTCCCTAGTCGGTGATACATTTGAGATATTGGATAAGATGGAGCAAGAGTCCGAGAATGTTGAAGAACAAGCCCAAGCCTCAAACACTAATGTTGATATCAGAAAAGCTGAATGGGCTACTTGTTTTGAGGAGATCCGAGCCCAACGCGCTGCTCCTATACAGAATGTCTACACCAAGCTCTACAATGTGAAGAAACATCAAAAGGTGTGAGGCAAGATTATCGCGTGGGCCCATTTTGATGATCTTAATGTATACGTGGTGAAGAGAGAGAAAGGTATTGAGTACTTTAGATTCCTGCATGATCTAATGTCTCTACCTGGTTTTGAGCTCAACCAGCTGCCTAAACTGAAGTTGATATACGCTGACCGAGAAAGATGCCAGGCTGGTTTGAGGCTGCATTGAAGAAAGAGTACCATACTAGGTGGGTCAAATTCAAACCTCCACAACCTACGAGGTATATCAGACATTCTGAAGTTGATCCCATAACTGGAAAGCCAAAGATAGTGCTGAAGTGGAGTCCTCCACGCACAACGTCAAGAATCCCTCTATGCGAGATGCCACATGACTTCACTCCTCACTTCAAATGGTGGTACTATTATTGGAGAACAGGGGAACCTATCATAGTTCTGAACAAAGAGGGTAGAATGGATACTATTAGGGTTTCGACCCGTTGTGGCTTACCAACTTGTCAGCTGACAACGTCTACACTCTATTCAAGTGGGCACTGTTCTCTGACACATAGGATATTGTACAAACCCTCTAATTCCAAAATGTGATACGGCTCTGCTTTGCATTTGAAATACATACAAGAGTCATAAGAGAGGAGAAGGACAAGAAGTACGAGGAGGCTATGAAGAAGGTAAGACGATAGATAGATCGAGGTCCAAGGGGGATTTTGTTGATACATATGTACCTGGATTCGGATCGTAATGTAATATGTCTTGAATGTCTTATGCTTATGTAATGCTTGGGTACTTAATGAAATGAGAATGTTTTGTTATGATATATAATGTTTAATATTTCATTTATAAGTTATGTAACGCATATTGACTAGATTATATAGGTTTGTGATTATTTGAATTAATATGCATAATGTTATAATAATGAATACATTCAAACTTGGTTAAGTGAAATTCTCATGCGTCCGACTGGACCATGCCCCCAACAGTGGTCATGCGTCTGAATGGCCATGCAACTGAGTGTCCATGCGCCTAAACAGTCCATACGCCTGAACAACTTCATACGACTGACTCAGTCGCATGACTGAACACTCAATCGTACGAATGGATCAACCGCATAGCTCAATCGCACGAATGAACCATGCAAATGGTTGAGTGGCACAAATGAGTAACCCTAACCTATAAATACGACCTAATCACAGTAGATCGATTCCTAATCGATTCTTAACGTTTGATTCAATACATAATTGTTTCTACATGTGTTCCTACTCATTAGATCGCCAATCAAATAGGATTCCACACTATTGGGTTCGGTATACACGTTAATCACTTAGTACATCATCCCGTACACGGTCCCTAACAAAGAATGAAGTTTACCTTGACCTCATCTACCACCACAGCCATTAACTCAGCCACACCTTCCACCACTACCGCCACCATTGCTACCACACCACTTGCCACCACCTCACACAGCACTACCACACCCACTCCACCACTTACCCATATCCCATCCACCATCACTACAGCTCATCCACCACCACTCATATTTATACCACCCCTAATACTCACCTCTACCACCACTACTACCACTAGCCACCAAGCCAGACCCTCATCCCACCCAACATTTCCATCCGGATCATCTCTACCTCTCAGCAGGGTAGATGAACAGCTCTCAGCACTTAACCGTATGGTGCTGAAGCTGTTAGCAACCGATGATGAGAAGACTGCTCAGATTTGTCAGTTAGTAGAGCTTAGTGCTGCACAATCTCAGCAGATATCTCAGCAGGCGTAGCATATTGAACAGCAGGCATAGCAAATAGCTGTTTAGAGTCTAGAGCTTTCTCAACTCCAGGAGCAAAATGTTCACTCAGCAAAGAGGATAGAGGAGTTGGAGGCTTCTAACAAGACCATCATGCTCAAGCTTAAGGGATCAAGGGATGAGCCTCTCAAGATAAGAGAAGGAGATGATGATGATGATGATGATGATGATGATGATGATGATGATGATGATGATGATGGTGAAGATGATGAGAGTGATGTTGATGAGACAAGTGATAACGAAGAGACAAGGGAAAGGCAGAACAGTGATGATGATGAAGAAGAAGATGCAGCTGCATCTACCTCAGCTCAAGGTCAAGAGAGACGTACAAAGAGAAATCAAGACCAAGGAGCTTCATCTTCTGCCCCTCCTACTGACGCACTGGCTATTCAGGGGAAAAGTAATGTTTAGATATTTATGTACTTGAAAACTTTGTAATTGAATTTTAGATTAATATTATGTGATTAATATTTATATATATTGGATGTTTACTGTTTTGATTATTGACTAATGGTTGATGTGTTACATGTGTTAAATCAAGCAGATCCAAATTTTCAAAGAGATGTATACAATGTTGCTCCCCTTCAGTAGATTAAGACTCAACTCACTATGATTCTTGATTTGAAAGGGATAGTTAGGAGATCTGTGAGTTATACTCCTGAAGAAGGAGAAATAATTCATGATCTCACTAATGAACAATTGGCCGAAATATTCTAACTGAATCCTGACAAGATCATGAAGGATGCTCCTACAGTAAACGTGGAAAGTGACGATGAGCTAAATGACATAGACGAAATGTGATTGAAGATGTCACCACCCAACATTATCCAGGGTATGCTGACAAGGAGGGAAATGTAGTCCCCAATCCGGGTGACTTCCTTGTTAGTGATACTTTTGAAACTATTGGATAAAATGGAACAGGAGTCGGAGAATAATAAAGAGCAAGCCCAAGCCTCAAACGCCGATGTCAATATCAGAAAGGCTAAATGGCAGCATGTTTTGTAGAAATTAGAGCCCAACGCAGTGCTCCAAAGTCAAATGTCTACACCAAACTCTATAAAGTGAAGAACCTTCACAAGGTGTCAGGCAAAATTATAGCGTGAGCCTAGTTTGAAGATCTTAATGTTTATGCTGATAAAAGAGAGAAGGGGATCTAGTGCTTCAGATTCCCACACGATTTGAAGACTCTTCCGGGTTTTGAGCATAACAAAATTGAAGTTGCTATATGCTGACCCTCGTAAGATGTCAGGCTTGTTTGAAGCAGCTTTAAAGAGAGAGTACCACACCCGGTGGGTGAACTTCAAGCCTCAACAACCAACGAGATATATCAAAAGATCTAAAGTTGATGCCATAATTGGGAAGCCAAAAATAATGCTCAAGTGGAGTCCTCCGCACATCATGTATAGAATCCCTCTATGGGAAATGCCACAAGACTTCACTCCACACTTCAAGTGGTGGTACTACGACTGGAGAACAGGCAAGGCAGTCATAGTGTTGAACAGAAATGGTAGTATGGAAACTATCAGGGTGTTTGACCCCATGCAGGAGTCATAAGAGAGGAGAAATACAAGAAATACGAAGAGCTAATGAAGAATGTTAGACAATGGATTAAACTAGGTTCAAGGGGGAGTTTGTAGATACATATGTACCTAGTTTATGAGCTTAATGTAAAAGTTTTTCATGTCTTACATATATGTAAATGGATGGATGAATGAAATACAATGTGTGGTTTATGCTTATAATGTTTAATATATTACCGGTTATTGTGTATTAATGCTTATTGAACTAACATTATAGGTTTGTGGTAGTTTGAATAGATCTAATTCAAATAATGATTGTGAAACATATTCAAACTTAATCATATGAAGTTCTCATGCGAATGGCCCATGCTAATGGACCATACGCATGAACAACTTCATGCTAATGAACCAGTCGCATGACTGAACCAGGAGACTGGATTAGCCGCATGATTGTAACATGAGATTGACTCAGTCGTACGACTGAACACTCAGTCGTGCGAATGGATCAACCGCATGACTCAATCGCACGACTGAACCATGCTAATGGTTTAGTCGCCCGAATGAGTAACCCTAACCTATAAATACCACTTAAATCATGAAAAGAAAAACACTTCCAAAACCTACGTACTAAATCCTACCCTAGCCGTCCAAAGACATCTAATAACGTGTTCCAAGTTCATAGATCACACTAGATCGATTACCAATCGTTCTTAACATTTAGATTCAATCTACAATTGTTTCTACGTGTGTTCTCACTGATTTGATCACCAATCAAATAGGATTCTGCACTACTTGAGTTGGTACACACGTATATGAGTTAGTATATCGTTCAATACACCATCCTAACATTCTCTTGTTTAAAGAAAGGGAAACAAAGTCATTTTTTTACATTTTTTAGGTTTCCAGCGAAATTATAATTTTGCTAGTAGTTTCGCATGGGGAAACTATAGCTTCGTCGGTTCTTTCGCAAGTGGTATGGTAAGTTTCGTCTAGAGTTTTGTTTAGCGAAATTGCATCTTCGTAGGGTGTAACTATAGTTTTGTTGCCTGCAAAGTATGTGTTATATAACTCAATTTGCGAAATTTGTCATTCATTTTCGCATATTTGAGTTTTCAAAGGATTAGGGTTTCACGTAGACATTTCATATGATTTTACTTTTCTGCGATTTTGTTTATTGATTGACCGTTGTATTCCCTTCGCAAGTGAGTTTCGAACTCAGGACATTTGTCTTTTCTAGGTTTAATCTCAACATTATGAGTATCTTTGATTGAGACTCTTCGATACCTTCGTATTTCTTACTACGAAAGTAGTGATAGTCCAGCGAAACTAAACAAAAGTTCATTGTTTTTCAGCGAAACTATGGAGTTATGCTGTCTGGGCAAACTTAACAGTTTCGCCGACAAATCTTTAATTTCGCTGCACCAAAACTATAATTTTGGCTAATCGAATCTACTTCACTGTGTTGCCGAAATTAATAACTAACTGTCGCCCAAATTACACTCTCGCACGCCAAAACTGAAAATCAATCTGCTAAATTATAATTTCGCCCAGCAAATTTAATTTGGTTTTTGTGTAATTTGTATCTATTTTTTAATTTTTTAATATTATTATTTAATATACTATTCTAATGCATTTCATCTGTTTTTCAGATTAAATGGGGAATGTGAAATTTGACGACACAAAGAACATTACTATTATATTGGATGATAGTCACCCTAAAGCGGCTGGTTTTAGAGATTGCATACTATAGTTGCAGAGATCCCCAATAGCCTACGCGATATCTTATTCCACTACTATATATGACCTTCACATGAGAGATTTTTGACGAATTGTTGAGTATGATACAAAAGGCAATACACAAAGAATCGTAGCCAGAGTGATGGAGAATGAGGTGACCATTACTACTGAGATTGTATCAAGGGTGTTAAGGCTAGACAAAGACATAAGAGAGAAGGTTACTCTGTCAAACCAGGAGGTGTTTAAGGCCTTCAGATCGATGGGATATAAGGGACCATCTTTTGGTACTAGGAAGGAGATTAAGAAGTCCTTCCTCTCTAAAGAATGGAGAAACATAGCCCCTGTCTTCATTATGTGCTTAGATCACCATAAAGGTGGATAAGATGGGCTTAACTTAGATTGGGCAAAAGCTATGGTGATATGCTACAGGGGGAGAAGGCAAACATAGCAAGACCGATTTTTGCTTGCATGGCGGAGAATGTGATGTTGTTGAAGGAGGATAAATGGCTACTCTATCCTCGATTTTTATAGATGATTTTGATGATCTTATTCCTAACATCCGAAGACATGGGGAGGTTAAAAGGCTAGTGCAAATGAACACCCGCATCTTCGCAGACTACTGCGCCATTCGTCATGACTTCAATAGGAAAATTACTCAAATCTGGGAGAACATGTACCCACTAGAAAGATGGAGCTATGAAGGAGTTTAGATGAGTCTCAGAATAAAAGGGCTAAGGAGACAAGGGTTCAATAGACTAATGCAGCTAAAACGAGGAAAATATATGCAAAAGAGAAGGATTATGATTTTGAGGATGAAGTGCATATGATGGCTGAGGAGGCAAGTGTTGAAATAGATAAGGGACCGAAAAAGAATACTGGTATAGGAGAAACCGGGAGAAGAACTAAACAACGACACCAGTCTTTCACAGAGTCTTCTAAGAGGCAGGAGAGAGCTGGTATGGATGAAGATGTGATAAGAAATCTAACTACATATCTGGCTAATGAATAAATCATGATAAAAAAATCTTAACAATCAAGAGATAAAGGAAAGGCAAAAGGATGAATTGATTGAGGGTATGGCCAAGATGTTGGTGGACCAAAATAAGTTGATCAAGAGATGTTTGAAGAAGTGAGTAAACAAAAAGTTGTTGACGGCCTGCCAAATCAACTAACTCAACCGAAGTTAGATGATTTAACTGATATTTCTAAATACCCATTCCTAAATGTGGGTACATCCTCCCGAGCAAAAGAGGGTACATCTGGTGCAGTGGGTGAGGAAGCAGGAGGTTCTAGGGTAACGAAGGAGAATGAGAATGGGGATAATGCTAAACATATTTTTTAGGCTGGTTTTGTGAACATGTAGTTTGATTTTGAAAAAGAAATGGTTGGTGAAGAGGTGATGAGAGAGAAACCCGTTGAACATGTGGAAAAGACTGTTGAGAAGGGGCTGATTGATGAAGAAGAAGACAATGAGCAACTTGTTGACTATGATTCTGAAGTACAATATTATGAGGTTGATGGGAGACCCCTAACCTATGTTGCTAAGGAGGGTGAAAATGATGGAGATGTGTTTGAAATGACTAAGGAAGAGTGGTTTGTCAAAGAGAAAGAGATTGAACAACTGACTCCCCTATTCCAAAATATGGAAGGGTTGAGCAAGAAAGAAGCAGAAAAGAGGATAATCAGTTGGAGCTATAACCTCAGCCTTAAAATATTTATGATTAAGAGGATTGGGGGAGGCATAACCTATATGCATAATAGGAAGGTATTTAAGATGTTACCCAAATGGGATTTGAGGAGGCTGGCAGCACTGCCATTACTAAATGCTCATCTAAGTGAAAGAGCCTCGTTGCTAGAAAAGGAGATAAAGAATGGACTGAGTGGAAACTTTGAGTGATTTAGGTTTATGAAAGTTTAGAGGAGAAGATCCAAAAAGGAGAAGGACTGGGAATCGGGAAAAGGAAATATTGTGCTAAGGGTGAAACCCTCAAAGATAGTGAACTGGGTAAGACTGACAGATCCCCTCCCCTAGTGATTACAAAAACTTGAGAAGTGGTTTTATGATAGCACTACGTGGGAGGCTACGATCAGGGTAAAAGATGGGGTTGAGTTCAGATTGTTTGATCCTATGGAAGTGTTTGGATTCTATGATGAAGACTTAGTGGCTCTATGTGAATATCACATCAAAGCAAGGGTAGGAGAGGAGACCAAGAAAGAAGCTAGAATGTTTATGATTGTGGCTAATAAAGTCAGAGGAGTGAGGGCGAAAGTGAAAGAGATAGCTGAGAGAGTGAGAGCTCAGGATGATCTAAACATAGATGTGAGGGACTTATCAAGAAATACAAGCAAGCTAGTGCTCGTCATAAGGGAGCTAACAAAGCAGTAGGTGACCAAAGTGAATCAATTATTGAAGCTCCCGTGGAAGAAGCTGTAGGAGGTAATGAAGAAATTACTAAAGCAGCAGGGGAAACTGAAGCTAAACAGAGATAATCTATGCCTCAAGCCCCATGGAAGAAGTTGCAGGAGCAAGTATAGATACATCAGATGCAGCAGGAGAGATTGGAGTCGACAAGACAAAGCAAGAGAAGTAAAGTTCGTGAGATCCAACCTAGGGGAGTATTAAAGATCAAGTATAGGTTGGACTCACTTAGATTAGATTTTGTTTATATTACTTTGTAATAGATTTAATGTTAGTTTACATTCTGATGTTTTAGTTCACCCAGTGAAACTGTTGTTTCAGCCGGGCGAAACTAAAGTTTTAGAAGTACAGTTTTGTTGACACCGAAACTATCTGCAAAACTAAGACTATAATATATAGATTTCATCATTTTCATTGATGGGTAACCTTGTAAAACCCTAATCGTTTATCATTGTTTCAAGTGACCTTTGTAAGCAGTCAATTCAGATAAATATAATTGTGGTTTGTTATTATTGAGTGTAATGATCCTCATTGTTCTTACTTTGAAACATTTGTGGTTGTTCTTAATCTTCTTCATTATTGTTATATATTGTTTGTATTTGATATTTAACGATACAACATGTCATTTGTACTACAAATCGATCAAATGGACAAACATCCTCTCAATTAGCGATATCTGACCTTGGAAGAATTCAACGAGATCTAGTGGAAGCTCAACAACTACACTACTTTGAGCTAATCTCTTGTTAATAGGAGAATATCAATCTAACTTACATTAAAAACTCCTCTAGTGCCCTCACAAGAGAAGAATTCCTTGCTCTGCCACGGGGAACTTTGAACCAAGCTTTTTAGCTCTTGGCAACTAACTCTGATTCCCTTAAGGAAGTAGAGAAAAAGCTAAGAAAAAGATTGTTGACTCTTAGAGACCAGGAAGGGGAACAAGCTGCCATCTTAACCACTCATTCCTAGGAAGAAGATTGTCCAATAGAGGTTCGAAGACTGTTTTTGAAACTTTGTTGTGGAAAGAGAGAATAGTGACATCAAGAGACTCAACACCCCATCTCTACTACACTCAAGGAGATTTGACATTGATTAGTTAGTAGACAAACCATTCTCCAGCCCCTCCACCATGTGCTTACAATCAAAATCATCTTACCATGTTTCACCTTGTTTTGTTGACAACAAAAGCAATGATTGAAGAAGAGTTAAAACAAATAGATCAGGAAGAAATATACATATATGTATATATATATATATACATATATAGATATATATATATATATATATGTATATATATATATATATGTATATATATATACATATATAGATATATATATATATATATATGTAAATATATGAATGGTTTGGTTGTAGTGAGAACTCAACTTTTTGTGAGACCTCTTTAACTCAACACCAACTATGGATCAAGAAATCAATGTACTAGATTTTCTATTCTTGTATTAATAGAAACGAGCAAAATAGTCATTTTAACGACTAATTAAAATTCAGCTTTCAATGAGAATATGACACATCTCCCCCCTATTTCCCCTAATTCTTTTTTTCTAATTAAAATTTTTACCCCCTTTGTGTATATAACCTTTATAACTTTTTTCATACATTGTTAAATTTTATAAAAATTATGTGATTAAACTCGTCTCATTATTCTCGTTAATTCTAATATAGTCTTAAAAAATTATTTTTTTATGTATGTTACATATTACTATAAATTTCATGATGTTCTTTTTCTTACATTGTTAAATTTTTATGTACGTTACATATTACTGTGAATTACACCAAATTAAACATAAAAACATACATAACATAATGAATTACATGGAAAAACAATGAGTTACATCACTGTAAACCAATGTAAACCTATGCGTAAAAACAATGTAAATTATTGTAAACCAATCTGTAAACTAACGGAAACTAATGAGAAACAACATTTTCTTGTTTAAAGATAACTATCAATTCTAAACTATATAAGAAATGCAGGACCGTTTAAGGGTACTTACGTACAACACAACAACACAAATTGGAGAGTGTGCAACAACATTTAACAGATCAAATGGGAAACTAGAAACTAGTTTTAGTGAGAACTAAGAAACACAAGTATTGAAGAGACAAAACAAGAATAACAGTAGTAATTGGTTTTCAAGGATGATGTATATTACTGTCCTGTTCTTTACAAGTATTTAAAAACCAATGGTTTAAGATACAAAGGAACAAAGATACTTATACTACAACCAACATCCGACCATACTTTAAAGGCTAGCTGGATACATGATCTAGAAAACAACAATATCAATGGGGAGTCAAAAGGCAGATTGCCTTTTGACTAGTGACTATGACATGCCATAGCTCACATCCTAAGATATTACTAAAAGGAAAAAGTACATAAAGTAGAAAGTTACACACTAAAGACCTTAATGTATTGTTACAAAAAACATGGACCATTCACCAACTTATGTAAAGTTGGTGTCTTATTAGAGTTGTAGCGGAAAGGGGTCTAGCTTTATGGAAACGGTACATGAGATAAAGAAGGTGTTAAAAAGTCTTCGGAAGAAATCTATCTTCAGGTGTTGGCTTCAGAAGACTTTGTCTCTGAAGCTTCGAAACATTTCATGTTTGGCTTCGGAAGATATTAGTCTTGTGTTCGGAAGATTTCACACTTTAAATATTTTCTAAGGTTGAGTGTGAAACTTCTAAAGAATTCCACTTGAGTACACCTGTGCATCATGTAGGAGAGACTTTGGGTATTTTGAGTTGTATCAGCCTTATATCAAACCTTACAAACTCCCATAGGCAGATGCTACCAAAACACTTGAAGACTTCAAATGTCAATAGACCTCACCATGATTTTGACCATCCTTTTCTTCAGAAGATGATCTGGATCACTCAGACTCTCATAGTGTCTTCTCATGTCAAAAAGATCATGCTGAGGTAGAGTGAACATGTCTTGCCTTGTGTAGACATTTTCAACACCTAGATCTCTAATGACATGCCATCTTTTTGGATTTGTAGGTATGTCGAGGACAATATGGGTCTTCCTGATGCTCGAGGAGCTACTTGAATTGGAGTTGGTGGAGCATCCTCTTGTTGCACATCCTAAGGCTATTCTGACTCAACCTGAGGTTTGGAGTTGGATGGTTCTTTCTTCTTCCTCTTTGGTTTTGGTTTGGAAGCCATCCTTTTTCTCCTCTTTTTACTTTTTAACTAAGGTGATTGGCCTGCAACACGTCGTTAATTTTCTTTTTCTTTCTCAGTTGGGTCGTCCTCTCTCATAGGTTCAGATTGAGAGGGGACAAAACTTATTGTGGATCAGAAGTGGAAGCTTGCTAAGGCTCAGTAGGAGATTCAGGTTGTGTTGACTTAAATGGTTCAACCTTAATCTCTATTTTCTGAGGGACCTGACTTCACAGGGAGTGTAGGTCAACAAGTTCTCCTCTTTGAATCTTCTGCTTGATCACCCTTATATGCTTATCCATAGTGGATAGACACACGGGGCCAAGTCTCCTTTGAGAGAATCTATATAGCTTCAAGAAGCTCATCATCCTTTGACTATGAGCAGACTTCTTCATACTTTTCTAGATGATAGCTCTTGACTTTGCAGCTTCTGCCCTTAATTTTCTCTTTGTTGCCTTATGTTCTTTGAGTACTTCAAGCTTAAGCTATTTGAGATACTCAAACTCTATATACTCAAACGACAAGGGAAGAAGTGCACATGCCTCATATAGGCTTGTGGCACTCAAGTAGTTGATCATATTGATCTTATCAGTCTCTTTGTCTACTTGAGGTCCTTCTGGAGCCACAACCACTTGAGCAGGACTTTCTTGAACTATGGAGAGAGTAGAAACATACTTGTATAATCTCTTTTTTATCTTCTCCTCTTTGATTTGGAGAAGTAACTTTGCATCCACTGCTTCCTTCCTCCCTTTTGACATTTCCATGTCAGTCAGTTCATTAAGCTCTTCTAAGGGGTGAGATATAATCTCATCAATGTAATAGTTCCTGGTTTGTATATAAGTAATCGTGACTACCCTCAAATCTATATCTTTAGTGTTTGGTGTGTGGGCAGCCCTGATTGTAGCTTCCATGAATCCTACAGACCCAGAGGAACTTACTCCCCTTAGCTTCCTCTTCCTCTCTCTCTCCTCCTCCTTAATCTCCTCAGGAGTCATTTTCCTTTTCCCTTTGGCACTCACAACCTGTGTGACTCAGGGTGGATAGAGCTTTGGCCTTCATTGCTTTGTGTAGCATCCAAGATCTGACTAGAGAGAGGTTGTGATACACCTTCGCCAATAGGTGTTTCACTAAGGGAATGAATTGCTAAAGTAGTTGTAGGTGTGACAAGGCTCTCACGCTCTACTATTGGGCCTTTAGTGAAAGTTTCCCCTTCAAAGCTAATCTTAGAGTCTATCTCAACATCTAGTTCACAAATTGTATTACCTGAACTCTTTAGTAGTTCTGTCTTGTATCCTTTGAGCCAGCCTATCAGCTTGTCAAGATTAGCTTGGGTTGACAAGTGGCATGCTCATCAGATCAAGACCTTCATAGTAGTTCAAGGTCTGAAAGTTAAAGACATCTTCCTACCCTTGAAATCTTTGTAGAGTGAGGGCTATTCTGTTGGCATCATACATCCACCCTATGATGTAGTTGGAAGTTCCTTGGGGTGGAGATAAGACTACCCTTGGTATCCTTTCCTTAAACAGACTCTGAATGAAGGAGTTTATAGATTCCACATCAATGTGAACTTGAGGAAGTTGGTGAGTATGGATAGTTGCAAGTGAAGATGGTGAATCCTCAATGTCCATGCTCTGTGAAGAACTCGTAGGTTCTGTGTCTGTGGTGACTTTCTCCCCCTTTTTTGTAGCATCACCGAGCTGCAAAGGTGATCTAAGGGTTAGATCAACCACATTCACAGGTTCTTATGTTCCAGGTTGAGCTCCTCTTAATGGATTCCCAACTAGTTTTTCCTTATGATAAGATATCTCAAGTTGCGAATCATTGACCCTGTTATGCAAGGTAGTCACCTGAGATTCAACATAACTAACCTTGGAAAATTGATGGGTACATTTTTGTGATAGTATTTGCACCTTTAGCGTCAGATTCCCCTCTTCTTCATTTGAAGAATCATTAGCGGATGAGAGAATTGGACCAAAGTCTTTTCCCTCACCAACAACTTGTAGTTCTTCACTGCTAGTTTTCCTATACTCAATGACAGCTTCACTTGAAGTGTTAATGGGTTGGGTTGCTATGGTGAGTTCTGAATGATGTAATCACTGGCTGAAGTGAGAGTCTTTTCTATATGGATCTCCTAAACAGGTTCAGAAGGATCCACCTCAGTGATGGGTGACTGATGTGGGCGAGACACAGGTGAGTGAGGAGCACTCATCTCTCTTTTAGTAGGGAAGAATAGAGAGACTCATTATACTCACTGAAACCTATGTCCTCATAAGTATAGGGTCAAGGTTGGGAATGGGTTTATTTAAGTCTAAAGGATGGGGATGGTATTTGTCTCGTGAAGGTTGTTCACTTGAGTGTTGATACACGGAGTGAAGCCTTAAGGCAATTGGGCTTGTGAGCTCATCAGGCTGAGCTTGAGGAACCTCAACACTGATTTTAGAAGTAATGGGAGTGGTTTGCTCCTCAGGAGAAGTGGGAGCTCCAGTATGTACTTCCTCTTGTATGGGTAAGTATATGGGGCCTGCACAGACTCAATATCTTGAGCAGGGGTTTGTTTGGATTTTCTTTTGTTCGTGTGGGTAATTTGGGGTCTTCTAATTGTTCAGAGGTAGAAGGTGTGGGTTCACACTAGCTTGTGTTGCTAGGCTGTCACCTTGAGCAATGAGCTCTAACATTTGGGGACAAGGGTTGTTTCTACCCCTGAGAAGCCAATAGTTGGCTTCTTCAACATTTTAAAGATGACGGGCTTCATATGTCCCAACTTAAGAATTTTACCTCTTTCGTTCAACTGTGAGCCCAGTTCATAGTTAAGAATGTATTGAACATATCTTGGAAATATGTAATACTCTAATGAGTCCATGTTAGCAAGTAATTTGTATAGACAAACTCAGAGTACCTGAACTTGACCCCTTGAACCATTTGTTGGATTCTTTATGCCCAAGACACATAGAACATTGATGTGCTAGTACATTATGATCCAAGTCGGGTCATACCAATAACAAGCTTAACAAACACCAAATAATATATTTAATTGATGATATGATCGTGCAATTAATAAATACACCAATTTAGAAAATGGGTTTTCTATATAAGTTGCATATGAGATTGAACAATTATAGGGATATTTTGTTCATAGATATTGTTTGTAATGTTATTTAAGTTAGTTAAATAACATCAAATAAATAGGAGTGTGTATGAGTTATACAATTTAATGGTTAGTTATATATAACTCAAATTAGTGACTAGTTAACTTGTGAAATTGGGTGTTTATGTTTTGGGGCGGAAAACCCAACTAAAGGGTATTTCGGCCGCCCCATGGCTTCGTTGCCCCCTTTTTGGTTTCATTTTGAAGTCTTGGAACAAGAACACACAAAACTACACACACACTCCATCTTCTCTCTCTCTCACGTGCAAGGACCACAAGAACAAAAGGTTCTCTCCTTTTCTTGAAGAGATTCTTGGCTGGAAGGTGTTCCAGCAGCCTCTTCTTTTGGTTTTGGTGCTCAAATCATTGCAACAAGGTGTTTTCTTGATGCTTGTGGGTATGGATGCTTGAGAACACCTTTCCTTGGTGTTTTGGCTGTTCAAAAACATCATTCTCTTCATATAAATCCCGTTTTTTAGCAGCTTTTGGAAGGTAGTTCCATGGTTTGTTTTTGGTTGTTACTTCTTGTTGATAGCTAGTTCATACACATATAAATGATCCTTATGTTCTTGGGTTTGTTGTTGTCATGATATGAGCCTTAATTTTCAGATTACAAATGATAATATTAAGGTTTTAATCCGTTGCGTTTTCATTTTTAAATGGTTAAACTACTTTGATATGGTCCAACAAACCCAACATTGGCATCTAGAGCCGGATATGTGGATGACTAATTTCATTTTTCCTTGTAAAATTGGTTTTATGGGGCTTTAACAACCTTATAGGGACTGTTTTGTGCTGATGTTATAAATCCCCAACATTTCAAGGTTATATCTTACATGCTTGTGATTAAACCTTGAAAGAAAGATATCAAATGATTGATTGTGTTTGTTGGACAAAACACCCTAAATTCATGGTTTATGTTGGCTGAAAATTTAGGGTCATATGGGGATTTATTTGGTTCTTGTATGTTGTATATGATGATTCATAATGGTGCATACCTAGCCTTGACCTTGTGTTGATTTGGTTTTGAATGGATGTTTGTTTTGGTTGATTTCATTCATAATGGGTTGTAATATTATTCTTTTGTGTTTGTATTTGGATGTAATTTAGTTATTCATTCAATGGCAATGTAATAGATAGATTAACAGTGTTTTCTTTTATTAGAAAATTTGTATTAGGATATAAATTTTGTAAAAGAAGATGCACAAGATGGAAGCACAAAACGAAGACACCAAGAGATGGACTTGAAGCATTTGGATGCAAGTTCAAGTGGGGGCTTTGGAGATCTCATCTTTTGTGTTGTGTTCAACCCTTAGGAAAGACCAAATGACAACACTTGTGATGGCAAAAAAGTGTTGTCAACATAGTGGCTATGGTTATGCACATGTGGTTGTTTTATATATGCTTGTTTGATTATTCATTTTATGTTGATGGTTTGATATGTGGATATGCTTAACAATCTAAATAAATTATCATAACAAACTGAATTTTTGGTTCCTAATCATTAAGTGACTAATAAAAGGTTACTAAAAGGATAATGATTCAAAATAAAAGAGGTTTATTAAGAATGGAACCATAGGGTACCATGTATTTGAAAGCATGCGAATACAAGGTACATTGAGTTTTCATAACTAGAATTATGGAAACTTAAATCCCTTTGGAAACAAGTTTAACACCATCCTTTTACATGACACTCAAATCACATGAGAACTACTTGTGGGATAAAGGTCACCTAACCACTTTTAGGGAATTTGTGTGTTTGAGGTGGGCTTAACATACTTGTGGGATAAAGGTCACCTAACCACTTGTATGTGTAAACTCACACGTGTGTTTAAATAGGAAGTGTTGGACCAAAAGAACCAATGAGCCAAGATCAGAAAACCTCTAAGTCCCACATGGTATCACAACAACTGCTGAAAGCCTCATCAGTAGTTTGACAAGTGCTGAAGACTACAACAACTGAAGATCAAGTGCTGAAGACCTTAACAGCTGAAGAACCAAAGTGCTGAAGTACAACAGCTGAAGAACACAAGTGCTGAAGCTGAAAGACCAAAGTACTGAAGTACAACAGCTGAAGAGTTCACAAGTGCTGAAGATCAACAACTGATGTACAAAGTCTGAAGACAAAGACTGAAGACATCAGCTGATGATATCTACTGAAGGTCAAAGTCTGAAGATCAAGTACTGAAGCCTCAGTAGTTTGTCACAACTGCTGAAGAGTACTTCTTCAGTAGTTGTGATATCAGTAGTTTTATATTTTTATGTTTCAGTAGTTTTGTAAAACGACTGAAGAGCTTGTTCTTCAGTCGTTGTAGTTTCAGTAGTTTTATATTTTGTACTTAACATGCTGATATTTCTCAGTAGTTGTGAACATTTCAGTAGTTTGTTAAGAATTAGTTATTTTGTATTGGATCTGCCAGTTGTCACTTTCCGTGATAACAGCAGTGACTGTTGCACTCTATATAAGGAGTGACAACCTATTGTAATCAATGGGGAATGAGTAATTGAATGGAATGAATGATTGATTTGATTAGAAATATTCTACATCTATAAACATTCCTAGAAATCAGAAATACATATTCTCTCCCTATAACCGTATGCGATCTTAATGCTTACAAGTATCGATTGCTTGCTACAATTTGTCTAATTCTAGTTGTATTCCGCTGCTTTTATTCTGATACATCAAACTTGTGATCACTGATCCTGTCAAATGGTATCAGAGCAGGTTAATCATTGATCGATCTAATAATTGATCATTGAAACTGCTATTCAAGATCTAAGTTTGATTGAATTAGCTTTTGTTTTTGCAAGAAACGGTTATAGAGATTGAATTTTCTGTATTTCTGCTCATTCATCCTGAGATCTTTTTCTTGGTTCTCATTGAGTTTGTTGTGGTCTGTCTAAAACTTTTAAAACTTGAACTAAATGTTTTTGAACTGAAAATGACCACTCCCTCCAATGATCCTCACAATACTGGTTCCTCAACCAAGCCTCCTATGCTGGTTAGGAATGAGTATAACATATGGCAAAGACGTATGCTCCATCACCTGTCTGTTAACAGCGCAGGGTGTTGGACATCAGTGGTACATGGTCCACACAAGCCTATGGTGAATAACCCGGAAACCAATCAAATGGTCCGAAGAGGAGGGAGCAATACTCAGATGAGGATAAGAAGTTGCTTGAGATTGATGCAAAAGCCCATGGAATTCTGGCCATGGCATTGCCCAATGAAATCTATTCTGGGCTAATGCATCATGAAACTGCCCATGACCTCTGGATTGCTTTGAAAGAACAATTTGGAGGAACAGATGAGGTCTTGGCAAATAATAGAGAAATTCTTGCCCAACAATATGAGACATTCTCTCATAGAAAGGGTGAGACACTGACTCAACATATGAGCGGTTTTCTTGTTTGATCTCTGAACTAAAAATGGTCAAACTTGAATACACCAATATTCAGATGAATAACAGATTTCTCAGATCACTGCCTGAGAGATGGGACACATATACTATTGTCCTACGCTCCAGTGCAAGTTTGGACAAACTATCTCTCACCCAACTCCATGGGAAATTGCTCACTTTTGAGAGAGAGATAGAACAGAAGAGAAAGCTGTCTTCATCTGGAAAGCTCACTGAAGACTTTATACAAGGCAACACTGCCTTGGTGGGTCATGAGTCAGAATATGCTTCATCTGAATGCCAGTATGATGAGCATATTAATTTCTCTTCAAGCACTTCTGATTCTGCATTTGTAAGTGTTGATGGTCAGTTTACTGGGTGTAATAATGACAATCTATGTTTCATTATGGATGATCTCAAGGGGATTGCTGATGATGACTTAGAAGAGATGGATATTTTGAGCCAAATGGCCTTGATAAATATCAGATCTCAGAAGTTCTACAAAAGAACTGGAAGAAAATTCCCAGGACTCTCTGGCAAAACCAAAGTTGGTTTTGACAAGAGCAAGTTGAGGTGTCAAATGCCAACGGCTTGGACACTTTGCAAGAGAGTGTAGATCAACTGGATCTAACTCACTGCACCCTTTGTGACTTTTCCTGGCAATAGTCAACAACACAGAGGGCAACATCCTGTCACATCTAGTCATCATCCTCAACAACAATCTCCGGCATATTTTGTTCCTCAGGGTCAAATGCCATATCAGTACCCTTGTTATTACATGCCACAGTCAAATCAAGTTCAAGTTCCTATGACACCACAACCTCATGCATTACCAGAACCTCAGCCTTCCCTATCTCATCAACAACCTCATCTCAACAACACAGCTTCTTCACCCCAGGAGTTGTTGACTGGAGCAGTTTACCAGATGACTTGTCTGGTCATGATCAACTGTTCTCAGGTGCTGGTCAACATGGTGGTGACAGTCCCTTTGGAAATCTAGCTCTTATGGCTTTGGAGTCTGCTGATACTTCATCTTCCAATGCCTCTACACCTCAGGTATCACAGGTATCCTCTGAGGCAAAAGCCAAATTATGTTCTGAACAATGCATAGCAGCATTTGCTTCCATTAGAGAAGCAAATGTAGCTTTAATTAATAAAAACATTGAGCTAGAACAAATAATTTCCAAAAACAAAGCTGAGTTTGAGTTTGTGCTCAAAGATAAAAATGATGAGGTTTATAAACTGAATTGCCAAATAATTGATGATAAGGCTAGAGAAGATGTACTTCTAGAGAAGTACAAAGATCTCAAAGAAACCCTTGCAGTTACCCAGGTCGAGTGTGATAGATGGGTACAATCATGCAAAGGTTTTGAAATGCTTCTTAGTAAGCAATCTGCTTCAAATGTGAAGTTTGGAATTGGCTACAATCACACTGCTCCACCTACAGATTTTACCCCAAGAGCAGAGGTAGAATCTGATGGTGAGAGTGATAACCAATCCATCAATCATGTGATCTACCTTCTGATACAGCACAATCAGAAGTAGCAGTCAGCATCAAGCCCTCTTTGAACCTATCAGCTGATGTTGATGGTCCAAATGCTGACATTCACATGATCAATAAGTTGATCAACTCAGGAGTTAATCCTGAAGGTCCTGAAAGGACTGGAGAGCAGGATTTAACATCTGAAGTTCAAACTTCAACTGCTGTCAGTACTGAAGAGAAGAAAACTGGCAGTAGAAAGAGTTTGAAGACTACTAAAGAGGTTGTCAAGAAAGCAACCAATGCTTCCAAAGCATTGAAGAACAAGTCTTCTGTTGCTTCACCATCTTTAGTTGATGATCAACCTAAGATGAAGAAGAAACCATGTGAAGTATGTGGTTTGTTCAATCATCTTACAGATGATTGTGGTACAAAAGAGGTTCCAAACTCAAACAAAAAGAAGAAATTAATGAGAAAATGGTAAAAATGAAAACTGAGTTTGAGACCACATTTGTATCAGCAACATCAAATCCTGTAACCCTTAAGTCCTTAAAGAAATCCAAAAAGGAAGGAGTTAAACAGGTGACAGCTGAGGGTGCTCAAAAGAAGAAGGTGCAACATAGGACCTTATCTAACTCCACTAGCAATGTGTCTGATGAGCTGAAAGCTTTATCACAAAATCAGACACAGCTGGTGATGATGGTACAACATCTGTTGGGTAGAGTTAACCAACTAGATTCTCCTATGTTGAAACCACAGAAAAGGAGGTCTAAGCCAAAGGACTCCTCTTCTACACCATCTTCTTCTTCTCAGGCTGTTGTTACAAATAAACATGTTAGTTTACCATATTGATGAGACCAGGCCCAAAACCAAAAAGGTTTGGGTCTCTAAAACTAACTGATTGTTATTATTGCAGGGTTCTTCAACATGCCAAGTAGCATCTGGTATGTAGACAGTGGGGGATCTATGCACATGACTGGGAACATCTCTCTTCTTCATGACTACTCTCAAGGAAAGAAGGGATTTGTCTCTTTTGGCAATGATGCTAGGGGTTACATCATCGGTAAGGGCTTTGTCTCCAATGGAGAAATCAAATTTGATGATGTTAATCATGTGGAAAATCTCAAGTACAACCTCTTGAGTGTCAGTCAAATGTGTGATAAAGGCCATGTTGCCCTTTTCACAAGTCAAAACTGTAGGATTCTGTCATCCAAAGTTTTGCACTTGATTGACAAGGTGTTGGATGATCACACTCTCCTGAAAGCCAACAGGACAGGAAGAGTGTATGCCTTAGATCTCTCTAAGAAGATAGATCTCAAAGGCAATCCTTGCCTATTTTCCAAAGCCTCTTCTCAAGAATCTAAACTGTGGCACAGGAGGCTTGGTCATGTTAATCTCAAAAACATGAATCAGCTTAGCCACAATAGTTTAGTCAGAGGCTTACCAATAAAGGAGTTCCACTGTGATGAAACTGCACTGCTTGTTTAAAAGGAAAACAGCACAAGGTCTCATTTCCTCCTATTGAAGTGTCCAAGTCCACTGCCTGCTTGCAATTACTGCATATGGATCTATTTGGTCCTGTGAGAGTAATGAGCATGGCAAAGAAGAAATACTGTCTGGTAATTGTGGATGATTACTCCAGATTTGTATGGACTTTCTTTCTACATTCAAAGGATGAGGCTGCTCAGAAGATTATCCACTTTGTGCTGTACATTGAGAAGCAGTATTCCCTTCCAGTCAAGTGTATTAGGAGTGATAATGGAACTGAGTTCAGAAATCATACACTTGATGACTTCTATCTTTCAAAGGGAATCAAAAGGCAGTTCAGCATTCCAAGGACTCCAGAACAAAATGGAGTAGTGGAGAGAAAGAACAGGACCCTCATTGAAGCTGCAAGGTCCATGCTGGCTGACTCAGGTTTGCCATTGACCTTTTGGGCCGAAGCTGTCAACACAGCTTGTTATGTGCAAAATAGAGTTTTAGTAAATCAGAGGTTGATGAAGACTCCATATGAAGTTCTCCATCATTTGGCTCCTCTGATTTCATTTTTCAAAGCATTTGGTGTCCCTGTTTTATTCTCAACACAAAGGATCAACTCCACAAATTTGATCCTAAGGTGGATGCAGGATACTTTGTTGGTTATTCATCTACTTGCAAGGCATACAGAGTCTTCAACTGCAGAACAAAGATGGTTGAAGAAACTCTACATGTTAAGTTTAATGAATCTCCAAAGGACAAGATTCCACAAAGTCCTGTGGAGTTATTTGATTGGACATACTGCAATATGTTCCTTATCAAACTCCTGCTGTTGCTCCTGTCAACAGTTCACCACCTGGTGGTACTGCTGATGATGATGATGATTGCAGTACTCACCTCTTCAGGTTTAGTGATCAGCTGCCTGACTCAGCTAGACCTGATGTTCCTGTAGCGCCAGTAGCACCATCCACAACAAATGCTGATGAGATTTCTTCGAATTCAACTCCTTTGAATTACCATCCACTGATTGGTTTCAAGGAAATGATTCACCATCACCATCTGTTGCTGCTGAACCGGCTACAAACACTTGCACAGATCTCATTGTGTATCAAGATCTGAAGAATCACCCTATGTCTCAAATCATTGGTGATATCACTGCTGGAGTATCAACAAGAAGTCAATTGTCAAATTTCTGCTTCTATGCTCTCTTCATCAGTCAGCAAGAGCCAAAGAATTATCACATTGCTTTAAAGGACAATGGATGGGTTGATGCCATGCAGCTTGAGCTTCTTCAGTTCAAGAAACAGCAAGTGTGGGAACTGGTTCCTCTACCTCCAGGTAAGTGTGCAATAGGCACTAAATGGGTGTTTAGGAACAAAACTGATGAAAATGGGCTTATTGTTAAGAACAAGGCCAGACTGGTTGTTCAGGGGTTTGCACAAGAAGAAGGTATTGATTATGATGAAACCTTTGCCCCTGTAGCCAGACTGGAAGCAATTCGATTGTTTTTAGCTTATGCTGCTTATCAAAACCTAAAGTCTTTCAAATGGATGTCAAAAGTGCATTTTTGTATGGAAAAGTTAAAGAAGAGGTTTATGTATGTCAACCTCCAGGCTTTGAGGACAATAAACATCCTAATTGGGTGTATAAGCTTGATAAAGCTCTTTATGGGTTAAAACAAGCTCCCAGAGCCTGGTATGAGACATTATCAAACTTTCTTCTGGAAAACAATTTCACTAGAGGCTCCATAGACAAGACTTTATTCATTAAGAAAGCTGGGCAGCATAATCTACTTGTTCAAATTTATGTAGATGATATCATTTTTGCATCCTCTGATCCAAAGTTGTGTGATGCCTTTACAAAGTTGATGCAACAGAAGTTTGAAATGAGTGCCATGGGAGAATTACAGTTCTTTCTGGGGTTGCAAATCAAACAAAAGGCTGATGGAATTTTTATTCATCAGTCCAAATATACAAAAGATCTTTTGCAAAAGTTTGATTTACAAAACTGTAAGCCCTGTTCTACTCCCATGAGCAGCACCACACAACTGGACTCAGATCAGAAAGGTAAAGTGGTTGATGAAACACTTTACAGATGTATGATTGGGTCCTTGATGTATTTAACAGCTTCTAGACCAGATATTATGTTTGCTACATGTGTTTGTGCTAGATTTCAGGCTGCACCTAAAGAGTCTCATCTGATTGCAGTCAAGAGGATCTTTAGATATCTGCAAGGCACTCCATCTCTAGGTTTATGGTATTCTACCGGACATTCTGGTAAATTAGTTGCTTTTTCTGACAGTGACTATGCAGGGTGTAAGTTGACCAGGAAATCAACTTCTGGTGGATGTCAATTCCTAGGCAACTGCTTGATTTCTTGGCAGAGCAAGAAACAGACCTCAGTTGCTACATCCACTGCTGAAGCAGAGTACATTGCTGCTGCAAGCTGTACATCTCAGGTACTCTGGCTTCAAAACCAACTTTTGGATTATGGCATTACAGAGACTAAGACTCCATTGTTAATGGATAGTGCTTCAGCTCTTTGCATTGTCAAAAATCTAGTCCAGCACTCTAGGACCAAACATATAGAGATCAGACATCATTTTATAAGGGATTGTTTTGAAAAAGGTCTGATTGATCCTAAGTTTGTGCCTAGTGCTGATGAGCTTGCAGACATTTTTACTAAGCCTTTGGATAGTTCAACTTTCCAAAACCTGGTGTTAAGGCTTAGTATGCTGCAGCTAGAATAGGTGACCACTACTGATGATCTTAGTAATTCATACTGATGATCATGAGTACCTATGTCACATATAAGTACTGATGAGCTCTTTTAACCTCAGTAGTTTTTAAACTACTGAAGGCTAAATGTCTCACAAGTACTGAAGTACTTCATCTGTTCTAAACTACTGATGTAGTTACAACTACTGATGCAGTTACAACTACTGCAATCAGTAAAAACAGATAAGTACTGATGTCCTATGAAACAACTGAAATCAGCCATAAAAACTGATGAATGTGTTGAGGACAGTTTGAAACAGCTGAAAAGCTAAGAATTGACGAAAACAGCTGAAGAGAACTTTCTCTTCAGTCGTTTGTACAACTGCTGTTTCATTTTAAACAACTGAAGCAAAACCACGTCTTCAGTAGTTTTATAACTACTGATGACTAATACCAAGTCTTCAGTTGTTTACAACAGCTGATGACAAAACCACTGTCTTCAGTAGTTTCATAACTACTGATGACAAACACCATGTCCTCAGTTGTTTCAATCATCTGAAGTCAAAACCACGGTCTTCAGTAGTTTTCTAAACTACTGATGCCTAACACCACGACTTCAGCTGTTTCAACGTCTGAAAGGATAATACCATGTCAACGGTCGTTTAAAACTACTGATGACTAACACCACATCCTTCAGTCGTTTCCCTACCCGTACCCTATATATACCCTAACCTTAGCTCTCATGCTTCATCTTCTTCAAACCTAACGTTCTCTCCAAAACTTCCCTCTTCTCATGGCGTCTATGCAAATTAAACCGCGACACAACTGTGTTGCCTACCTCACAAAATCGCCGATCTGGACTAAGTTCGATACTGCTATCGATCTTATGGTTCAGTCCCAATACAACAAGGCATTCCTTCTGAACCCCGTCTTACATGCCGAATCCTTGAACCAATTTTGGATGAACGTTACTGTTACAACTGAGGAGAGCAACACACCATCCCTCCGGTCAGTCGTCAACAACAAAGAAGTAGTCATTACTCCTGCAACAATCCGTAAAATTCTTCAACTGAGTGATGCTACTTCTCCTGCTGGATATCCGAAGGGCACCATAGATCTATCATTTGCTCAGCATGGATATCAAGGCGATCTCAGTGCCACCACCATCATGAAGAAACACTTTAATGACGCTGAGCGCCTGATTTTTCACATGGTCAATGTATGTTTGGCCCCTAAGACGTCGTCTTGGGATCAAATGTCCACCAAATGGCAGCAGGTAATGTATTCTATCCTTGAGCAACAACCACTAAACTTTTCAGAATTAATATTTTCAGAGCTCAAAGATATGGCTCAAAAACTAACTGCCAACCGTTGGATACTTTATCCACGGTTCATAATGGCCATTATTACAGACCAGCTTAATGCTGAGGGACTTGTTGGCTTGGGAGTCCCTGCTACGGCTGTTCTGCCAGAAGTATACTCCCGGCACAACTCTGACCGGACACTCAAACTGGCTGCCAAGCTGCGAAAACCCACGCAGCTGGAACCCACAGCCACCACCTCCAAATCCAATGTCCCCACCAAACCCACCAACAAGAAACCCAAAATGGCTACTCAGGGAATTGAGTCCCCTGAGGATGCCCCTGCAACACAAACGCAGGATATATCCACTAGTCCAAACCCCTAGTGGATACAATGACTCCTCCAGCCACAGCCGCTCAGGCTTCCTCTCAACAGGAGCCTGCAGCAACCCAGGGGCACCTACTTATCTGGGATCTTACTCACTTGAGGAGATTGCCATTGAAGAGCACCATCCACCCCAGGTGCACACTGCTTCTATCCCCTCACCCCAACAAACCGCCCCTCACAGCCCAACTTTAATAGTTGCACAAGTGCTGACTCAATTGCACTCCTCACCCCCTCCCCAGAAACCACTTACTACTGGGAATACCTCTACAATTGAGGGGGAGGAACACAGTGCACCTGAGAACCCACAGCACAGGGGTTTCCCAATTCTATCTCCTGGTGTAGACAAGGAGCTTAGAATATCTAGTGAGGCTGCCACCTCCTCTGACTCAGCACATGACCAGAGTGAGGCTGGTAACATTGCTAAGACCTCCCTAGAGGCAACAGCTGATGATGGACATTGTCCTGAGGCTGGAAGTCCCCAGTACCAAGCACAAGGGGCACATGCACCAACTGGTCTACACCCAGTGCATGTAAATCCTGCTCTAAGCAGGAGGTCAGGTGATTCAGTATCAACTGATGATGACCTGAGCTTCTTCTATGATGTAGTTGCTCAAAACACCATTCTAGAGGATGAGGTTAGCAGACTCAAAGAGCTGCTGGCCAAGATGTCTCAGGATGCAAGTCCATCTGCCACCATAATACACCCACAGATGGCACCTTCCCTTGAAGGTTTCCCACACACCGAGCCACCCCAAAATCAACCACCTGCCTCTGCTTCAGGCCCTACTTCTCAGGACCAGAACCCTCCTGAGCAAATAGGTGCTGCACTCCAAAATTCCCTCCCCTCATCACACCCATAATCACTGATATAGTGATCAAAGCCATTGATGAGAGGCTTTCCTCCACATTACAGCCCTTGGTGATGATGCTGCTGTCCAAAAGACTCTTTCTGCGGTACAAACCCCTTCCTCCAATGCAACCAAAAAGGGGGAGAGTACTGCAGTGAAAGAAAGGAAGAGGAAAAGACGAGGAAAAGGAGTGATGCAAGCCCAAGAGAGGAGGAAAAACAAAAGCAACCTCTGCTCACTTACAAGCGGAAGAGAAGTGCTGATGATCACACTACTGAAGACAATCCTTGGAGGAGCTGGTCAAAGAAGCTGACACACACACAGCCGCTCCATGGATAAAATAATTGAACAACTCTTCAGGCAGGGGTTTGACACAGCCACACTGGATAGTGAGATCAGAAGGTTAGAAGTACAAGAGATACAAACCCGATGGGCAGGGTATGATGCTCTTGAGAAAGAGAGGTTGGAAATAATGATCCGCTTTATTGCAAAATACTTGGGAAGATCATTAATGGAGATCCGCGCATGGACCAGGGACAGCATTCTGGCTATAGCCACCAGAATCTGTCTGTCTGAGCAATTCAACAAAGGGATTATTGTGGAAGCCTTGATGAGGCTGGGGCTGGTAAAAGGTTAGAGATGGCTAAACTCACAAAGGCGAAGCTAACTACAAGGATGCTAGATCAACCTTCCCTTCCACCCACTCAAACAGATCCTATCCCTCAAATCTCCCAACCAACCTCTAAGCCAAAATCCAAACATCCTCATTCTTCAAAACCAATTCCTTCACCAACCAACCATCATCCAGTGATGTACCCAGAAGGAGGAGAAGGGTGCTGAGGATGGAAGAAGAAGAAGAAGAGGATGAAGATGATAGTCTGCCACTCTCTGCTGTTCTGAAGCTACCAAAACCCCGAGTCAACCCATGATCACACCTGACTCTCAAAGGGAAATGGTCAGAGTCAAGATAGAAGAAGAAGAACAGCAGAAACAGCACGATGAGCAACTGTTGAAGATGGTTGACAAGGAATTTCCTCAGTCATCATCTATTCAAGCCATGAAAGGGCATGCTCAAAGGCTGTACACTCTCAGGCACACCTTCAGTATCAAAAGGAGAGAGTGAGAGTATGGCCAGACCCCAGGGTGAGTTCTAGAATCCATAAAAGAACTATCCCACACAGATACAACGGCCAAGTACGAAAAACAATAGAGTCTACCATCATGTTGGCCGTTGTAGTCTCACCTTGGGAAATCATTGATGAATTCAAGAAAGCTCACCAAGCAAAGAAGACACCTCAAGCCTTACTAGAAAACAAGATGATTAAGAAGGGGTTGTTATATAAAAAGCTTGAAGACATCCAAAAGAATGAGCTCCAGTTACTCCTTGAAGGCAACCATCCTGATGAATTGTATATAGGGAGGTAACTACGGTGGAGCTGAAAAATGGCAGGACCATGAAGTACTTATCAGAGTACTATGGTCCAGAGTTCTTCTTCGATGGAGGAGCAGAAGAACTCTCTCAGGAGGAACAAGTTGTTCTCCTTGAGGCCTATGTTCGTGAGTCATACAGACTCATTATGGGGAAGTAAATCTCATGAATGGGATAACAACTCTGTGTCCAGTTCCCCAAAACAGAGTTCCCATTCATACTCTGCCAAACAAATATTTGAGATTTCTTCCCAGGCGGAGCTTACATGGGTCATCTTCCCTACTGATCAAGAAGGAAAAAGACCAACATTTTGCCATCAATAAGTGGGAGATTAAATAAGTTAGAGGTTTTGGCTGCATTGGTTCAGGGGGAGTTTGTTGGACCAAAAGAACCAATGAGCCAAGATCAGAAAACCTCTAAGTCCCACATGGTATCACAACAACTGCTGAAAGCCTCATCAGTAGTTTGACAAGTGCTGAAGACTACAACAGCTGAAGATCAAGTGCTGAAGACCTTAACAGCTGAAGAACCAAAGTGCTGAAGTACAACAGCTGAAGAACACAAGTACTGAAGCTGAAAGACAAAGTACTGAAGTACAACAGCTGAAGAGTTCACAAGTACTGAAGATCAACAACTGATGTACAAAGTCTGAAGACAAAGACTGAAGACATCAGCTGATGATATCTACTGAAGGTCAAAGTCTGAATATCAAGTACTGAAGCCTCAGTATTTTGTCACAACTGCTGAAGAGTTACTTCTTCAGTAGTTGTGATATCAGTAGTTTTATATTTTTATGTTTCAGTAGTTTTGTAAAACGACTGAAGAGCTTGTTCTTCAGTCGTTGTAGTTTCAGTAGTTTTATTTTGTACTTAACATGCTAATATGTTCTCAGTAGTTGTGAACTTTCAGTAGTTCGTTAAGAATTAGTTATTTTGTATTGGATCTGCCAGTTGTCACTTTCCGTGATAACAGCAGTGACTGTTGCACTCTATATAAGGAGTGACAACCTATTGTAATCAAGGGGAATGAGTAATTGAATGGAATGAATGATTGATTTGATTAGAAATATTCTACATCTATAACATTCCTAGAAATCAGAAATACATATTCTCTCCCTATAACCGTATGCGATCTTAATGCTTACAAGTATCGATTGCTTGCTACAATTTGTCTAATTCTAGTCTGTATTCCGCTGCTTTGTATTCTGATACATCAAACTTGTGATCGCTATCCTGTAGGAAGACTTGAATTGGAAACCATATGTATAGGGTCACGAAGCATAGGTACAATGGTGTTGATGGGATTTTACATGCCGACTAAAAGTAAGATGTTTAACCGATCACATAAGCTAAAGTTGCAATAGGTTGCAATTGTCAAATGTTGACTACCTTGTTAATTTAAATAATGGATAAAGGTCACCTAACCATCATTAAATGTAACGTTGGATTCTAGATTTTAATTATTATTGTCTAGAGACGGTAAAGGGTATTAATAATTAAAAACAATTTTTCACAATCCTAAAATGAATTTGGTAATTTTGTAGAAATGGTCGCAAACAATAAGCTACCAACCGACCGTCCCTACCCTATCACTGAGAACCATCTTAGAAGGGATCGTCTTAACCATAATAACTTTATGGACTGGTATCGAAAATGAGAATTATTTTCAGAAAGAGAAAAAGGCCTGGTCTTAACGATCCTATTCCTGACCAACCCAACCCCGAGGATGTTGAGGCCTATAACAATTGGCTTCAATACACTGAGGATTCCATGCAGGTTTTAGCCTTATATGGGATATGATTCCCGACTCCAAAAGGATTTGGAGCATCTTGTGGCATATGACGTAATTACCAGTTGAAGGAAATGTTCATTCAACAAGCTATGGTAGAGCGCTTCGAAACGATTCGAGCGCTTCATGCATTTCGCATGGAAGAAACTCAATCGGTATCATCTTAAGTTCTTAAGATGAAAAGCCACGTTGATCTCCTTGAGTGGCTTAATTGTCTCGTCTCAAAGGAGTTGGCCACGGATTTGATCCTTAATGGGCTAAGGAAAAGGTTTTAGACTTTCATAATGAATGACAATATGAACGGATGGGACAAGAGCATTGGTGAGCTTCACGCAATGCTCAAAATAGCCGAGGCAAGGATGGGTGAATGGTTCTACCTGTTCTCTCGATCAATGAGGAAGGCAATAAGAAAAAACCATTCCCTGATCCCAAGACAAATGTTGTCAAAGGAAAGGGGTACATCAAAGGATAGGGGAAAGGAAAGGCTAAAGCGAAACCTCCAAAACCTAAGCTTAAGAAACCTAAGGTATCGGAAAATGATCCATGGTTTGAGTATGGAGAGATAGGACATTGGAAAAGGAATTGTCCAACGTATCTCAAAGAGTTGAGAAACAAGAGGGATACTGGGCAAACCTCAGGTACAACTTTCGTAATTCACATTGGTTTAAATGTTATTTCTTCAAACACATGGGTATTGGATAACGGATGTGGAACTCACATATGCAATTTGTTGTAGGGGTTCAAAGGAAATAAGCACTTCAAGAATGGAGACACAAGTCTCTACATGGGCAACAGAGCAAAAGTTGTTGTCGAAGCCCAAAGAGACCATATTTTGAAACTTTCAAATGGTTTGGAAGTTATTCTTAATAACATTTTGTATGCTCCTAGTTTGACTAGGAACATAATTTTGATTTCCCTTTTAAAACATTCTGGTTATGAATTAAAGTTTGTTAACAATGGTATTTATGTTTGTATGGATGATGTATTTTATTTCAAGGCTATGCCTTTTAATGGAATCTATGAATTGGTTCATAATGATTCATCCTATAATAGCTCATTATACCAAACAAGCACCAAGAAACTTAAAATAGGTTTAAGTGATTCTTATCTTTGGCATTGTCATCTTGGTCACATAAACAGAATCGGATTCAAACACCTCAAAAGAATGGTCTTTTGAAAACAAATGAAAATTTTTCATTTAATAAATGTGAATCTTGTTTACAAGGTAAGATGATCAAGTCGCCCTCTAGTGTTACTAACGAGAGGGCAAAAGACTTAATGGGAATCATACATTTGGATGTATGTGGTCCTTTTAAGACAATGACTAGAAATGGTGAAAGATACTTCATTACCTTTACTGATGATTATAGTCGCTATGGTTATGTGTACATGATGACACACAAACATGAAGCTTTTGAAATGTTCAAAATCTTCAAGAATGAAGTAGAAAATCAACTTAATAAAACTATCAAAGTTCTTCATTCAGATAGAGGAGGTGAATACCTTAGTGATGCTTTTCAGTACCATCTAAGAAGTTGTGGGATCGTCTCACAACTTACTCCACCTGGAACACCACAACATAATGGTGTGTCTGAGAGGAGAAATCGAACCCTATTGGATATGGTTCCATCTATGATGGCTATAAGCTCACTACCTCTAATATTTTGGGGTTTCGCAATGCTCTCCGAGGCTCGTTTTTTGAATATGGCCCTAACCAAGATAGTCGATTCACTAAGTGTATATTTGTTGGATATCCCAAAGACTGTATAAGATACTACTTCTTTGATCCAACAGAGCAAGAGTAATTATTGCTCGAAAGGTTGAGTTCCTGGAAACTAATTTCCTTATGGAAGGAATAACGTATAGAATAGTGGAATTTGATGAGGATCAAGATCCACAAGCCGATACACATTTGGTTGACACTAGCAATCAACAAGATGTTGTTGATGATGACCAAGAGGTTGATCAATACACACAAAACGTTCGTAGATCTGGTAGAGTTAGCATTCCACCTAAAAGATACAGATTTTTCATGAATGGATGCTATGTGGTTGACTCCGATGAGCCAACTACATACCATGAAGCAATGTCCAATTCGGATTGTGACAAATGGCTGGAAGCCATGAACGTTGAGATGCAATCCATGTATGACAATCAAGTTTGGGAATTGGTTAACCTTCCACTTAACTCCAAACCGGTTGGATGAAAGTGGGTTTCGAGAAGAAAATGGGTATACAAGGACACTTGGATACTTACAAAGCAAGACTTGTAGCAAAAGGTTTCACTCAAACTCAAAGGGTTGATTATGATGAAACTTACTCGCCTGTGGCAATGCTAAAGTCAATTAGGATATTATTTGCCGTAAGTGCACATTCTGACTATGAGATTTGGCAAATGGATGTAAAAACCGGTTTCTTAATGAACATCTCGAAGAGACTGTCCATATGGTTTAGCTTGATGGTTTTGTTGGTCCACAACATCCTAAAAAGGTATGCAAGTTAAAGAGGTCAATCTATGAATTGAAACAAGCATCAAGAAGTTGGAATCAACGTTTTGATGAAGAGATCAAGAAATTTGGTTTCACAAGAACGCTGACGAGGCTTGTGTATATATGAAGGCTAGTGGGAGCATAATAACAGTCTTATTATTTTATATTGATGACATACTACTTTTTGGAAATAATATTCCAACCATGGAAGGTGTTAAAACCTGGCTTGGAAGTTGTTTTTCCATAAAATCTCGATGAAGCCGCCTATATTTTGGGAATAAAGATCTATAGGGATAGATCGAGGCGGTTGATAGTTTTAAATCAAAGTGCACATATTAATGATGTCTTGAATAGGTTGAAAAACTTTAAGAAAGGTATGGTACCTATTCAAAGAGGGACCCTATTAAGTATATCTCCATGTCCAAGCTCAAAAGGATGAGCAAGATCGAATGAAGGACATCCCATATGCATCTGCTATAGGATCCGTCATGTATGAGATGATATGCACTAGATTGGACGTGTAATACATGTTAATCATGACAAGCATATATCCGCAGAATCCAGGTAATAGTCATTGGATGGCTGTTAAAAGTATATTGAAATACCTTAGGAGGACTAAGGAAATGTTTCTAATATATGGATCTGATAAAGAGGAACTCGTTGTAAAGGGTTACACGGATGTGAGTTTCCAAACCATTCGAGATGATTCTCGATCACAATCGGGGTATGTCTTCATTATGAATGGGTAGCATTAGCCACTACAAAATCCAAATACATAGGGGGACTAAGGAAATGTTTATAATATACGGATCTGATAAAGAAATTTATTGCTTACCTAGGGTGGTCTCTACCATTCAAGACCCCTAGAAATCCTTTTGTGATTACCAGGGTAAGATTGCATAAATCAAGGTACCTTGTGCACTTCAAAAGGCTAGACACATTGAGCAGAAATTCAACTACATAAAGGATGAAGTTGAAAAGGGAAAAATATGTATTCATAAAGTTCACACCCATCAATACATTGCGAATCCACTCACGAAGCTCCTTGAAAGGGCAAAGCATGAAAGTCACACTTGTGCCTTAGGACTTTGATATTCTAGTGACTGGAATTGATCTGTTTAGTATTAAAAGTTTGAAACAATGTAATATTTAATTCTTTATATACTTATGATATTTTGAGTTATATTCATTTTAGCATGTATACATCCATGAATATGTTTATTATTTTAAATGTCCGTAGTCGGTCATGTTTGTGTGAACAAATATGAGCGTAAGACTATTATGAACATGGATTGGTGGATATTCATAAGGAATGAATATAGAGCAATTGGTTGCTGCCAAAGTTCATAGATATTTGTGGGATACAAATATTGGACTGACCCGCATCTCAATTGTACTACATGAAGTCTTCTTGATTGATCATAAGTAAATTTGAGTAAAGGCGAATATCATTTGGTATCCTCCGACTTGAGATACATATTGGGTTTTGATATTCACCAAATGTTATACCTTGAGCTAGTTCTTCACTACTCTGAAATAATAGGAAGTACATAAGCCTATGTTGAGGTGTGACACGAGGTGATTGTGAAAAATGTATGTAGTCAAGATGGAATTTGTTCCTCTTATTCATTGAGAGCAAGATGTCTAAGGCCTGATTAAGTTAAATCAACAAGGAATGATCCTTCTATGTCCTTGAATTTAACATGACATCTGTAACAACAGGATAAATGATTGATCACCTAAATCATTTCAAGTTGGATACTTGAAGGGGATGATGTTATTGAATGGCTTTCAGTCATGCGTATTAAGGGTAGTAAACCATTGTTAGGCAGTATTTACGGCTTGCATCAATCTTCTATGAATCTTGTGCTAGTGGGAGATTGTTGGATTCTTTAAGCCTAAGACACATAGAACATTGATGTGGTTAGTACGTTATGATCCAAGTCGGGTCATACCCAGTAACAAGCTTAGCAAACACCAAATAATATATTTAATTGATAATATGATCATGCAATTAAATAAATACACCAATTTAGAAAATGGGTTTTCTATATAAGTTGCATATGAGATTGAACAATTTATAAGGATATTTTGTTCATAGATATTCTTTGTAATGTTATTTAAGTTAATTAAATAACATCAAATAATATAGGAGTGTTTGTAAGTTATACAATTAAAAGGTTAATTATATATAACTCAAATTAGTGACTAGTTAACTTATGAAATATGGTGTTTAAGTTGGGGGGGGGGAACCCAATTAAAAGGGTATTTCGGCGGCCCCTTGGCTTGGTTGCCCCCTTTTTGGTTTCATTTTCAAGTCTTGGAACAAGAACACACAAAAGTACACACACACACTCCATCTTCTTCTCTCTCTCACATGCAAGGACCACAAAAACAAAAGGTTCTCTCCTTTTCTTGAAGAGATTCTCGGCTGGAAGGTGTTCCAGCAGCCTCTTCTTTCAGTTTTTGGTGCTTAAATCGTAGCAACAAGGAGTTTGCTTGATGCTTGTGGGTATGGATGCTTGAGGACACCTTTTCTTGGTGTTTTGGCTGTTCAACAACATCATTCCCGTCATCTAAATCCCGTTTTTCAGCAGCTTTTGGAAGGTAGTTCCATGGTTTGTTTTTGGTTGTTACTTCTTGTTGATAGCTAGTTCGTTCACATATAAATGATCCTTATGTTCTTAGGTTTGTTGTTATCATGATATGAGCCTTAATTTTCATATTACAAATGATACTATTATGGTTTTAATCCGCTGTGTTTTCATGTTTAAATGGTTAAACTACTTTGATATGGTCCAACAAACCCAACAGATCATGGTCATAAACATAGCAGATTCAGGCCTTTCTTCCATTATGTCGTTTGTTGTCAGAAGATCATCAGTCTTTATGTCTTCTTGTGCTTTGTTAGATTCACCTTCAATTTTGTCTTTCCATTTAGCATCACTCTCATCTTCATCTTCAACAAGAATTACTTGCTTCAATGGTGACACATCCACTGAAGCAGTGTGCTCTAAAGATGTATGTCTTGATCTTTTAGGAGAATCATCAACATTGATTGCCTGTTTCTTTGTTGAGCCCAAATAATTCCTCTTTCTTGAGTATTGAATGAGCTGCACCGAAGATTCAACAGTTTCTTTAGTTGGTTTGATTCAAGATCACATATCTTCATCTTCAGCTGATCAATCTCTTCTTCTTTTTTTGTCAACAGAGCTGATTGATCATGGGGAGTGTCATTCATTGATCAATTTCACTATTAGTTTCTCATGTTCATCTTTCTCTTTCTTTACTGCTTCTTTGAGTTTGGAGTCTTGTTGAAGAAGGGCATAAATCACGTCATTATTGCACACAGAATCTTCTCTCAAGCTTTTGATTCTTGATTCTAGTTGCATGAGCATTTCATCCTTTGTTGCAATTATTCCTTTAGCTCCTTAACCCTGTGCTTTCTAAAGTTGGACTTCATAACAAGCTTGTTGTACTCTGCCACCAAATAACTTTTGCTTAAAGGGATGTCGTTATCACTCAGATCATCTTCATTGTATGCAATCACATCAACATAGTTTGCTTCTTTTTCTCCTTCCTGATGTTGAGATGCAATCTCATCATCTTTTACTTCTTTATGGGCTACGCTTGCTAAGCTTGAACTGGCATCAATAGCTTGATCTTTTGGTTCTTGACGTGGTTGTTGTTGTTGTTGCTGATGGTCAGTGACCAGAGATACTGGTTTAGTTTTATCTGAGAGTGCAGGGGATTCAATTTTGGATAATGACAGTTGAACTGTACGTGCTTGTGAGGCTAACTCTGTCTCCCCAGTGTAAATACTCTCAGTGGATGAATTTTCTGGATTTGGAGGTTGTTGACAAAGTTGCATTTGAAGCTGATTTGGTGATTGAGGGTGGATTGGAGAGATTGGTTCTATGTTTTGGCTGGCTGGAGATTGTGGTTGGGATGTTTGTTGTTGATTTGGTGATTGATGGTGAAATGGAGAGAATGGTTCTATGTTTTGGCTGGTTGGTGATTGTGGTTGGGATGGTGATGGATGAGGTTGCTGATGTGTGGGTGATATATCTGGTGAGCGAATGTCTTGAACAGGGTTGGTTGGAGAGTTCTCTTGTTGATCTTCCCACACAAGCTCTTGAGGTACATTTGCAGTAGCATCAACCACATGTGCAAACATGGGCATGTATCCTCCTTTATATTTCCCAGATATTTTATTCAGTACTGATTTGTCAAGGTGTGCTTGAACGAACACGCCACCATCCACAGTAGTTCGAGGCAGATCAGCATTAATGATCAGTTGCACAAACCTTGGAAACATATACATCTTATCAGCCTTCTGCACTTTGATGTGATCACTTAAGTAGTTGAAGATTTACTTGGAGTAATTGTAGGTTCTTCCCTCAAAAACACCAATAATCCCATAAGAGATATGCCTTGAAAATCTGTGAAGACCAGATTTTCTATTTGAGATGCACTTAAAATAAGTGTGGCACAGAAATTTGTACGGCTTGCGGAGTCTTCCTTTCTTGATTTCTCCCTTCTCGAAATCACCATCATACCCCATCAAGAGAAAAACTTTCTTTATGTATTCATTTTCGAACACATCAGGATGACCAGCTTCAACATCTCCCAAATCAAGAACCCTTCTTATTGTCTGTTCATCGATTCTCAGCCTTCGACTCTTCACATCAGCAACAATAACTCGACCATCTTCCTCTATTTGGGCAAAGTTCCAGAAATCAGTGATGTGTGATTGGTGAGTCACAGGCTCTTCTGATAAGGCATAGAAAATCCTAGATCTTCTTAGATATCGAATAATATCTTGAAACCCTTCTGAAACATGGTCGTCTGGGTTTAAGAAAGCACACACTCCGTGCTCTCTCGCAAATTGATTATCCATCTTGAAAACAATGGATTAAGAGCACAAATATATGTTTGCTTAATGTTTTGATTTGGTAAGATTTGAATGTTATGAAAGAGGGAAAAGTTTGTTGAGAGTGTGTTTTTCTAGGTCTGAAAAAGTGAACTGAAAAAGTGTATATTGAAATTGAGAAGTCAAACAACATCACTTATACTCTCTCACACATTAAATTTACCCCATTAACTAAGTGGGACCCTCAACATATTCTTCCATAGATCATCTACGGACAACAACATCTGCTCATCAAGTATAACTTACATTTTCACAGATTACCAAACCGTGAAATCAAATTATTTGTTAATGTTTGTTCATCAGTAGTTTACCAATCTACGGATAAATATTTTCAACACTATAGCTTTTGCTGATGCCTAAGATGGTACTGTAGCTTCTGTTGATGCTAAAGATGGCACAATGCTTTGAAGTATTGTTTTATGGTCCAAGTCCATTGCTTAGAACCATTTATTGCTTTTGGACCTTGTTGACTTTGTATACATGACAATTTAGCACAAGAAAGTTAAAAACAATGATTTTAATGAAAATGTCATGTATCCAGGAGCTAAGAATGTGCTCAGATTCCAATTCATTCAAATTGATAATGAAATAGACAAAGCTACTAATTGATAAACTTAACTTCATGTATTTCTACTCCCCTTAAATTTGTGATTAATGATGACATTAAGCATTTATCATAAATTTCTAAGAAGAATAACATGGATCCAAGGACACACTGATAATTTATCTTCTTAGAAATTCAGGAATCAACGTTTGCAGTCAGGAATTATCAATGTTGGTCGAAGACAAGTCAACGTTTGTGGAATCAACGTTGGCTTGGTTTAATAGTTTTGTATTAAATTTCAATATCAATGAAGATTCAAGAACATACTAACAAAAACACAATTAATGAATAATAAGTAACAAACCCAATGGTGTTCACGAGCCCATTGGCAACCCTAGGTTGCGAACCCTAATTCGGAATCCCTAATGTGGCCACAAATGTCATTTTGGTTCCGCAGCCCAGATTAGGGCATCCTTAATGTGGCCGCAAAGGCCACTTATTGTAGCCTCTTATTCGGAAAACCCTAATTAGGGTATCCCCATTCAGTCGTAACCATAATGAGGATGAAACCCTAATCGGCAGCCCCTAATCGGCAGCCCTATTTGGTTCGCAATAGCTGCCTTCGGCAGCTTCCTTGATTCGCAAGAGACACCTTTGGCAGATGCACATTGCAGCCTACATTCGGCAACCTTATTGTTTCAACATAAGTTGCCTACGACAACCTCTTTTGTAGCCCACTGCGGCAGCCACAAACCCTAATTTGCTTGATACTTGAGGCAACCGCAAACCCTAATTTGCTTGATACTTGAGGCAACCGCAAACCCTAATTTGCTTGATACTTGAGGCAGCCACAAACATGAATGTTGAATTGATTGTTGAATTATTTTCTTCGGATCTTCAATAATTTCAACAATCTAACCATGAATTTTCATCAAAATCAATATGAATCCATCAACTCCGGCTCCGATACCAATTGTGTGTTCCCGGTATGAACGGGAACAATGAGCATGGATCTTAGGATTCATATTGATAGTAATAAAATTTGAATGATTAGATGCTAAAATATAATAATGATGAACATGATGAACACAATGTGTTTAATGTTGGATGTTTATTGATGCGTTCTTGAAATCATCATCCATGAAGGATGACGATATGATGTTGGTGATGGACCTAATTCACCCTAACAAGTGAATTATTCACCCTTTACAATGATAATTTGTCCTAGTATTTATACTAGTCTAGCAATAAAAATAGTTACAATATAAACCCTAGACTAATATTTTTGTTGATTTCGTGCTTCAAGTCTTCAACTCCAATAATATTGAAATCTTCAATTTCTTCAAAGGTAGAATACCCAACACATTACTACTGCAAGGTGTTGTGCTCAGCTACTCTGGATTCAAAACCAGATGCTAAACTATGGATGCAACTTCATGAACACTCCTATCCACATTGACAACAACAATGCTATCTCCATTACTGAAAATCCCACGAAGCACTCAAAGACAAAGCACATTGATATCAGGTATCACTTCATTAGAGATATTCATGAGAAAGACCTAATCAAAGTAATCAAAGTTGATTCAAATGAATAATATGCTCATTTGTTCACTAAACTTTCTGATGAACAAAGATTTGAATATCTTATTATAGCTATTGGGATGATAAACATTGATTAGTCTATCTCATTTGAAAACCTTTTTGAAATGTGTAATTTCTTTTGTCATAACAATCTAAGCCCTGATACATCCGTTAAAAATTTTTAAGTATGGGTTTTTCTGAAGAGATACTAACCTTTGAAATATTCTTTCATAGCTTGTGAAGATAAATTTCTCCAATGGAAATATTCTTCTCGGAAGAGTTTTTAGTCTCGGAATCAGATCTACTTCTGAAGCATACAAAACTCTTTATTTGGAAGGCACATTTTACTTTCTGAAGTAAGAAATTTATCTTTGGTAGTAAAATTGGCTTCGGAAGAAGAGTACCTTCTCAAGAAGATTACCCTCGGAAATCCTTTATACTCTGAAGAAACTGTGTAAAGGGGAATCTTTGGGCCCCACACAGTAAAATGTAAATATTTTATTAATAATGTCAGAATTTTTTAAATGGTTTTTAACCTTATTGCCACTGTCACATTTTACCCAAAACTATCTTTTCACTTTATCCAAAACCCCAAAAACTGTCATTCCACCCATTTAAATAATCTCAACGCTTCACTTTAATCTTTTTACCAAAATTTATTGTTCAAAGTTTAACTTGTTTCATCATCTTCTTTCTTACAATGACACTCAACCCTCAACATAACCAAGTCGCACTTCTTGACTCTACCAAGGATGATGACTTCTTAGACATCATCTCCTTTCTTACCAAAGCTACCTACTTTACCTTTTTGACTGTGAATCCCACCGTTTACTTGAATCACATGGAAGAATTTTGGACTAACGGTTAGAAAGTACTCCTAATTGGACTTAGGGCTATTCGGGTGAGCATTTCCAGCAAGGAGTTGGTCATTTCTAATCAAGTCATCCGAGAGCATCTAGAGCTCCATGGTGAAGGCACTACAACTGAGTTCCCCAAATCAGACCCGGAGATACATATATCCAAATAGGAATGGTGGAGATGTGAGTAGGTCCATGGTGTATAAGTTTAATTTCTCATACAACTAAAAGTTCCTACTGCATGTTGTTCTCCATTTTCTATCTAACAAGTCTAGGTGATGGGATCAAATCCCATATGAACTGGGCTGCCTAGTTCATGGATTGGTGAAGAGCCTCCACTTCAACTACTCAAGGTTTGTGCTGACTAATCTCATAGGAAACATTCAAAACAACATATTCTTTACGTATCCTAAATTCATCCGGCATATAATCACCTGTGAGTTGGACCATAGTAAGCTTGTATGTTCAGCTACACTCCATGTCCCTCAAATAAGGCCGACCATATTCAAAATCTTGAAAAGAGTGTCCACCTATTTCACTGGAAGATAGACTGCGTTTCTTCCAAGTATGATTGAGCCAATGGCTCCGGGTGACATCCTTGTTCACCCCACAGGTGATGAACTCACACCAACAACTACCTTGACTTTGCTAGATCTTCATGCTCACCCTATCAACACACATATTAGAGATGCAAACGAGCCATTGCTCAGTCTACTCTGATTGAACAAGCCCCTCATGATCAAACCAAAAAGACTAGAGTCGAAATATGGGCTCCCACTCAGTCAGAGGTCTCACCATCCTTCTCATTTGACCTTAATATGGTATTTGAGTCTCCTCAGTCTGAATTCCCTAATCCCCAAACCCAGGGCACAAGCCCTCAGGATGAGTCTTTACACTCTCCTAAGAAACCTAAAAGGGACAGCCCCACCAAAGGCTCAATGCCAATAGACATTGACCAACGTCCTTGGTCAGTAAGCTTCACTTCACTATTTTTTTACTAACCTTTTAATGAGAACTGATGAGGGGATTACGTCCCTTTATGGACATGAAGTTGATCGACAACACCCTTTATCAGATCAATAGAGCCTAGAGGAACCTCTTATCTCTAGCACATATCAGTTAACCCCAACTGAGGTGAGTCGAACGGATGTGGAGGGGACCCATGTAGATTCAGCTGCCACTAGTGAAGGAAACTCATTGGATCCTGTGGCCAGTGGTACCATCTCTAAGACTGAATCTATGGCAACCGTGCCTTTTGATGACTCTGAAAGAGCCATCCTTTCGCAAGGGAAACTAGGGTGCTAAGTAACCACATCTTGTGTTGAGGGTGAACATACAAGGTATGTTACCTCCTCTCCCCATGATTCTTCGAAAGAAGATGAGGGTAGTATGCAAAACACCATTGAAGACCTACTTTCTAAAGTCTTAAACCTTGAATAAAAGGTTAAGACTTTAGAGGATAGGCCTGCCACTTAGCAACTTGAGATTGAAAATCACAAGGCTCAACAAGCTGAGAAACAGATTGAGAAATCTATCAAGCACATACCTATTTAGGTCTCATTGACCTCTTCCCCTAGCTCATCTAGCTCTCAAAATGAAGCTACAAAAAAGGGGGAGAATTTTAAGAGACAACCACAGAGGAACCATATAGCCAAGCTTTAACTTCTCCATCTGCTAGATACCCGGCTACTACAGCTGCAGTCTTTCTCGAGCCTCCTGAAGTTGTCAAACAAATGGACCCAAGGATGCTTAGAGCTCTCAATGGGATCTTCTCCAAGTTCCTATTGAGATCTTCTTTATATCATCCTAACCTTGATGCGGCTATGATATACTTTGGAGCTGAAGAGCTTCAGAGGCTAAGTGCACCTTCTACCACTATGGAAGAAGTTGGTCAAACTAAGGCCAAAATAGAACCTGAGATTCATTTTGAAGAGTAAATGTGGACCCATGGTCTACCAACTGAAATAGTTAGGACAAATAGTGCATTCCTTTAGAATTCTGAAGCTAAATTCAAAGCCTCTCAAGAACAATTTCAATCTGCTGAAGATGAAATGGAAGGTGTGGAAAGCATGTTCTTTCTGTCCGAGGATCTAATAATCACAAATGCAATTCTAGAACTAGCATATGAGGTGAATAGTGAGGACTTTCTCAACCAACCCCTACCTCAAACAACTTCATTTTCTCCATCCACCATGTCTCAACCTGAACCCTCCATCTAAGAACCACCAAAGTCTAGCACTTCCAAAGATGTTAAAGGTAAGCAGAAGATGACCAAAGAAGAGGTTCAGGAGGAGGAGAGGATTGAGAAACTTAAAAGAAAAGGTAGACTCCCAACTGGAAGTTGCTAGCTACCAGCTCCAAAGCAGTTGTAGCCAACCAGGAGGCAGTTAACAACAAGAAAATGGTGGACATCATTGACAAGCTCATTAAGCTTGGAGCTGTCACTGAAGATATACTCTTTCTACCACTAGAGGAGTTAGTAGAGCTAGAAAAGGAAACCATGATGTAGATTGAGAGAAAGGAGGAAGCAACAAGGTTGGTCTTAGAGGAGGAAAGAGAAAGGAAGAAAAAGGAAGCTGATCTGCAGCTTACGAGGGAAATGATAACCTTCTAAACCTCTACGGGTTTATGTCTTCAATAACAATTTGCACACAACAATGACATGATCCTATGGCTCTTCAACAGAGAGCAGGATCAACTAGAGAAACATAGGAAGAAAGCTACAAAAGAGATGATGAGGGAGAAGA